>JAQPZY010001364.1:687500-1287500 GCA_029931535.1 Margaritifera margaritifera | reverse complement strand
TCTAACATGTGTAGCATCTTACAACGTAGCCAAGTGTTCTAACATGTGTAGCATCTTACAACTTAGCCAAGTGTTCTAACATGTGTAGCATCTTACAACGTAGCCAAGTGTTCTAACATGTGTAGCATCTTACAACGTAGCCAAGTGTTCTAACATGTGTAGCATCTTACAACGTAGCCAAGTGTTCTAACATGTGTAGCATCTTACAACGTAGCCAAGTGTTCTAACATGTGTAGCATCTTACAACGTAGCCAAGTGTTCTAACATGTGTAGCATCTTACAACGTAGCCAAGTGTTCTAACATGTGTAGCATCTTACAACTTAGCCAAGTGTTCTAACATGTGTAGCATCTTACAACGTAGCCAAGTGTAATAACATGTGTAGCATCTTACAACGTAGCCAAGTGTTCTAACATGTGTAGCATCTTACAACGTAGCCAAGTGTTCTAACATGTGTAGCATCTTACAACGTAGCCAAGTGTTCTAACATGTGTAGCATCTTACAACGTAGCCAAGTGTTCTAACATGTGTAGCATCTTACAGTTAAAGGTTAAAAGTATTAAATGTCAAACACTTTTCTGGCCACAGCACCAACACACGCGTTGGACAGGATTTAGCTAGTTTGACTAGTGCGAATTTGTGACTTTAGCCATACAAGAAAACGGATAATTTATTGTTCATGATGCCTTGCAACAGGTATTTGCCGTACATAAAAGCTCAGATTTCTTGATATTTGGTGCACAGTGTATCTACCTAGTAACAAATCATATACGAATAACGCTCATACACGATTTGCTGTATGCCAACCTTTTGCCGGAGAACCTGTTAAAGATTTTGACCTTTTCGTGCCACACTCTTACCTCATGCTTAGCCAAGTGTTTGCACACAGAAAACCTCTTATCATCCCTACATTTATACTAGAACACATTGATGGCGGACTTTCGTAATATTGCTTCGGATTAATTATAGCTATCTGTGGATAAAGATAAAGAAAGGAAAGAAGGAAGAAATAAAGAAAGTGTAAATGAATGAACGAATGAAAGGACAAGAAACATACGTAAAATCAAGAAGGGCCGAAAAGATCGAAATGTATTTCTGAACTATATACCTGGTGTATGACCTGCGTCTCCTTTGATTAAGATTTCAAATTACATAAAATCACATACGTAGTTTTACGTTTCTAAATAAAATGATCATTCCGATATTTGCAAAGTAGGGAGCTTCTGATTTGTTCTGTCCGATATCTTGACTCAATACACGCATTTATCTTTCTTTTCCGTTCAAAGTATTGCGAAAGTATAGTTTAATTTGCATGAGGTGAAGGGAGGAAGTGAGGGTTGCAAGTATGTATGTATGTATGTATGTATGTATGTATGTGTGTGTGTGTGTGTATGTATGTATGTATGTATGTATGTATGTATGTATGTATGTATGTATGTATGTATGTATGTATGTATGTTAAGATACACAACTAATGCGTAGAAACGCAAAATTGATTGTCATAATTGTTGTCTCTGGTACTTCTTACTAATTCCATAAAGCTGGTTAGCCGATACTATTACGTATATAGTCAAGATGGGGACAGTTATAACCTTTACGATGACCAAAATTTAGCTCTCTTCGTGAGAAAGTTTGGAAAACAAGCATACGTTTGTCCTCGACCTTCAGTATTTGCTCGCATATAAAGTCATTCATGTATAATCTGTCGTGATACAATACAATTTCTTGTACACTTGACGTTAAAATGGTCTTTGGCCTGCACGATAGTGACTTTCTGATCCCTCTGCCAATGTAAGAATATATTAAGTATACTTATATGTCTTATACTGAAAGAAGTTTTTATCAAAGTTTTAAAATTTGTATACCGGCTTAGCTTTTCAAATATTTAAAGCCATAATATGAAGTACAAAAAGCTCGATCACCAAAACTCGTCTTATTTTCTCGAGAATTGACGAGAATAACAGGCCCACTTTGTATGCCTATTTTCCATGACCACTCTGAGAACGCGTGGCGTCACAGGAAGGAGTCTACTAGATGATATATGTGGCAAAATTTCAAACAAAATTCGATAGAAGGGTGTTTAAAAAAGAAGTTTCTTAAAGTCTGTGTATGTGTGTGTGTGTGTCTGGGGGTGGGGGTGTCGAATTTAATTTCCTCTACCATTATTACCATCTCGTGTAGGGGTAAGAGAATATTTCTGGCGCACTATCGTACTACTATGTGGATACAAAAATGCCCTTAAGTCCCTGGGCATAGTAATATTTTAGAGCTTGACCACTCACCTAGATTAGACCAGATTAAACCTGATAGTCATATTTGTGTATTACCATCTCGTCGCAGTTTTGTTGCAAGAGTTGCTGCAGAGCAACATCCTCGTATAGGGATATAACGCAATTTCTTGCGCACTTGTAAATTTAAAATAGTACGTGACTATCCCGTTGCACCTTCGGTTCAAGAGTTCTTGCACAACAACATCCTCGACCAGGGCTAGGAGATCCCCCCGACCCCCGACGGTAATTACTGGTATTTTGCTCCCATACTAATTTAAACATCTTCTAATTTAAAAAAGTGTAAATAAACACAGCGGTAGTATATATTGAATTTTACCGAAGGAAAAAAATATGACTTACAGCTGCAGCTTGTTTTTGACAAAAGAGTTGAATTTGAAGAGCAAACATTTACACAGATACATTTTCAAAGATCTAGCTTTTACATTCAACACGGCGTTAGGAGTGACCATCACCCAGTTATCTATTATCCAATACCCACTTTATATCATCAACAACCCTTTTGAAGTTACCAGCATCCAGTTATCTACCATGCAACAAGCCATTTGTAGTGACTATCACCCAGGTATCTACTATCCAGTACCCCAACATTTACTATTTAACATGCCGTTGGAGTGATCACCACCCACTTATCTACCATCCAGCACCCAGGTATCTACAATCCAACACCCACACCATACCATCAACACCGCTTTTGAAGTTACCAAATTCCAATCATCTACGATCTAACATCCAGCTATCTACTATCCAACAAGCCATTTGTAGTGACGATCACCCAGTTATCTACTATACAATACCCCAACATTTACTATTCAACACGCCGTTTGGAGTGACCAATACCTACTCATCTACTGACAACATAGTGTAGGGTGTAAAAGAAGTGGTATACAAAAGAATTTAAACACCTTATATGCAAAACTAATTTCCCTATCCCCCTATAACTACCGTATTATCTTCTTATAAACAAAGTAAAGTGAGTTTGAATATCTTATCCATACTTTAAAAACAAATCAAGACATAGACACACATGCGCATTTTTTGGTAAATTCTCATGAATAAGAATCACAATGTAATTTCGATGCACATCACAAAAATCCATTTTAAGTTCTTTTAAAAGTACTTGGAAATGCACAAAGTTCTGAAAGTTGTCATTGACTTACTTTCATGGAATATGGTGTAATACTGATGACAGAAGTCGTGGCATGGAGAGTGTGATAACGTGTTCGCAGTTTATCAATGTCTGACCATTTGAACATTTTCAAAGTAATCAGTATTTTCACATACCAATGAGTAAAAAGCCTATGCCATTTCTGATGCAATTGCGTTTCACTTGAATCTGTACATAGTCTCGGTAAATGCGTTCATGCAGTTCCAAAGGTAGATTCTGAATGTACTCTTCTACACTGCCCATTTACAAAAATGTAATTCGGTGCCACACTAACTGTGGAAGTTGTGGCATGGAGAACATTATATCCACGTAGAGTTTTGTGTCTGTCATAGTTTTTCCCGAATAAAAATCTTCTTAGAAACAATTTAAAAATGTTTTAATCATTTGTTTGCATCTCACTTGAATCTGTACAAAATACTTGTAAAGGTATTCTCCAAAAGTAAATTCTGAATGTGCTATTTTAAACTATTCATTCACAGGAATGCCTTTTTTGAGGAAATATTCATACGGTTGCATGACATCGAAAGTCGTCATAGTTGTGGGTAGCTAATCAATATATGACCATTTAAACACTTTCAAAGTAATCAGAGTTCTTATAGCATTCAGATACCAATGGTTAAAACGTCAATGCTTTCAAATTTAGTTATTCAAATTTAAATTTTTGAAAAATGTCATTTATAATTTTAATTTTCATTTTTTATTTCACTTTTGGTTTTTCAATTTTTATTTTCAGTTTTTCAGTTTTAATTTTCATTTTCAAATTTGTATTTTCAAATTTAATTTTTTTTATTTTAATTTACAATTTTCATTTTTTTAAAATTTTTAATTTATAATTTGTTTTCTTCAAATTTGGTTTTTAAATTTTCATTTCTTAATGTTCATTTTCGATTTTGCAGTGGTGATGTTGCTTTAGATAGACTTTTTAAAATGCCAAACCAAAGGTTGACAGAGAGAAAATAAAATTTTCTGTTCGAGATTGTAAACGGGTAAACTGAAAAAAATAATAAATATAGATATTAAACAAGATTGAGAGAAAGGAAGTTATGCATCGTACATGGAGTGTTTGCACTTGGTTAGAAAGGCATTTCTGTCCGCCTGCAAATATGCGAAGAGCAGGAGTGCTTATACACACTATACCCCAGACATACTTAGATACTATCACTCAAGAGGGTAAAAAGTTTAAGTTCTAGTTTTTGTGGAAGTATGGATAATATATTCAAACAGACTTTACTTTGTTAATAAGAGGATAATACGTTAGTTATAGTGGGGATAGGAAAGTTAGTTTTGTTCATAAGAGATTTAAATCCTTTTTTATACCACTTCTTTTACATCCCCTACTGCGTCGTCAGTAGATGATTGAGTGTTAGTCACTCCAAACGGCGTGTTGAATAGTTACTGTTGGGGTATTGTATAGTAGATATGGGTGATCGTCACTAGAAATGGCTTGTTGGTTAGTAGATAACTGGATGTTAGATCGTAGATGATTGGAATTTGGTATGGTGTGGATGTTGGATAGTAGATAACTGGGTGCTGGATTGTAGATAAGTTGGTGGTGATAACTCCAAACGGCGCGTTGAATAGTAAATGTTGGAATATTGGATAGTAGATACCTGGGTGATGGAAACTACAAATGGCTTGCTGCATAGTAGATCACTGGGGGTTAGATAGTTGATAACTGGATGCTGGTAACTTCAAAAGGGTTGTTTATGATATAAAGCCGGTATTGGCTAATAAATAACTGGGTGGTTGATGGTAGATAAGTGATTGATTGTCACTCTAAACGGCTTTTTGATGGTACAGTGTGAGTGATGGACAGTAGATAACTGGGTATTGGTCACTCCAAAGGCGTGTTGATCGTATAGTGTGGGTGGTTGATTGTAGATTACTGGTTGTTGGATAGTAGATATTTTTAGGGTTGGATATCAGATAGTTGTTTTTTTTGGACAGTAGATAACTGAGTTTTGGTCGCTCCAAACGACGTGCTGGTTAGTAGGTGTAGTTTTAACATTAAATTTCTCATTAGAAGGCATAGAGACCCACAATGTTAAACCTATGAACATTTTTAACAATACATTTCTCATTAGAAGTCGTAGAGGCCCATAATGTTAAACCTATGAACATTTTAACAATACATTTCACATTAGAGGTCGTAGAGACTCCAAACCAAAAATTATAGCCTCAATGTTAAATTCCCATATTTTTAATTAAATTGTGGTCAGAATACTCATATATTACCTACTGACTGGAATTAGGCAAGACGCAAATCAATTTCCGTGCACTAGACGTTTCGCATATCGATTCTTCTTTATATTTTTTCTCCTCCACCAACCCATCTAAGCTTGGACCACTAGTAGGGGATCCAATATATCTAGCTTAGAGTTTAAAATTAATATATTTTTACTAGTAATAAACATTTTAATAAAGTGATAAGCAAACGTTGTATTTGTTAGAAATTACTTTTATTTTTAAGAAAACCGTTTGATTGTAGGATATACCGTCACTAAGGAAGGGACGAGCCCTAATCCTATCTCTTCATTTATTGATGTTTGAGTGAGAGGGGCGTATTGAAAATGTTGTATTTGAAAAATTGAGCTGACTAGTTTTTTTGTTGCATTTGTTACTCTCTCTCTCTCTCTCTTTCTGTCAACGTAGTGTTTTTGCGTTATTTTACTCTCTCTCTCTCTCTCTCTCTCTCTCTCTCTCTCTCTCTCTCTCTCTCTCTCTCGTGTGTATGTAATAATGATGTTGCCGTAATCTACAATTTGCAGATGATTATGTAAACTCATGTAGAACAGTTCTGTGTTTTTTGTTCTGTCCATCCTGGGTCTTCATAGGGTACATTTCACTGATCCTATTAAATGTAAAGTTTAGTCTGGTTGTTTTGAAATTTAGTTTTGCTATTTGGAAAAAAAAAGAAGAAAAAAAAAAAACATCAAGAAAAAACAACAACAACAAAAAAAAAAAACAAAAATAGAAGAAATGGAGTATTACCGTGTATCCATGCAATTCAATCATGTGCGATTACAAAAAGGATAGGATTTCAGAACCCATGCTGCCAGTAATGAAATTCGAATAGGCAAGGCAGTAATAGAAGACGAAAAAATGGACTTGTGTGATGTGGTTTTTAAATTCAATTGCGATTCCCTCCGAGGAGAATGTAGCAACAAAAGAAAGAAAAAAAAGAAAGTGTCTCTATGTCTTGATTTGTTTTGTAAAGTATGGATAAGATGTTCAAGCACACACACACACACACACACACACACACACACACACACACACACACACACACACACACACACACACTATCTCTCTCTCACTTGTGTATGTCATAATGATTTTGCAGTAGTCATAACTGCCAATGATTACGTAAAACGTGTGCTCTTTCTTTCATTTCTAGATTTATATGGACCCCCTTTTGTGAAACCTTTTCAAAACTTTATGAACTGTAGAAAGTGATGTTCCAGTTATTTATGATATGTTTCTATCACTAAAATCTTTTTCTACTAACTGAATTATCGTTTGCCTCTGACCTCTGACCATCTGTCAATTCCTTGCCGTGAGGCGGAATGTTTTGTTTTGCATCAGCAGGGAAGTTTACAAAAAGTAGCACTCACTACAAATTGACAGTTTCAGACTACAGTCAAGATGAACATTGGTACACACATATAAAATGAAACTTACATAATAAGGTTTATTCGTACCGTGGGCATTTGAAATCATATTTTGCTAAATGACGTCCACTTTTCTCACTAAGGTGGTATCGCCTTCTTCCAACACTGTCGTTTCAACTCAACCTAACATAAAGTCCACCAAGTCCATACTTATCTCTCTCTCTCTCTCTGTTTATCTCTCTCTCTCTCTCTCTCACACACACACACACACACACACACACACACACACACACACACACACACACACACACACACACACACACACACACATTGACATTTGGATTATGGTGAAGTCTCCACAGAGATGTTTCCCTTTATATCAAACTTCGGTATTGATAACAGAGACGAATTCTCCCATTTTGCGATCTATTGAGAACAACTGGTTAGACTATTTTCGTTCCTTATTAATGTCTAATTGAGATGTAAAATAAGATACGGAGAACGATGAAGGTACTGCTAGAAATGAGAATGACAATTTTAAATTGAGTAAACCCATTACAAATCAAGAAAAAATGAATAGCGTTCGCTCTTTGAAAAATAAAACCCCAGGTCCCGACCACAAGATTCCAGTCCTTTGTTACCAGTGGACTTTACCATGCATGATTTCATTTCTTAATGTGCTTTTTAATACAATCTTTGAAACTGAAGAATTTCCAAAAGTAATGGTCAAAACTTATATGTCCGATATTGAAGAATGGTAGTATGAACGACAGAAGGAATTATATTGGGAATTTCTCCAATAAATCCGTAAAGACTTTTCGCATCTTGTTTTGAATAAACGGTTGTATTGATGGGTAGAAAGCAATATTTTAACAGACGAGTCTCAGGCTGGCCTATTATCTCTCTCTCTCTCTCTCTCTCTCTCTCTCTCTCTCTCTCTCTCTCTCTCTCTCTCTCTGAATCTTTTGATTTGACATAAATTCTATCCCAAGTGTACAATACACTATTTCGATGTACTTTAGTGTCAATATTTATCACGCAAAACAAACAGAACAGCGACTTGACATTCTGTCTGAATAAAATGTTGCAATATGAAAAGAAATCTTAAATTAAGCACGCTAAATTTCGCCAAAAACACTCTGCGCTAAGTAAAAAGAAAAATTAATTCCTCGTACGATAAACTCTGCAGCAAGTACACTGACCGACATTTTATCTAATGTCACCTGGCGTAGTCTCGTCCATACTGGAACTACAGACTTTGAACTGGGGAGGATTGCAGAGACAGTGTAGAAACGCTTGCAGCGTAAATCTCAGCACTGCAGCACGTCTTCTATTGATTAAGCAAACCTTGGTACGTATGTGACAGACAGTAAGTTTACAAAAAATATCTTGCCCTCCTTACTGTCAACCCGTAGTGTTTTACCAAAAAATAATCCGATGTCATTGCTACGTATGTGACAGACAGAAAGTTTACAAAAACAATTTTGGCCAGTCTTACTGTCAACCAGTTGTGTTTTTGCATACGGCTGGCAGATTTTGCATTCATCACTTTTGATTAAGTTTAAGAAAACCTCCGTATCTTGATAAACACACTGGCCTTGGATGTTGCTGCTCGTCCTTCGAGCTCGAAGATGACCATGACGTCACTAACTGGTTTGGTTTCTGCGAGTACGTGAGTGGCATATCAAGCCAATTTAAACACTACGGGATGACAGTAAGGAGAGCAAGATGTTTTTTTTTGTAAACTTACTGTCTGTCACATACGTACCAATGTTTAGTGAGACTCTCTAATTTCTGTTAGACTCCTCCTATTTCCGCCAAACAGACACCGCATGTTACACTGTTACATTTCTAGCCAGACAAACTAATCATTTGAAACCTATACCCAATGACGCATTACATCTTGTCCCTAATCTTTTCAACATGACGCCCTAATGTTAAATTCCCCTTGTCCCTAGGATCTTTTTACCTTATTTAACATAGAATGCCCCATGTCCCCAGAATCCCACAAACATGCAGGCCTAAAGTCATTTTCCCATTGTTCAACACGTGTCATTTCCATAATGGCGGCCTAATGTTAATTCCCATTGTCCCTATAATCTTTTTACCCTGTTTAACATAGAATCCCCCACCCGAGTCCCTATATCGCCGTCCTATACTACTAATGGACACAATTTAACACAAAAAACAAAACAAAAGAAACAACAAAAAAACAACAAAAAAACCAACAAAAAAACAACAGCAACAAATAAGATCGTAAAGGAAATTCAAATAAACTAAAAATAGTATGGAAAAAAATAACAAAGTTTTAATTGAAAATTACTACTAGTTAATTGCCAGGGATATTTTAAATAAGGGAATAAAAACATATATCTCCTCTCATCATTTGTTTCTTTCTTTCCTTAAATGCTTCGATTATATTTACAATAGTTTAAAGCGATCAAATAATGGACTTGTACCGTTGACACTTGTTGGACACCTGGGTTCATGCAACCATGATTGCTAAGAGGTGTTCGAGAGACTGTTTATTTTATAAATAACATTATTTACAATTTCATCTCTCCCACTCCCTTCTTAAAAACTGACCTCTCCGTTACCTCATAAAAATCTTCTTTCATAGTCAAATAAATTACCTGAAAAGTGTAATCACTTTTGTTATTTCCCAACATCCAAAAATAATATTCAAAATAAACATTCACAAAATACTGTTAGGTTAAACTGAAATTTATATTTTCAGTAAAAATTCGTTTATGTCCATTAGAATTCATTTTTAGTTCCTTTATATTCATATTAGTGGCAATTCGTTTATTTGTTGGATCATTTTAATTCATTTGCGGTAAAGTTTGTTAATAGACTTATTTTTGTTGATTTTCAATATTAAGCATGTCCTATTACAGCTATGTACTCTTGAGGATCCCCCACTATGACCTAATTATTTTGGGGAGAAAATCCAAGATAGATTAAGAGAACATCAAACTTACATGCAAGTGATCTAAACATTTCTAAAACAAAGTTGTTTTATCTGCCTTATTATGTCTTAAAAATTGTAAAACATTGAAATTGCAACAACCAAATCGGAGCATGCTAAGCCTTTTCTGTGAAAAGAAAAAAAGAAACAAAAATGAAGCAAAAACAAAAACAAACAAAATAAATAAACAACCTCGGTTGTGTCGCATAGGCATGCTGAATTTCATTGATGAAAATGAACTTATCACGTGACTGAATCACGTGATGAAATACTACGTTAAATGCGTAAACTAAACTATTGATTAATTGTTTTTAAATTTTTTTAAAATTAAAGCTACTTTCAGTTCACAATATATTTCTAAATTGAAAATTTTTCATTTACATCTTATTTAGTTCATGTAAGTTCAGGAGACAGATCGTAGGCTGCTTACTACTTTGTTGCGCAAGAATTTTGAGATTTGGTTTGTTGTTCCCCACCCCTAAATGGGGAAATCAATCTACCTTGTACATCTGAGTATTTTTCTTGCTTGACAAGAAAAGGCCAAGGTTGCTTCGACTGTTGCAACTCTAACTATGCCAACAGCATCTCGGTAAATGAGAGACGATTTCAAAAACATAGTTTAGTGGTAGATCGGGAACACATTTCCCGCAATGATTGCAACCCTCAAAATGAGTAATATTCCTGATTGGTTGAAAGATTAGTCAGCGTTCTTAATAAAAACTTAGATCACATACATTCACAATTTTCATATTTGTTTATGTTTTGAACTGACCACAGGTAATGTGTATAGGTAACACAGATTTTCGCTTTTGCACTCAGTACATACAAGCTGCACGCATTGCCCGCTTTTTCACCAATATATTCCACCACCTCTAATGTAAATTATACAATATTTTCAGTTATCCCTTATGCACAAATAGTGCTGATAGATGGCGTATTTTTGGGGAAGAAGAGAAAAGAAACAAACATAAATGAGCGACAGATATCTCTCAGAGTCACGCGACAGTTTGGTTAAACAAGACTTAAATTGAACCACAGTACAAGGGAAGCGAGTATAACAAGAAAAAAACACTATTCATGTGTCGACTTTGTTTATAAGGGTTAGTCCCTTGATATCGGTATAAGTATACACCATTATTAACTCTATAGTTTGCACAAAATAGAATAGGGAGTCTGATAGGTTTATTCACAACTAATACATAATAGGTAATACATCAAGAACAATTAACACAGAATGGGTCTTATATCAAAAACAATTAGTACAGAATGGGTCCTATATCAAGAACAATTAATACAGAATGGGTCCTATATCAAGAACAATTAATACAAAATGGGTCCTATATCAAGAACAATTAGTACAGAATGGGTCCTATATCAAGAACAATTAATACAGAATGGGTCCTATATCAAGAACAACCAATAATTAATACAGAATTGGTCCTATATCAAGAACAATTAATTCAGAATTGGTCCTATATCAAGAACAATTATCACTCAATTGGTCGTATATCAAGAACAATTAATACAGAATGGGTCCTATATCAAGAACAATTAATACAGAATGGGTCCTATATCAAGTACAATTAATACAGAATGGGTCCTATATCAAGAACAATTAATACAGAATGAGTCCTATATCAAGAACAATTAATACAGAATGAGTCCTATATCAAGAACAATTAATACAGAATGGGTCCTATATCAAGAACAGTTAATACAGAATGGGTCCTATATCAAGAACAATTAATACAGAATGGGTCCTATATCAAGAACAATTAATACAGAATGGGTCCTATATCAAGAACAATTAATACAGAATGGGTCATATATCAAGAGCAATTAATACAGAATGGGTCCAATATCAAGAACAATTAATCCAGAATGGGTCCTATATCAAGTACAATTAATACAGAATGGGTCCTATATCAAGAACAATCAATAATTAATACAGAATGGGTCCTATATCAAGAACAATTAATACAGAATGGGTCCTATATCAAGAACAATTAATACAGAATGGGTAATATATCAAGTACAATTAATACAGAATGGGTAATATATCAAGTACAATTAATACAGAATGGGTCCTATATCAATAACAATTAATACAGAATGGGTCCTATATCAAGAACAATTAATACAGAATGGGTCCTATATCAAGTACAATTAATACAGAATGGGTAATATATCAAGTGCAATTAATACAGAATGGGTCCTATATCAAGAACAATCAATAATTAATACTGAATGGGTCCTATATCAAGAACAATTAATACAGAATGGGTCCTATATCAAGAACAATTAATACAGAATGGGTCCTATATCAGGAATAATTAATACACAATGGGTCCTATATCAAGTTCAATTAATACAGAATGGGTCCTATATAAAGTACAATTAATACAGAATGGGTCCTATATCAAGAACAATTAGTACAGAATGGGTCCTATATCAATAACAATTAATACAGAATGGGTCCTATATCATGAACAATTAATACAGAATGGGTAATATATCAAGAACAGTTAATACAGAATGGGTCCTATATCAAGAACAATCAATAATTAATACAGAATGGGTCCTATATCAAGAAAAATTAATACAGAATGGGTCCTATATCAAGAACAATTAATACAGAATGGGTCCTATATCAGGAATAATTAATACAGAATGGGTCCTATATCAAGTTCAATTAATACAGAATGGGTCCTATATAAAGTACAATTAATACAGAATGGGTCCTATAACAAGAACAATTAGTACAGAATGGGTCCAATATCAAGAACAGTTAATACAGAATGGGTCCTATATCAAGAACAGTTAATACAGAATGGGTCCTATATCATGAACAATTAATACAGAATGGGTAATATATCAAGAACAGTTAATACAGAATGGGTCCTATATCAAGAACAATTAATACAGAATGGGTAATATATCAAGTACAATTAATACAGAATGGGTAATAAATCAAGTACAATTAATACAGCATGGGTAATATATCAAGAACAATTAATATAGAATGGATTCTATATCAAGAACAATTAATACAGAATGGGTCCTATATCAAAGAACAATTAATACAGAATGGGTCCTATATCAAGAACAATTAATACAGAATGGGTAATATATCAAGAACAATTAATACAGAATGGATTCTATATCAAGAACAATTAATACAGAATGGATTCTAGATCAAGAACAATTAATACAGAATGGATTCTATATCAAGAACAATTAATACAGAATGGATTCTATGTCAAGAACAATTAATACAGAATGGATTCTATATCAAGAACAATTAATACAGAATGGATTCTATATCAATAACAATTAATACAGAATGGGTAATATATCAAGAACAATTAATACAGAATGGGTAATATATCAAGAACAATTAATATAGAATGGGTCCAATATCAAGAACAGTTAATACAGAATGGGTAATATATCAAGAACAATTAATACAGAATGGTTCCTATGTCAAAGACAATTAATACAGAATGGGTCCTATATCAAGAACAATTAATACAAAATGGGTAATATATCAAAAACTATTAATACAGAATGGGTAATTTATCAAGAACAATTAATACAGAATGGGTCCAATATCAAGAACAGTTAATACAGAATGGGTCCTATATCAAGAACAATTAATACAGAATGGGTCCTATATTATGAACAATTAATACAGAATGGGTCCTATATCAAGAACAATTAATACAGAATGGGTCCTATATCAAGAACAATTAATACAGAATGGGTCCTATATCAAGAACAATTAATACAGAATGGGTCCTATATCAAGAACAATTAATACAGAATTGGTAATATATCAAGAACAATTAATACAGAAATGGTCCTATATCAAGTACAATTAATACAGAATTGATCCTATATCAAGAACAATTAATACAGAATGGGTCCTATATCAAGTACAATTAATACAGAATGGGTAATATATCAAGAACAATTAATACAAAATGGGTCCTATATCAGGATCAATTAATACAAAATGGGTCATATATCAAGAAAGATTAGAGGGAACACAAACCTCTCTCTGGTCAGATATTGATTATTGTTACAATGCATGATTCAAAATGAAAGATTTCTAATTTAATTTGGTGGGATGGGAGAACTTGATTTTGAATGTAGAGAGTTTCTTAATCAAATGAATTTAGAAATATTTTTAAAGGAAAAAGGAATTTTATTTGAGTAAAATTATACGACTCTTCTTTTTTATTTTCATCGATTAATATTAAAGGAACACCAGGTATCTAATTTAATTTCGCTTGGTGCCTTTGTGCCGTTCGTGCTTTATTTGGTCATTTGCCTGTGTGTGTGTGTGTGTGTGTGTGTGCTTGGTGCCTTTGTGCTGTTCGTGCTTTATTTGGTCATTTGTGTGTGTGTGTGAGTGTGTGTGTATGTGTGTGCTTGGTGCCTTTGTGATGTTCGTGCTTTATTTGGTCGTGTGTGTGTGTGTGAGTGTGTGTGTATGTGTGTGCTTGGTGCCTTTGTGCTGTTCGTGCTTTATTTGGTCATTTGCGCGCGCGCGCGCGCGCGCGCGCGCGCGTGTGTGTGTGTGTGTGTGTGTGTGTGAGAGTGTGTGCGCACTCTCATGATGTCACGAAACTGCAAAGTTACGTTCTAACTCTGTGGCAACGAGACAGATTATATTCCCTTATCTATGAATTAGTTTTATTTGTTCATTTGTGTGTGTGTGTGTGTGTGTGTGTGTGTGATTGGTGCCTTTGTGCTGTTCGTGCTTTATTTGGTCATTTGCGTGTGTGTGTGAGTGTGTGTGCGCGCATTCTCCTGATGTCACGAAACTGCAAAGTTACGTTCTAACTCTGTCAAGAGAAACTTTAGGCGACGATACATATTATATTCCCTTATCTATCAATTAGTTTAAACGTATATACTTAGTGTACATGGATGAACAAAAATTATTGTACACACTGTATTGTGTTCCGGAATTACAACGTCAGAATGATTCAGCAGAAATCGTACAACAAGCTCAATGGCATACATAATCCAGAAGGAAAGTGCAAGTAGTTGTTAAGGTTCTTTCAGACCGGGACTATATTACGGACACGGCTGTCGAATTTTGAACGAATTGTGTCTGGTACGTATTTATTATGGTTTTCAATTTGAATACAAGAACACCTCATCAATTAGGGAATTTAGGCTCTAAGTTGCTGTCATCATGAACTCACTAATAACCAGAAATAGTTTGAGTTCACTGTTGAGAATCTATCTGTTTTTATAAACATACACACACACACATATATGTATGTATGTATGTATATATATATATATATATATATATATATATATATATATATATATATATATATATATAAATGCAACGGTGCAGTTACAAAACAGTTTCCCAACGTTTCGAGCTAATCAAACTCATCGTCAGGGGAGGAAGCAACCTACATCATGAAAACAAACATTTAACAAAAAAGCCGAGGTAAAATCTGAACTATTACATTACTGACTGAAAAGGGGACTGTACAAAAAAAAACAAAACATTGTTTGAAATCTATTCCAGACGAAGGACAAAGGACGGAAGTCATGCTTAGTGAAAATCAACGTCGTCTAAGACCAGATGAACAATCTGTAATAATAATAATAATAATAATAATAATAATAATAATAATAATAATAATAATAATAATAGTAATAATAATAATAATGAGGACTTGCTACAAAAAAAAAAAAAAAAAACACCCCCCCCAACCCCCCCCCTCCCCAAGGTTATTACAAACAAAAAACATGCTGAGAATAATTAGGTAAGGAAACATTGCTAAGTCTTAAGTCTGTTATTGCAGTCGAAATAGGTGAGTTTTAAGAGCACTCTTGAAAGAGATCACAGTGTCATTGCGTCAAAGTTCAACAGGCAATTCGTTCCAGGTAGCTGGGCCCTGGTACGCAAAAGAACGTTGTCCGTAGGACTTTGTTTTGATAGTTTGAATAATGAAATACGAGTGTCGGAAGAGGAGCATAAGTATCTGGAAGGGGTGTTCACGTGGGTAAGGTCCGATAGGTATTTTGGACTGGAGGCAATCAACTTAATGTAGCATAGAGAACAGATTTTGTGTTTGATTCTGGAGCGAACAGGTAACCAGTGGAGGGTACATAGCAGGGGGGAGGAGTGCTCGGTTCTTGGTACTGTAAGGATGATCCGAGCAGCTGTGTTTTGAACGTTTGAAGTTTCTGTTGGAGATACTGAGACGAACCAAATAAAAGTGAATTACAATAGACCAGTCTAGAGAGTACTACAGGCTATATATCCAGGTGAGGAGGTAGTAAAGGAAATGTGTCGTGGGACTGTTGTAGCGGGATACTGGAGAAAGAGATAATAATAATAATAATAATAATAATAATGCATGTAAGTATTAAACGGATATTTATTCCGATAACTATTGTCAAAATATTTTTTCACGTAAGTATAGTCGTTTCTCATATTCTCGTGGGTTCCATAATCTCGCGGTAAATCATATTTCCTAATAAATACAATGGTGTGACACCTTTCTGTTGTTTATCCCAGAAACAGCGCAACAAGGAAGTTATAGAGTTTGAACACCAAATATCAAAGAAATGTTTTGTTTTGTGGTAAGTTGGGAAGACAAAATGATTGGATAGAAAAAACAATGAAAATTAAATCCCCCTGTATACCCTCCTTCAGCACTACACCCCTACCAGACACAAAAACAGTAAATAAGTTTCCCAGTTAACAAAAAATGGTCGTCTGCTTGTCAATGAATGTTACTGCCGTATCAAAATCACATGACAGCTTACCGCGTCGCTCTGTCAGGTGAACAAAAGTACGGTAGAAAATAAGGACCATAACTCAATTGAATCCTGCATACTTCTTTAAGGCACTAAAACTACGCCACTTCATTCTCTGTTGCTTTTATTTTTAAAATAAAATAAATAATATTTCATTATTATGGCATAGTACATATGTTTTCATATATCATAAAGTGAAAATATTGCATAATTATGAAATTTTTCTATTATTTAAGCATCAAACTAACAAGCGTAACATTTTGTTAATTGTATCATTAGAATTGACTTTAGAAACATGAAACATTAAACATTCGAAGTTATACTGAACTGACCGCCTTCCACACACCAACCACCCTAACAAATAATATATCATGTCAATGACTTGAGTATTGTGGATACTTTTCTTGACCTTTCATTCGTGTTATTACCCTTCTGAGCCACCTTAGAGAAAAATACTCATTTACCGCTACATTATGGTAACCTCCCTTTAAAAATGATGGCTGTCATCTGGCGTGTTGATGAGTGGAAAATGAACTCTAATCTTTGAGGGCACTAAGAATATATTTGTGCCAAATTCGAAACAGATGTTAAAGAATAAAACAACATTATAATTATAGTCAGGTGAGTCTTTTTTAATAATTTATAACAGTTCAATTCGTTAGTACCGCGAGATTACGGAACGCCGGTATAAAAGTTGCTATCATAGATCCCATTTCTATTCATTTATAAAATATGGTAGCTAGGCATTCACGCCACTCTAACGGAGGAAGCAGATTCGTACATGTATGAAAGCTGTGTCAGTGCTATCGGAAAAGATGGATATTTTTACCGTCTGCCGATGGAGGGAACAAATTTGTGTTACAGCTCTCAGGTGGTCGGCATCAACAAATTACATTCTTTCATGAAGTAAATGTTCTCCAAAGCGGGGGGTTGAAGACCGCTATACCAACCACAGCGGGAAGAAAACATGTACTATATCCATGTATGAGCACTATGTTCAAGAGATTGAAATTATTAAACTAACTGACCATAAATCCGTTGCTCGTGTTCGTAAATACACAAAGCATCACATAAAATACCACTGGATATGTCCACCATTCTCATCCCATCAAAGACGGAGGAAAATCTCAATCAATTTAAGACCGAAGAGAGACCCGACTTGCTGGATAATTCTGTGCCACTAAAGAAAAACTGCTTTGAAAATGTGAAACTTGAACAATCCATTATAAATCTGCCTGAACAACGCTGTGAATTATTTTCAGGATCTTTTTCAAATTGCGTACTTAACGTTAAAATGAGCTAGTGTTGCAGAATGTCTCAACAAAGGTTTCTGTGGTCTTTGTTACTCGATTTGGTTCATTTCGTACAGTCTGAATTATCTTTTGCAATGTGACATTTTCTTCAATTATTTATATAAAGGAAATCGAGAATATTTTAAAAAACGGCCAAGCCATGGATTTCCATAATTTAGAACACGGGAAAGATTATGTAGACTCCATAATACAACAAGTATACTGATAATAACCAAGAATTGTTTGTCGGCAGATACCCCGCTAATGCTTGGGCTCCAGTAGGTTTGACTGTATCATTGCACCGAGCCGAAGGAGGTGTTGTTTTATATAATCAACCCTACTGTAGCCCCATCAATTGTGGGGTATCAATCGATAAACAACGAGTGGCTATTGTCTAACTGATTTATCGCATTTTTCGGCAAAATCCCTACTTGTTAACATTTTTCATGTATTGTAGTCTATTTGCTTCAATTGCTTATGCCATCCCTGTTTGGGAACAATGCATTGGGCCGCCAGTTTTGCCACAGAACTGCATATTTAATTAAGATGGTTGCAAAAAGCACGTAAATATGCCAGCCAATGGCGCGAGTTTATATCATCTCAAATATCAGACATATATGAGGAGGATTTTACTTCATCGCAAGCACTGGATGCAGTTGAGGCGGATTTGGCTATATCGCAATTTTTCCATATTTGCGATGTTGAGTTTGGCGATTTCGCGATGGATATTCCTTTAAAACCAAGCCATCACGATTTAAGGAGCCCGGTTGGGGAATCGGATGTTCAAAACCTAATCGAGAACCAGGAATCGAAAAATACAACGAAAAGTCGTCAGGGATTTATTATTCTGGATTTAAAAGATATGAGTGTACATGATCTTGATAAGCATTTATCCAGGTTTGAAGTAAGGAGGAGCTTCGAAGGGGGACCCTAAAAATAATGCTCATAAATTGGAATTAGTCGGTAAAGAATCTCATTCAAGTCAGGTTAGGGGAACAAGTCGTTCTTATTTTTACAATTGTGTTATTTGTAACTTGAATAATTGCGACATTTTAAAGTAAGTTCATGGACATTTGCTTGACGTTAATATGTTACTTTGAGTTTCTTTGATTTCAAGTTTGAGTTATTTTTTCTGGATTAGAGTTGCATTTTCTGAATTTACTGTTCTCTAAGCTGTCTGCGGAAATAAAATTATTAAAAAGTCAGAAACTTTGATATTAGTTTATACGAATATAATTTTTTATTTTATTTTTGAGAATATAATCTTAAACACATTTTTTCATATATATGTAGTTTCTGTCTTTCGTTTCTTTTCCAACCCCACACCCGCCCTACGTAAATAATTTCTATTCAACTAATATTTTGTATTGTTGAAGCAGATTTTCCATTCAAGTACTGTTGTTTATATCGCTTATTTATAGTGAAGCTTACACCGAGGCCACGGCATCTGGTACTAGCAGCACTGTGCTAAAAATAAACCGTGCGGTACTATTGTAAGTTCCGTAATTTAGAACACGGGAAACTTCTAAGGATTTTGCCAGAACATGCAATAACAGATTATAGAGTGCATTGGACGGCGTGTGATGATCTTACTCCGGAAAAAGTTGACAGACTTATTTTGTTTAATTTCTCATTTTTTTGGTAAACCAGACATCTTTTCTAAAATAAAAACCACTTGTCCGAAAAAAAACCCACTTGTCCGAAAAAAAAAAAATGCTGCTCAGTATAACCGTCTATATTGCTTTTAATTTCCTGACTTTACTACAATTAAGGATATTGTAAATCTCCATGCTCGCTGCTCAGTATATCCCATACTGGATTTCCAAAAAAACTAGACGAACCGCAATGGCTTTGGCATCGCAAATTCCTGTTTCCTGTCACTCACCCACCTTTTCCATCTCCCACTCTCCATTCCCCAAGTGTCATAATCCAAAATCCATCACATATATTATATACTGTTTGATTGGAACATATTTGAAAATGTAATTGTAATTGTAACTGTATATTTAATACATCTGACCTTAGAACCCTTCACAAGGACAACAGGAGTGGAAGCCAAGGATGACACTTTTCTTGCGGATGCTTTATACAAGGGCAACATAACTACACAGTTTTGTGAATTTCCACCCAGCAATTTAGGAGGATGTGTGGAACGGGACATACAGACGGACATGCAGAAGTGAGCGAATAACAAACTATTCCCCAATAAAGCTTGGGATAGCCAGGTTGGGAACCGTTATATCTACTTCATCGATTACATTAAATGTCATCGATGTAAATGATAGCTGTATTAAATCAAAGGCCACAAGGATCTCAGGTACGGAATCGTATGAAGGTAATTAAAAGGTGAAATGTATCCCTTTCATATGTCATCGATGTAAATGATAGCTGTATTAAATCAAAGGCCACAAGGATCTCAGGTACGGAATCGTATGAAGTAAATTAAAAGGTGAAATGTATCCCTTTCATATGTCATCGATGTAAATGATAGCTGTATTAAATCAAAGGCCACAAGGATCTCAGGTACGGAATTGTATGAAGTAAATTAAAAGGTGAAATGTATCCCTTTCATATGTCATCGATGTAAATGATAGCTGTATTAAATCAAAGGCCACAAGGATCTCAGGTACGGAATTGTATGAAGTAAATTAAAAGGTGAAATGTATCCCTTTCATATGTCATCGATGTAAATGATAGCTGTATTATATCAAAGGCCACAAGGATCTCAGGTACGGAATCGTATGAAGTAAATTAAAAGGTGAAATGTATTCCTTTCATATGTCATCGATGTAAATGATAGTTGTATTAAATCAAAGGCCACAAGGATCTCAGGTACGGAATCGTATAAAGTAAATTAAAAGGTGAAATGTATTCCTTTCATATGTCATCGATGTAAATGATAGCTGTATTAAATCAAAGGCCACAAGGATCTCAGGTACGGAATTGTATGAAGTAAATTAAAAGGTGAAATGTATTCCTTTCATATGTCATCGATGTAAATGATAGCTGTATTAAATCAAAGGCCACAAGGATCTCAGGTACGGAATCGTATGAAGTAAATTAAAAGGTGAAATGTATTCCTTTTATATGTCATAGATGTAAATGATAGCTGTATTAAATCAAAGGCCACAAGGATCTCAGGTACAGAATCGTATGAAGTAAATTAAAAGGTGAAATGTATCCCTTTCATATGTCATACTAGAGGATATCCTTTATATTGTATTATTTGTTATATATCGTGCTGATAAGTGAAATACAAGATTTTAATTTGAGGAAAAAGTTATACAAGATTTATCCTTAACTATAGTACAAAGTGTAAGATTTACTGTGATTGTCTATATGGTAGATTTGAAAGGAACACGTCAGAAAATCTCGCATGATGGGATAAATACAAATATCGGTGGAAGAACACATGACACCTCTAAACCACAGGCAATGAGGAAACGTTGTATAGTCCTAGTTTAACCGTGAACAATCAGAAAACTCTCAGATTAATACTATTCAAGGTGGTTCCAAAAATGATAAATCTCCTAATGGCAGAGAAATAATGCGCAATCAGCATGGTTGTTCTCCTAGTAGTGTATTAAGGCTTATGTGTCCGTAGTATGTAGGCCATATGACTTCAAACGAGACAGCAAAAACTACACATTATAATTAATTCAAACTGATAGGAGTACACATATTACATTATTGTAACTACAAATATGTACCATAATATTTAATCAGCTGCCACTAGAACAAGCAACTTATTTTGTTTCTCTAAATCTTCAAAAAAAAATTTTTTGTTTACAAAGTCCCAAATATTTCAAAGATGTTTCGAAACAACGAGAGCACAAACACATATGTTTTAATATAATAATGGTTATCTATTCAGACTCTAGTGATCAATGATGGTACGGGTGGGTCACATCAATTTTAGCACTACACGTTTAAGGGGTTAATTCTAAACTGAATGTGAATAGTTTGGACTTTGTCAATTTTTGGTCAAGTTTTGAAAACTAAAAAACATTAAAATGCTTACTCTAATTGTAACTGGATGAAACCAGGCGGGATTTGATCTAGCGAAGACACAAAACAAAAGCACGTGAATTTGATATTTATTTATAATGCAAATTGATGACAATTGAATCTCTGACACCCTAACTCACACCCTTATTTCCATAGCTCAAACTAAACTAAAACAACTAAAAACCATACCCTACACATGCACACAAAGTTCATCTACGGATATAGCAAAATGGTATCATTCCTCAAAGGATGCAATCACAGCATAGTTCACCAACAAATCACAAATGGTATCGTTTGTCAATGGGATATTATCAATGCATGGATTGTTATTCATCAGATTTTACTGATGCATGGATTTATCAAGAGATATTACATTTACAAATAAAAATATAATGTTGTTATCTTGTGGCAAGCCGACGATGATTATGAATACTCCCGATTCACAACTCCCGACGAATGGTTGAGGAATGATCTCGTATAGTCCACTCCTTCTGACACGCTGAATGATCCTTAGGGAATCTTTTTTACCCCGCTGACCCATTGGTCCAGAACCTTTGGCCGCTCGCACTGAGTGGACCAGTTGCGTCCGTCGAACCAACGTCACCACTGACTACCGTATCCGGGTTAAACAAACCGACGGAGTTAACGACTCCCCGGAACAGCTAAAGTAGACAATAGGCGTTTGAGACCGTCTTACCAGTTCCGGTTTATAGGCCCGTAAATCCTTCTAGTTCACCATGACTTTTTTCCATTGTTGAATTTTTGTACATGTGTGTGTCTGTGATTGTAACACGCGTGTGAACGATAAAGCCGTTTCGTTCTAGTGCCCATGGACAGTAAGGACCTGGGCGATTAAGGTTTCCCCACGTTTCCATTCACGTTAGACACGTTCGTGTCTGGCCCCAGCATTTTACCTGTGAGCTTGCAGACAGATACCAACAGACTGATATACGCTGATAATGACAACTGTGTATTCGATTTTTATTGTATGCAAATCCGTTACCTGTTTTGGGTAGCTCTCGCCCCGGTTCCGTATCTGTGTGTTAACCGTAATTAAATTTTTTTTCCGGTGCCGCCAGCCAAACCGGTTACTATCGATATGACCCCGACAACAATTCCGATTTGCGTGACTATGATAGTTGCCGTAGTCGCAATTCCAGCAACACCAAGGCCAACCAATGCTGTCGCTGCGAGCCAACAAATAACATCCACGACAACACATACGCGTTTATATTTCGCTAGTAAAACGGTTTTCTTGGGATTCATCTCGCAGCAGCTATTGTTCCACTTCGATATATCGCGTCGTTAGCTTTGAGGGTTCATCATTGGTCTTCTATTAATACTGTCACCGTGAAGTATAATTGGTCTACAGGCTGGCCTTGTTCGGGTGCAAGACGCACACGCACTTCCAACCAATTATTTTTCTTCTCTCTTACAACCGTCATGCAATGATAGAAAATATCTTCCTGTGAAATATTTAAGTCTCCGGTGATTGTGCGTTCCGGGGGTTTGGCACCACGTTCTCCTAGAAATACACAGATTACACCTTTGCTTTGTGCCTCTAACGATCGTTTTCGCCAAGAACTGTTACACGGACAAGTGCGTCTTTGGTGAGTTTCTTTTCCTGGCCGAGTTAATACTGGTTCAGTGTACCTTTTGGAAAATGTAACCTGTGTGAGTTCGTCGGTGAATTTCACGTCACCGTTATAGAAACAGTCTTTGGGTGATTTAACGTCCTACGGTGACGTATATTTTTCCCTGGCGTTTTCGCGCGCTAATGCGATGATTCCAAGCTGGCCTCGAGTTGGTAGTGGCACATCAGGGGGGTCCCAATGGTCGATTTCTATCTAGCGCTTGCGTAGATTATATTTGAGCGTATAAGAAGGTCTGGTAACATCACTCTGAAGCAGATATTCATCGAGATGCGGCACAAAATCGCCATCAGTGTTAGCATCCAACACCTCGTCGGTAAAATCTGCAACATCATCATCGCGCGGCTGTGCAGAATCCATCACGTATTTGTAATTATAAATCTTAAACACAAACGCCAAAGACGGTTAAGTACCCTTTTGGATAGACGTTGAGTCCTTCGGAGTGGACTTCATCTCCGGCTACTTATGTAAACGATACTGTATATATGAAACTTTCTTCATCATTGTCGTCTGTGATGGTACTCGTCACCCTGGTGATCAATTATCAATATTGCCATTGTACCCCACTTGCCTCTAGAACCGGTTAAGATAAGCAAGTACAATCCGGACGCGCGCACCTTAAAGATTTAATGATTTGGGCTTATCAATATCACCCCCGACAGTAGTGAAGACAAGTTGGCCATTTGATGTGTCGTCATTTTTACCCTCTCCATCACTGGTAAATATTCCACTGAATACGCCCCAGGAATTTACTACGCGTACTGGTGAGGGTATAGCTGACAGCACCTCGGCTGTCTTTACATTCACGTATTGTTTTGTTGCAGGATCAGTATCATCGATGGACTCTTGTATCCGTTGGATTCCATTTCCGTTCATGATAAGATCTCCGCTCATTTCATCGCTAGATGTTGTAACTTTCGATAAAGACCACCTACACGCCAGAGTATCTGATTCCCTGGTTTTCAATAATTTAAGATCAGGTTTTTCGCTACGGCGCCTCGCGGCTTCAAAACAACGTCGTTGATGTACATGTTGGACGTTTTCAGTTTTCCAGTTTGATCTTGGAAATCACAAGCTCGCCCGGGTCAACACCAACAACAACCCGGCTGGTAAACTCGGTAAAATCAACTTTGGTGGCAAGCCTGGTCAGATCCACATCAGCGCCGCGTCGGGTCGTTGCGCTTGCGCGTCCGTAAATGTCGTATATATTTCAAACGTAGTTTGTAAGTGACAACGCAAAACCAACAAGTGCTTGTGGGGTTGGGCTTGAGGAAGCTTTGCTTCCAGCGAGTGCACGCAGTGCTTCAGCAACAAGATGTCCACATATTGGGCTTTTTGTTCGAGTTTGCAACGGCAGCGTTGAATAAAAGAGTGGTAGTCGTCGACGGGCGCTGACACACCGGGCAAAACCACCATGTAAATAATCAACGACTTCACGTGGCGGTGCAAGCCCGTATGAGTCAAAACACAAAAGATCTCGCGATATTACATCGTATGCAACTCAATGAGTTCCAGGTCCTGTTGTCGAATCCAGGTTAACGATGCCGGTTTCCCCGCGTGCGGGAGATCATCGACGCAAGTTCATCCCGCATAAAGATATCTCGGAAATGTTTGACTGGCTTTGTCATCGCGAGTAAATCAAAATTAATCAATGGAGGCGCTTTTATAGCTGTCAACGGCGAGGTCATAACCGAAGACCTTGGCCCGAGGATATTTTGCGAGTCGTCCTGGGTAGTGGAAGACCTTTGCCCGAGGGTATTTTGCAAGTCGTATCGGGTAGTCAAAGACCTTTTCCTTTTCTTTAATTCGTCTACGAGACGCTATGCGGTCTCCAACCACCTTTTCAGAGTCATCGAGGATGCAGTTCCGACGGCCCTTAACGCAGCGGCTTTCGCAACCGCGGGAGCCGCAGCCACAAACAGCGCTGTAATGGCTGCAAGAAATTTAAATGTTCCACCGCTCTTTAGCATTTGTGCCACCTCCGACTTCAATAATTTTAATGTTACCGAGGTGTGCTTTTGTTTGGCCTCATTAACATGGTTAAGCTGAGCTTGAGTTAGCCACACTGAGTCATTTGCAGTTAACTTTTGTCGGAAAAAGCCTACATGCAAGCCCGCAATAGTTTCTTATTGCACTGTTTTCTTTCGCACGCTGGTTTTTGTTAAGATCAACCTTAACTTCGTGATATTACAATATGAATAATCGTGCTGTTCAATTACAACAGCTACGAGTTTGTGAAAGCAAGAACGGGTTTTCCACGGACGCGTCAATGACCCTTATTCAGCCACCTGTGCCCTCCAACAAAAGAAGCTTATCAGAGAGAATTACAGCAATGCATCTGTAGTTGGGTGGTGGTGGTGGTGGGGGGGGTGCTGAGTTACACGTGTATTAAAATGTATGTCGACCACGGAATGCTTAATCAGGTCCAAATGTGTTCCAACGAAAAGTAATAAATCGGGTACAACGTAGCAAAGTCTTTCTGGGAAATCTGCATACCTGTGTCAACGTTCTGATCATGGCCCATGTACAACCACAGCTTATCATATGCACATGCGATTTAATTGGCATTTCAATAAATTCACGATTTCTTCGGTTGGTTCATGATGACCGTTTAAGCGCAGAGAAACTTCAGACACTCCTAACCGGTCAAATATCATCGCACTAGTAGTCTATCCGCCACGCCCCCTAGCTATGGTTTGAAACACCACAAACACATGCCTTAGTGCGCTGATACATCGTTTGCTAGTTATTTGCCATGAAAACTGCTGAACGCTGTTTTCTTTCGAGTCTGTGATGAGCGTTTGAAACGATAGCGTTGACGTGCCTCCTGGCCCCATAAACGACAACAAACGCGTTTCTGTGGCAAATGATTGGATTATCACAGGCATCCACAATGTCAATTTCGACAACACAACCTGACCAGCAGCGGCACCATCATCATACCGAACTGCATCGTTATCGTTGAGTTTTCGTTATAACATGACTGTGTGTTTGACTCCGAAAATAACATTGCGGACATCTCTGCAAAACCCGAATATGTGACTGAGAGGAATCGTACATTAAAAGAATAATGAGCGTCCATGAAATTGTCCTCGACGCTGCGTAACTCCAAGGTTGTAATCTTAATTGATGTTGGTAAGTACGGTTGCTACATCTGCGTTATCATCGTCTGCATGATTTCGAGGTCGCCTACGTATATACTGTAAATGATCTGTATGGTCGGATATATCACTGTGAAACATCATAGACGGGCCAGCGGACCTCGCGAAATCGTCGCTGTAGCTGGCGAGTCCGATAATCGTCGTGGCAACGTCGACGTTGTCCAAACAGGCTTCGATTTCCTTTCAGTCGATGCAATAACGTGCGCTGCTGAACAACGCCATGATGCCACTGTTGACAAATCAAACCTTGATACCGTTGGGGTAATCAGCATTGTCAGCTTGTATAAGTTTTCCATCGATTTCCAAGAAGGCTTCACATTCTATGCGGTCACGTTGATCAGGGACTCTAGCTGGAATAATACTGATAATCTTGGATGCTTCAAGTTAGCAACACAGGCTCGTCCATGTCAAACACGGGATCGGGTGCATCTTTTAATTTTTTCCATGATGAAACTTGATATATTATCGGTTTCGTCTAATACCATTTTACGAGACGGCGTTACCTTTCAGGCGCGTCCACAACCGTAATCCGCTCCCCATTGCTAGATCTGCAATCATCGAATGTGTAATATTTTGTTCTAGACGTTGTTGAGCGGGTTCGAGGATGATTTTACCGACCTGGGCTGGCATTGTTGCTGTTCATAGAAGTGTAACCGCCTTTGGTTGTCGAGTTACTAATCGTCGCAGTCGATCTCAAATTGACTGGACCGCCTGCAATCCCAGATTTTTTAATCGATCCGCATCGGCACTTTTGATGCTATCAACGACTCACATTGCAACTTGTCTACCAATCGGTGCAGCGCGCGAGGTTGTGGCTGCGAGAATCTTTAGCGATCCTGTGAACAATCCCCGGACAACATCACCAAGACCCTTTATGTAATATGTTGCGTAAACGGGTCTTCTCTTGTTGATAACACGGACAGGTATTACACGTGCGCGTGAAGCGTATCTTCCCACGATTGCAACTTGTCTACCAATCGGTGCAGAGCGCGAGGTTGTGGCTACGAGAATCTTTAGCGATCCTGTGAACAATCCCCGGACAACATCACCAAGACCCTTTATGTAATATGTTGCGTAAACGGGTTTTCTCTCGGTGATAACACGGACAGGTATTACACGTGCGCGTGAAGTGTAACTTCCCACGATTGCAATTATATTAAATATCAGGCCTCCCCGCGGAGGTCCAACGCGTGCCCGTCCTGGTCTACAAGGGCGAAACGAAGGTGCGTCAACAGGGGATTGCTGCATGGAAGATACACGGGCGTGGGAGTAATGGAGAGCAGATCACCCGGGGGTGCATTCGGGGAGAACCCAAACAATATGAAACCCTAGGCGACGATACTTGATTAAATTGATTAAACTGAGTGGTACGCTCGGTAACTGCTACTGATGGCGTCACAGATCAGATTAGCCTGAATCGTTGAACATATTCTGACAATATCTGGCGCAATATTATAACTGGTACCATCGGGTCCTACACGCAGAATTCCATTGTCCGCGGGAATCTTATTAATAACTTCAGGCTAACCGAGAACCGTTCTCAGCGACGACTGTCCAATGTCAACCTCATACTGTCCAGATTCGATTGACAGAGCTGAGTGTGGGGTCGTATTCGCGTGTTCGCGTATATAGAATTTTGAGTCTTTGCCGGTCATCAACGAAGTCCTCCGTCGGATCTCTTCCTTGATCGAGTCCATGTCGTGCGAGCCCGGGGAAAGTCCAATAACATTCCAGCTGATGCCAAAGTCTGACGAAAACACACCGATCGGATATTAGGCCAATTGTAATACACGCGCAACGACTCTAGTGCGATCTCGAGTGTGCGGGATTTCCCTGCGCTAATTGACGTCGGGAAACCATGTAAAATTCCGGTTTTGCTGTTGTAATCATCAAGATGACGCTCGGGACGGTATTTAAAACGACACTGATTTTGCGATGAATGGGAACCGACTCAGAACTCATCATCGGTGCTATATATATATATATATATATATATATATATATATATATATATATATATATATATATATATATATATATATATGATCGATATCTTTACTGAGTTCATGCACATTAACGAGCGAAATGTCCCCGCATCCATTATGTCGTTGATAAGAAGCCGCTCACAAATCGACGTGACCTCATTGATGACTTCTGGCACGAGTGTTTCCAGACGATCCACGAGTTCATTGACTTGTTGCTCGTCCACAGACACACATTTAAACCCCGCTGGTTTGAACCTTGCGTGTCTACGCCGTCCACAAAAACTAAAGATTTCACCAAGACCTTTTCCTACAATTTGTTGGGGTGGACGTTCGTATCTTGTAAAGTTCCACAATTTCTTGCCTTCTTCAGGGTCCCCGACCATAAATTCATATATAAATGCGTTTAAAAGATTCCACTTATCAGCGGTGGCTTTTATTTTCCCAGTAAACTCCTTAAAAATACCACTTTCGGCCATTTAACGTCCATGTATGCATCATTTTGCTTCGCTGGTACTTTCAAAAGGAGTTCTTTCCAGTTGAGTTGTCTGTAAAGTGCGGCACGCATAGGATTTGCATGGATCCACTGACGACCTTTTTCGGTAAAGAAGTGAGGCAGTGTTTCCATCTCTGACTTGTACCTGGGTGGTTGTGGCCGTGGAAGATTGGTAATTGCCTCTCTGACTCTTTCGTTGAGTACCTGGGTACCTTGTGCAACTACACCAATTTCATCAGGCATTTTTTGATGTCGCCTTTGGTTGTATCTAGGTCTTCTTGGAATTCTCAATCGCCTCTGGCATGGGTTCGATAGTCGCCTCGGTTTGTCTCTTGGCTTTCTTGATATCTTTGACGCGTTTATCTGTCTTAACAATCGAACCAGGTTCTTTTCCTGTTCCCATCATCGCTGTTGCCTGTTTCGCGGTTTTTGCGGTCGCCAGCTACAATTGCTTTTGTTGGATTAATCAGCGACAAAAACGTTTGTTCCAAACCCGCTGTGAGGTCTTTCCGTGCAGTCTGTCACGATTGCAACATATCTTTGACACGTTCGCGGGCACTTATATACTTGTGGAGAAGTTGCAGGTGTTCGCAGGAAGCTTTTCGGTATCGATCAGCAGCTTCTGCTATGGCATCGCTTGCGGATTTCGCCATTGTATATGTTGATTGTGGTAGTTAAATTGCTTCACATATTTGCATGGGACATGTTCGAGTGAGACACGTTCGTGTTCAAACCCGCTCGATACTTGCACTGCCCATCAGTCAAGAAAATCGGGAGGAAACTATGTGGGTCCAGGTGACCTCCGTGAACATATTCCGAAAATCACCCCACGAGTGGTCAACGGCACACCAGGTCCATTCAATGTTTGCGAGGCCGTGCGTGTCAACCCACGAAATATCATCAACATGTTACAGTTGTCTCTGATCACTTTAGGCACGTGTGCGTATCGTTGGGTCACATAGATCACGTCTGTGTTTTTGTGTCAGTCCCTGGAAAATATTCTCGCGGGATTGTCTTCCCGGTCAAGCATCACATCGTCGTACACGACAAGATTATTATGCTCCGGGTCAAGGTCGTCAATCGCAGGGGCTTTATCTAGCGTAGAAAAAAACTCAATGGTGAACGACGAAGACGTCTTCGACGACGCAATCACTTCCGTGAAATCCTTGAGTACATCATAACAGGGCTGAACATCAGCGGATGGGCAATGACATGTAGCCGATCCTACGTTAACCATCGTATGATCAGATTCAGTAATAATTGGGTTTTTCCGAATCCAGCTAGGCCAATAATCAGGTCGCGAACCGAGTTTGGGAGTACAGAACAGGTTCCATCGGAACCATGCATGGGCGATCGAGGCTTCACCGACGCAGATAAGCTAATGACGGAAATTTTTTTTCTCTTTTCTGATGCCATGTTGAATGTCACTTGTTGTATAACTTCTCATTATGCCTTCATATTGTGTGCGATGCCTCATGAAAACACATACTGCAAATCCAACTCGAGTTCGGATCCGAGCTGGCCGAGCCGGAATCGCTTGAACTTGTGTCAGAGAGATTTGCGTTTGTAAAACCTTCCAGGTTTAAAAAAACTCGGCGATAATATCACTGTTACTTTAACGAAGCTACCCGTGATATCGTGGAGTAAATATCCTTGTGAAAAACATATCCCTGAATACAAGTATTGCGGGTCTGGAACACGGAGAGATATACGACTGGACTCTGATAACCGACCGAAGCCTGGAGAAGAACCTGTAAACCGCGTCGATGCTGCATGTTACCGACATGATCTTAAATATGTCACATTAAGCGATATACATGCGCATCAACGCGCCAACGTGGATCTCATTCATGACTTGAATGCGATTTCCGGACTAGCCATCGGAGAAAGAATCGCCAGATGGATTGTCTAAGAAGGTATGAAGGCCACGTTTGCAGTTGGTGGTCGCTAACGCGCCACTTGGAGGTGAAGCACATTGACATAACCAGCATGGACGCGAAACTGTCCACGATATACTACAGTCCACGAGTTTATTGGAAGGGTGAAAGTGCCGATACAATACTAGCGAGCGCTGCAAACGTTAACCACGGTGTCGCCGGAGCGTGGCTTGCTAAACAAGCGTTGTATCAGATTTATTTACCTCCCCCGAGAAACATTTCCCGTGGATGGTTTGATGTGAGGACCCCCAACAAAGTTCCCCAGGCTGATCTTTTGTTTCTCTCACACGATCGGGTACACGGACGCTCATACAAATACGCACTAACTGTCGTAAATGGTGCTAGCCGAAACAAGGAAGCCGAGCCGTTAACATCCAAAAATTCAACAAGTGTCGCAGACGCGTTCAAACGTATCTACGCACGTTGACCGCTAATATGGCCGCGGCTTCTACAGGTGGATCCAGCTATAAAAAATTTCGGAACTGCTGCTGTTTTGTTGGTGAAACACCATGAGCGGGTTCGTCGTGGACATGTCAGCATACGCCGTGATCAAGTAATTGAGGAATGATTCAAACGTACATTTGAAGAACAATTATTTGGGCATCAGTACGCGCAGGAATTGTTGATGAATCGCTAAGCGATTTACGATCAGTCTCAAGAGTGGGTGACGCGGCTTCGGTCAGTCATAGCAGCGTTGAATAATGAAACCACACGTATGATCGGGTTGAAACTCACTGACTCGATTCGGCAGAAGACTGATGCCGTTTCCCTCAAAGCGGCCCAGAACCGTGAAGCAATTTCACAGTCGCCCGCGTAGACCCACTCAGAAGCAATTTTGTTCGGTATCTGTATGCCACTGGGGAGTTAGAAGGCGGACAATGTCGTGCTACTGACCCTGTATGGTCCGTCGATGCATTTACGATCTCGGACCGAACTGACATTCCGGGACAGCCAATGCGCTACCATTTGGCGCCACTGGACAAACGAGCAGTAAAACAACGGGAAGGGAAGCTACCTAATGGAACATTCGTGCGAGGGTAATTACAAGTCGATCCCGCGAATACACAGTTACCGCCAAGATTTATTTTGGGATTTGTGTGTGCCCGTACGCCTATATAGTGATTCCATCAGGGAAAATTCATCGCTTGGTATCCGACGGGGACAAACTTACCTTGGTGCAACGGTACACGCCGATACGACGTTTCGTTGACTTAGTAAGATTTGCCGCGTGTGGAAATTCATTTCGATGCCGAAAACACTCCACATACATGTTGTATTTGAGATCTTTTGTGACCACAACCAGGGGAACTCCTTTTGCCTTCTTAGTATTTTTAGAGCTTCCAGCTACCACAATCGAGTTCATTTTGGGTCTCAGTTCCACGCTTGCCACGATATCTTGCCCATGTTTACGTAGACGTCATCGGTGATAACGTGCATCAATAACGAGTCCGTATCCGTGTACAACATCTTAATGTTGTCGCCGTACCGCGGCTTGATCGAGTCGAAGTAGAACTCGTACATGAGCAGCTTTGTCAGATCCAACACAGACGCGCCAATGTAAATAGGTTTCGTCAACTTTAGGTTGGATTTTTTGTTGTGTACGGCAATTAATCTGCCATCGTATATATTACGTGACTCATATGCCGGGTCGGTAATCAACCTGTAAAATTTTCGTTGTTCACTGTCCAGGACAAGGTCGACGCGGATTCGTTCTCGCAGATTTTCCATAGTTTTCCCGAACAGGACATTATTCATCATCTTGAAGAAGCCCTTTTCAAATTCATTTGTGGCGTCCGTTCGCAGATCCATATTCATTTGAATGTAATGGGCCATCCACGCGCGTTGGTGAAATCGAGCACCCAATGGATTCGCGACTCGCGCATTCCCAACCGTAGAGACAACTGCTGTTGTGTTTCGTGAACTACATATTTGGGCTTCAGGCGCAGATTCGGAACGAGCTTGGTACATTCAGTAATCTTATCCCCGTGGAAGCTTTGCTTCACATCCACTATCGCACACTGGTACGGTGACAACTCGCGGGGAACTGAGAACGCTTTCGGGCCAGTGGATAATAGTTGTGGGTGTGGTGAAGCTCGTCCGTGTATTCCAAGTCAACTTCAAAGAAGTATCTACAATCAATGTTGCTGTCGTACTAACGTATATTTTTGTGAATGTCTATATCTGTGGAATTAATCCACTTCAACTCGCCTACAGGGATCGTTTGCATCATCACACATATATACAGGTTGGTGGTATCAAGATACAGGTTGTAACTGTTCAGAAGAGAAGGGACATATTCGTCCAAAACGGTGACTCACCATGGAAATCTCGCTGCGAATATCCCGTTTGATAAACAAATGTTGATCGATGTCAGTGAACGGTACCAACTCGATCTTGGTCTTTGACAGCAGCGAATTCCACCAGGCCATTTCCGGCGAAGAGAAGAAATGCGCGGGGTCGAGCTTGTACACACGCATGGTGGTATCAATAAAAGCCTCAAACTCATCCGTGAGCAGCAGCACGTCGGTGCGCAAACACAGATCGTGGTTGTCACTGAGGTTCGACAACCAAAACGGGGACCAGACGTTAATCACGTGTGCGTAATCGTTGGGGGAAATACCTTTTCGGGACAGCTATAAATAGAAGGCCTCAATCGGTGGTAAATGAGTTTCAGAAAACTTCTCCGTGTCGCTCATGTACTCCTACCGGTAAATTCCTTTGATGGCGAGCAAGCCGAACTTTTCAGGTTCATCAGGGAAAGATCCGCCGTACCGACGAGCGATTGTAAAACGGTCGTTGCGTTTCGCGGCAAGGTTACTGGCGAGTTTGCCCATATTGTTGGGAATGACACTTATTGGTGCATTCGATACCGTTGCGACACATTGCAAGACCAAGTGAATATCGTACCCGCGCAGGTTATGTAACACAGCCGGAATTCTTATTCGTGATGGGTAAATTCATAGCTGCAGAGGCTCATCTGTACGCGCCAGCGATGTGACACTGATCACCCACTTTTTCAACGGTGGACGGCTAAGCTCCTTCACAGATCCAGCAATGAGTGGCCGTGGAAAACTCGCGAGTCCCATCGTCAGTCATAATCGTGTTCTCGAGCGAGGCAAGCTGTAGACAGATCCATTTCGCGGTAACCTCGAGCGATTTAAGTAACACCTCAACCGTGTCCTTGCCGCAGTGCTCCGTCACATCTTACTACAGTATAGCAAAACCCGCATGGAACTTGTTCAGCAACTTGCGTTGTATTTAATGAAACTTCGGGGGCATCGGGAAGCAAAGCTTCCATGGGAAGGTTTAAGCATTCAACGTGTTCGTAAATGATATATGGTACTTTCATCTTCCGTTGCACCGCGGTGAATTTTAAAATATTCTTACCAGGTTCTTGCATGATCGTACGCTGCGACTTCTCACTAACTCTACAGTAAAATGTATGGCCATCAAGCAGCTGTTGAGTGCTAAATATATGCATCCAGCGTCGACACGGAAACTTTCTTCCATTGTGCTTGCTGTGCCGGCAGACTATTCATGGAGAATCTTGTATCCACACATAGTGGTACCGCGCAGCTGAGACATCAGAGCCGTCCATGTTTTGCATGTTGTTCCACAACAGCAGATCAATAAGTTTAGTCCTCTCGCGTGCATGTGTGGATAATTGATTCGGCTGAAGGCCTTTGTTCGGAACAAACACATTAACGGTGATGTCACAGTTAAGTCGTTCAAACTTTTTGATGTCAGTAACCTGTACATGGAATTATATGTTACCAAACTTGAGTTCACCCAAGTGTTGTTTGTATGTTCGAGGCTGGTCCGTATGATCATTCGCAGGATGCAGCGCGGATAAGATCGCCCATTCAAAACACATGTTGTCATTGCTTTCCACACTTATTACTGTCCGCTGTGGAATACACACTGATGTTGGAATATAGCTCGACCCACGGAAAGGCTTGTATGGGGAAATATATAGATGACCTTGCAAGCATCTGGAAAGCATCTATCCTGAATCTCCTTCGGAGTATTTTTCATACTCCTCGAGGAGCTTTGCATAACATTTGTTGATTTCATCATTGATGGCCGCGGTGTCTCTAGAGTTTATGATAACATCAGTACCGCCATGAAACCACGGCAGTGAGGTCATAGATGGTATGCGTTTTCAATCTGTAGACGGCTTTGTCGTCCACACGCGTGTTACAATCACAGATTCACCCGTGTGCAAAAAATCCACAATGAGAAAAAGTTATGGCGAACTAGAAGGGGTTAGGCCTGTAATCCGGACCTGGTCAGACGGTCTGAACTGCCCATTTTCCCTATAATGCAAAATACAATAACTGAATGGTGTAATACATGAGACACTTTTTAAGCGCGAATACAGTGATATACAGTACGCATTGCATGCACATGGACTGACTTCGTTACATATTAAATCCGTCTTTCGCAAGAATGTCTGTAAGAGAGTATTATTATTATTATTATTATTATTATTATTATTATTATTATAACCACGTTCGTACATGAATCTGTCTACAACAAGAATAATTGCACTGGATTCTAAAAACCCGAACGTTTCTCACGGTCTGATGCAAGCAACATATACTTGAATTCAAATTGTCTATTCAGCTATAAAAGTCTAACCTGAAACAGACTAGGTCTGACTTTCTAGACGTTCAGTCTATTAAAGTATTTCATCACACAGAACGGATAGCAAGAAAGAAGGCTCGCGTTCATTGTGACGATATAGAGAAAACTAACACGATATGTACGATGAATGTAGTCAAAAATAAATCTACGTCCAATGACCCTCCCCCCTCTTCAACTGCTAGCTCTTTGTGTGTGATTCAGTGAGTGAACTTAAAACAGTATTTCGAGATCGCCATAGGATTAAACCATGCACTTCGGGTAATGCCGTACGTGGCAACGAAACCAATCTACATTTATGCTCATATATAATACTAAATGTATTTTCATGTATAAAATTCCCTGAGACAAGTGGCAGCTGTTTAAATATATTTATGACAATAATGTATTCTAGGTATTCCTATGTTTTGAATGAATTACTATGTTTAGTTTCTGCAATGCTTCTATAAAGTCATGTGGCCAAAAAACATGGTAAAATGACAAAAATGGGTACATAAACAATAAATGCTACTCAAGCCTAGGACCAAGCAGAGAATGACATACTTAATACGTTTGAGCCATGCCAAATGGAACGTTCAAGGACTGTCAATTAAATCTAAAAATAAGCTGAAATTACCTGAGTGAAATAAATTATTCAAACAAAATGATATTATATCGTTAACCGAAACTTGAACTTCAGAATTGTTAGACATCAGTGCTAAGAATGTTGATTTCTTTTTCGCTTCATAGAACTCTCAGCAAAATTTTGCAAAAAGGGACCCGGGTAAAGGTTGCCATGGTGGTGGTATTGGAGCTTAATGATGTACAAGAGATAGTACATAGGGTGATGGTTGTTGTCGTGGTGGTGGTGGTATTGGAGCTTAATGATGTACAAGAGATAGTACATCGGGTGATGGTTGTTGTCGTGGTGGTGGTGGTATTGGAGCTTAATGATGTACAAGAGATAGTACATCGGGTGATGGTTGTTGTCGTGGTGGTGGTGGTATTGGAGCTTAATGATGTACAAGAGATAGTTGAGAATTTGTTTATAGCGATTCTGGTTATATAATTTATGTAAAATTAAAATCAAGTAATTTTAGTTTAATTTAAGATATATATTTATATTTATGTTATGTAATCCCAGGGGGATCAAGTCGTCAATATATGACTGATTTGCACGTGGTACGCAGATTGTATAATGAAATTATTGAAATGGAGAATGTTGCCTCTAGTAACTGTTTTTCTCATTTGTGGTGATTTAAGTGCTTGAACGTGTCTTATTTTTCGACCAAGAATGCACAAGAACTCACTTTCCTTTAGCTGATGAAATCAAAAAGAGTTACTATGTGTGAATCTAGATCAAGGTTCAAGAAAGCTGTCATAAAAGGTAGAAAACAATACCTTCACGAGTAGAATGATAAGTTGTTAAAGGCATGAAATGGAAACATAAAAAAAAAAATATTGAAAAATGTTAATGTCATGTATTTTTGGCAAACACTCTAAAATATCTTCTGATGAATTTGCAAACTTTTACAAGTCAAGAAAATCAGCCTGATGATTCTTTATTGATTTTACCAAATAAAGAAATCCACACTTATAATGATTATATACTTGAGGATACGGAACTTGGACGAACCTAATAGATTTATAAATATTGACGAAGTTTCTAAAGCAATTAAAATATGGGAAAAGTATTGGTTCGGATAAAATATTGAATGCATTTGTAATATATGGTTTAATACAGTTATTGCCTTACTTACAGTGTTTATTTAGTGTTATTTTGATATTAGTATATTTCCAAGGTCATGGTAATAAGGTTAAAACTTACCCTTCAACAAAAAATGACCCGGATATTGACGTTGAAAACTGTAGAGGAATTACTTTACTTAATGAATTCTGGAAGTCTTCGATAATTATTTTAAATAATAGACTAAATGAGTGGCCAGGACAAATGTGTGTACTAGTGACAAAATATTTACACTTCACAGACTAATTTCACTTTTATTTAAGTCAGGTAACATATTGTTTAATACATCTATTGATTTTAGAAAAGGCATACGATAATATTGTAAATAAATGTTAGGGTTTACACTCGTTAAAATTTGTATCAGCGGTATAATATTCAATATAATGATATCCATGTGCACTACTATGAATTTATTTTGTAACATTGGTGTACCACAAGGGGAATATTTATGATCGTTTTTATTGTCAATGTTTATTACTGATGTAGAGAACATTTTAAAAATGGATATTGATAGTATTGATATTGTTAGAATAAAGATGTTCTTAATAATGTGTGCTGACGTTGTAATCTGTGAACAAGCAGTGATGATTTGCAAAACTTGCACTGAAAGGATATTTTTTGAAATAGAAATTAATAATAAATACATCGAAGACTAAGGTCATGATGCTTTGAAAAGGTGGAAAAGTCGCGGGTAACAAATAAATTTATTATATTGGAATTGAAATTGAAATTGTATGTAGATTTGTATATTTAGGAATTTTTTTACGACTGGTAGCTCATTTGCAGAAGCTAAAGAAACTTTATCAGGACACACAATGAAATCTTTGTTTACACTGAATAAGTATTTGTAGAAATTCTCTGATATAAAGCTTAACAATTTTTGCAATTTGTTTGATATTCTCATTACTCCAGTTCTATCATTTGGTGCAAAAGTGTAGGGATTTATACAAGGTAATATGGTTTAAAGAGTTCATTTGCGTTTTTGTAATCATATCTTAGGTATTAAACAGTCAATACAGAATGATATTGTATGTGGTGAAGTGGGAAGAGTTCCTCTTCCAATACTTATACTTTTTAGAATTATTAAATATTGTTTTAATGTTGTAAGTTCTACAAGCAGGAAATACAAAAAAAATTGTGTATGACATTTTACATACAGAATTTATAGTAAACCTATATAGAATTTCATGGGAAATAAGAATTAAACAACTTTTAAACACATTTGATTTTAGATCAGTATGGTTGCAGAAAGTGTAGGTATTGTTGATGTGTTTCTGCAAGTAGTAAAGCAATGCTTGAACGAATATTTTGCTCAAAATGAAATTCTAGGTTTGAGTCTTCTAGTATATCAAGGCTTTGTTCTCATCTTGTAAATAGTTTCTAATATGAAGAATATCTTGTATTACTATCGAGAATTTGCAATGTGATAGAAGACGCATTCTATTTTGTATTAGAATGAAATATAGACACAGGATGTACTTAAATATTACTCGAGGCATCCTATTTATGACCACATTTATGAACCTACTTTCAAGTAATAATCAGAAGATTATAAAGTATTGACGCAATTTTCATTTTAGCTCTTTTAAACTTTGCAATGCGTTATTGAAGTCTGTTACATAATCTTGCAATGAATTTATAAATCATTTCAATAAAAATTACACTTTCTCAACCAGCCCCAGTCAACAACCATAAAAGATGATAAGTATATATTTTTTCACGTGTTGCCTTAACAGCTTTAGTTGCTGATAATGAACTCAATTTTACTATCCTTTTTAATGTGGTTGCTTGTATTTTTCCTTTTTCTATCCTATTAAGTTTTATATTTTTTGTCTTCTCCAGAGCTTTTATTCGCTAGTTCATTTGTGCGAATTAAGACAGCTTCAAGAATCATAAAGATACTAATATTGATGCATACATATAAAGATCAGATGATGATTCATACTATTGCTTTTTTATTACACTGTGCGATTTGATGATGATGGTTTATATTACATATTGTTTAATATATGTCTGTCATTACTTAGCTTTGGTATTAATTAATTGTGTTGATTCATGCTAGAAAAAAGGTAGAGAGGCTAATATGCGATAAAGATTCTTCTTCTTGATTAGTAATGCATCTGCTTTTTTCATTTGAATATGAATTGTTACAAGGCTAAAATTCGCTCTGACTTTCTTGGATCAGTTGTCAGATGGTCCTACAGACAGATACATTGATGAACACGGTTGCTACAATCGTCTGCTAGTGACCTTACTCGACCTTGTAAACCACTAGCTATGGAACACAAAATTTAATTACAAATAGTATAATAATATACTCCTTTGAGAGTCTGGCCTTAACCTCTAGCATTATAGGTGTAACGCTAATAGCTATAGAACACAGAGTGTAATTAGAAATAATATAAGAATAAACTTCTTTGTGAGTCTAGCTTCAACCTTTAGCATTATAGGGCTATGCAGCTTAATCATTTAATTTAGGCGTTTCTCCATGTTTCCAGGGTTGTTGAGAAATATTCAGAAAAAATACATTAAACTGGAGCATACTTAGTAGATGCATGTCTGGTGAAAATGGGAAAGGTCATTAAGTTGGCAAATTTGTTTCAGGACAATTAGACACCTCGCGTTTTTGCTCAAACATTTACTGTAACACACTGGACAGATATATGCAGTTGCCATTTATAGCAATTGCCTCTGCCTGCAGTTACGTTTAGTACCAAACTTTCTCAGTATCTCTATCAAATAACGCCATCTATATCAAGAACATGAGGAATGAGTTTGAGCCTGAGGGTTAAAAATCTTTTCTGAGTCCTCCATCAAACATTTGCACACAGCAAGCCATGTATACTAGTTGTTCTTACGTGATCAATTACTAGGTACATAGTTTTTATACAAAATACCCACGAAAAGTAGATTTTAAAAAAGAAAAAAAGAACATATGTAGTCAAGTTACATGTAGATGAGTTTTAAAATCCAAAACCAAATGTTGGTTGATTACAAAATGAGAAAATCCGTTACTAATTATAAAAAGACTGCAAGGAAATGTGGATTGGAATATGATAAATAGAAGACCGAGAACTTGTGTGCAGAAAAAAAATCAGAAATGCTAACGAATATTAGAAGTTATTAAAGAATGCATAATGTCCTAAATAAACGAATATTTCATTGTGATCCTTTGTTCAATTTCTGTTAGATTAATAACCCCACATATCCTTTTATTTTTGGATGATAATACTATTGATTTTAACGGACGCTATTTGAAGAATGAGTTCTAAATCATGTTTGATGAATTAAATACTTAGATTTCTCATGCTGATATTATTAAAGGAATACACGATTTAAAGAGTTGAATATGTGGTGGGCCAGATATGGTTATGAACGAATCTTTGATTCATGATGCAGAAACACTGGTTCCATTTTGCATAAGCTATTTAATACTGTTTTTAATAGAGGTCATTTTCCCAAGTCATGGGCAGATGGATATATTATTCACTTACACATAAAAGGACCAATTAATGATGATAAAAAATTACAGAGGTATTACACTACTGAGTTCCGTTGGAAAATGTTCACAAGTATATTGAATGTTAGAGCGATGAATTGGGTAAAAGAGTATTGTATTGATACTGAATCAATTTTAGGTTTTAAAAAAACTATGGGGACTAGAAATAATATATTCATTCTATATGGTTTAATTGCTCATATGATAAATAGTGGTGGGAAATTTTATTGTAGAGGAATTGAATTTACGAAGGTTTTTGATTATGTTGTTAGAAATAATATATGATGTAAATTGATTCAACAAGGTATTTGTGCCAAATGATAAATGTTATTCAAGATATGCAAATATAAAGTCAAAGTCAAAGTGCAAAACTGTAAACTGTTGTTATTATTCTGCTTCAGTTCTGAAACGGCTTGTTAATTTTGGTAAGAAGAGAAAATATAAAATTCTACACCAAAGACAAAGCATATCACAATATAGTTTTGTTAAAGAATTAGACTTGTTCACGAGACACCATCTTATTTCGAGGACACTTCTAAAGAAATAACATCAGAATATTTCAGAGCTCATATTTAGACATGCATAGCGTGCCAGCAACTGCGAACAGCATAGACCAAAATCTACAGTTGTTCTACAATTGATTTCATTGGAACAGCAATGACAGCCTGGCTCTACGCTGTAAGCATTTGGAAAGCGTTATACAGGGCTACATACCGTAGTCATTTAGATAGGTCGCTTAGTAGAAATGATGAACTGTACAATTTCAAGATATATTACTCTTTCTGAAATAAGAAAGTCAAACAGTACATGGAATTTCCAAGTAAAATCTATATTAGACATTCGACCAAATGATTGGCAACAAACAATCTTGACTGGTTAGTAGGCTAAATGTTGCCAAAGTGAGATACACACACACACACAAACAGACACACACATATATATGTATATATATGTATGTATATGTATATTTGTTAGTTAATTAATAAGAAGGATTGCAGAAATGCCCAAGTTAAGCTGTTCTGAGGAAAGTATTGACGAACATATAGATGGAAAGATGGACGAACAAAAAGTGAGCAGATTGATAACAGTGATGACAGCGACAAATCAACGGGTTCTGAGGATTAGTATCTTTTCGGAAAGTATTAAGAACATAAAGCATCTTACTCTAAATCTTTATTGCTCAGAGAAACAAGCCATGATGTGTTAAAATTCCTCTGATTTGACTCTTGTTTTCCATGGTTCAAGCTCTAAAAACCTGAAAATAGAAAACAAGTTCTTATTTTAGTCTCAGTGATAGATACATCAAAACAGGACTCTGAAATGGCGTGAATCGTGGGTGAGTTGACCTCAGATACCTAGTAATGAATTCAGCATGACTTGATAGCCATCGCGTTCACTGGATGGTTTGATTCAGTTAATACAGGCAACACAATGGATTTTTCTCAGTCAAAATGAACGACCACGCCTTGTACGCGACTTTATGTCTGCTTCTTATAAGAAAACCTGTCTCACGATGAATTAAAGTTCGAGCAGAGCCAAATTTCACTTGAAAGGCGCTATATCATCGGCAAAGACCGGAGTTATCAATGAACTAATATTAGTCCTATGCTTAATTGCTTCATTAACTCGTACGGCATGGAAAGTTCGGGCGAGCCAAACTGATTTTCATATCCTGGCACTGCACAATCTATAATATCCTTAATGAATCATTATCTGCTCACAGCTGATGCTGGACATTCTTTGCGCTGCCTCTATCAAAAAAATATTCCCTCTCTGAGGATAACCAGAGACCATTTACTAGAACGGTTACTGCGCATCAACATTGCTCAGTCTATACCACGCCAGCAATCTTTCTCTAACTGCATATACAGCAATACTTCCAAGTTATCTAACTCTCTACGCAAAGGCGATTCTAAGAAAAACTACGAACTGGCGACTGCATAGAAGAACTCTGCTACACTCCAGGGTAGCACTATTACTTGCCGTGGAGGACAAAACAGATTTATTCACTAGTATGTACCCCTCTACATCTTAAAGTGTCAATAATAATTTGATAAGCCAGCGGCCTGCGGCTCACAAACAAACTTCCTTGGCTATCTGTACGTCTGCTTGAACTAAGGTCAAGGTCTTAATAGTCCTATTTCAATCAGATACACAATATCTGTAAATTTACTTAATTCTTTAAGAAAAACATATATATCCCACATATATATCGAACATATATATTTGGCATTGGTTTATTGGGGCTGCATTGGCGGGAACATTAGTCAGCGCTAAAATGAAGGCTGCCAAAAGACATAATTTGCCAAATGGCGTAGCTCAGGGATCAGTCTTGATAAAATTCCCAAATCACCACATGTAAGTGTCAAAAACCAGGAACAAACGGAATCCATAAACAATTCCTAAAACTTTACAAATGTCCTAATATTTGTGTATTTTCAATGTTTTTCTCATGGCACTCTGTAATTGGTGTTCACATAATTTGAATAATTACGTGCGTATTTTAAGTAACGAGTTGATAAACTTCAATGAATTTAAAAAGTATATCCATTTAGATTGAAGTTTACATCTGTACGCTTAAAATTTTTGTTTTAAAAGGAAATTATCTTTCAAGAAAAATAAGTCCATTTTTGCGGAGTGAAAGAAATATTATTCTATTCTTGCCTTCAGCCTAAGGAACTGTTTTCCTGTAGTATATACTCCACCACAGAACAGTTTTCTCAGCAAAAGGCAATAATAGATTTAATACATCACATGACGTCATGTGACATCTTATAACGTCGGCGAGTATCAATAGTACTGATGGAAGCAGTGTAACGACCTTTGCCAGGGATTGTATTCCGCAGGCAAGGGTGAATGCGTAATGTCGTAAGAATCGCCTTATTTAGCCAATGGGAACTCGAGGACTTATCATGTGATGTACTAAACGCTGTTATAGTTGATGGTTTACTTCGAAATCATCTTTAGAGTACTTCTAATATGACAATTTTTAACTTCTCTGAGTCTCATGTCCGTTTCTTTTAATTGCAACTGTAATAGATCCCTACAACTTAAAAGGGGAAGAAAAAATATTACAAGGTGAGTGATGACTTACAGGAAAAAGAAAATTTGAAAATCACAAGCATCTCGATTTTTTTTAACTGTTGCTACCGATCTTTCCACATTACTTTACTCTAAATGCTAATTTTTTATCCCTAACTACAGACAAACGGAAGCTTTGCAAAATTTGTATTGCACATCCTGCCTGTAAAAAAAGAGGACAGATAGGATACGTACAACGTTTTTAGTTGTTATTTGTGCAGTGGCAAGTGCCTTGGATACAACGCCAGTGCTGGCCTTGTTCGCAGTTGTTTCCATTTCTGCCACATTCGTCGGTGCTTTGGCAAGCTATTGAATAAATATATAAATAAATAAATAAATAAATGTTCAGATCTCCAACTAAGCTTAAAATTCAAATGTTTGACTGACCAACGGTCAATCATAGATGAATCAGGCGTCAAAACTAAAAATTTAAAGCAAATACTTTGGAGCCAGATAAATCACAAATTACATTACATACGCTGTCACGGGTGCTTAAGTCATTCGACATGATTGGAAATTTTAATGAAAATGTGAATGGGACAATTCTAAAGGGACTGTAGAAAAAGAGCGATCCCGAACTCTACACCATGTCTAGCTGTGAGGAAACTGAAGTCTTTATTTTAAAATCAAAGTTGTTATGTTCTTGTTCCTCGGTGTGCCATCGGTCCTTATATATTAGAGGTAATAAACGGAGAATCCTTTATAAATAAATTAGCCTCTTTGACGTGTTTGACTTTTTATATCTTCAACCAAACTCAAACATGCGAATGTCACAAGCTATTATAGTGTTTCTTTGGGTAGTAAGAAACAGGGTGGTTGGCTGGGGGTTGATATTGGGCATATATTTTATGTACTTAGTAATTGTAAGAATAATCATCATACAAGACTTGCTGTGTGCAGAGGTTTGGAGGTACATTCGGGAAGCCTTTTTATCCTTTGCTATCAAACCTCTTTAATATGTAAATGTTGCCGTCAGAGTGCTGGGTGTTCAGTGTGCTTGCATAACCAGCACGTGCACAAGGATATCAAGCAAGCGTAGCGAGCACTAATTTTCTGTGCACCTGACAGGTCTGAAACATACTGAAGACCACTCAACTGATTAATATAACGGTTCCTTTGTTTGAAGACGCAACAAATCAACTTAAATGCCCGTTGCCAGATGGTAATAAGAGCGGCATCAGATATAATTGCCATCCACATCAATATATACTTTGGTCTATTATATTTTTCTGACTCGGTATTTTGATATCTAATTCCATTTCTAAGACATCCAGGCATTTTCTGCAGCTTGTTTATCTTGATCTACATGTATAGCTAAACGAGTGATCTGCGTTCGAATTATATTCGCCTGTTTTAAGGGGAATCTGTTAGAAATTGTATGAAGAACTCAATGCTTAATTTATAATGGTAAAATACTATTTGTATATGGTATAATTAAAAAGATTTCGATTTAGTACTTTTTTCTCCCCTCACCAGCAATTCACTAAAATCACTTTATCAATCGCACAAATTGTAGCTGGTATACTAAAATCTCTCTCTCCCTCTCATATATATATATATATATATATATATATATATATATATATATATATATATATATATATATATATATATATATATATGATCTTCCAGGAAGACCTCTATAAATGAGGTTCATATTGCACGTGATTTTCGCGAGTCTGTAAACATCTTGCAGGCTTACCGTAAACCAACGAGCCGATATGGAAAGAATTCTTACCGTGCTCGCCTCCTCCAGTATGACTACATGTGCAGACATTGTCTACACAACCAAGCGCCCAATCACTGGCCGTACATGTTGTCAAGTGACAGTCAGTGACATGTCCAGAGGGACACGACTCTCCCTTTACGCATACTGCAATAGAAAGTATGTCTGTTATGTGCATAATCATTCCATATTTCTATAAAATACTAAATAATGAGTTAATGGCATTTGTACAGAAATGAACCTTGTGCTAAAAATAGACCATGATGTCATTCCCCCAGGCTGCATTCTATTTCGCCATATTGTTTTTCGGACAAATTCTTGTAAGGTTTTCTCATATCATTTACCGCTGCCTATATTACTTGTGATATCATTATCTCTCACTGCATTGATACAGTCTTGGACGAGGTCAATAGTAATAAAAATAATAATAATAATATTAATAATAATAATAAAGAATAAAAATTACAAAAAATACATCAACATGTATAATAATAACTTCTATTACTCACACATCCATACAACATTATGACAAAAGTACTGGAATTCTTAGCTATAATAATAATACTACTACTAATAATAATAATAATAATAATAATAATAACAACAACAACAACAACAATAAACTAATAATAAATATTCATATTACCGCTATTAAGATTCTAAGTAACGTAAATAATGCGTTATTTAATAGTAAAACAACAATTCAATTAAACGTTATCAATGTATCGACATCTTGCTCAACTTCCATTTAAAACAAGAAAATAAACCTCGAAATTTGCTGAATACATTCACGTGAAACTTGCAATATATTGCCCTAACAGCCTAAATTTGATACCAGTAGAAACCAATAACAGCATGATAAGACAATTGTAGACAATCATCATTTTTATTTCCACATGTCTGTGATTACTAATAAACAGTACAATTACTGGCTAAACTGTGCAAATTGTGTAACTTCTATCACCAAAACAAAGATGGGGAGCATAATAAAACTTGGCAGAACAGGACAACGTCTCTTATCACGGATAGTAAGAGAAAATATTACTCTAGTTTAATTTTGGCGGAAGGACATAAAGCTCATCTGTAATTACTGTAAATAATGAAAATGTAGATAATAACACAAACTTATGAATTGGATGAATGAATATTTCGTATTTGTCAGCAATCACCTGAATGAAAAAATACATCCTTCTCTCATGAATTTGTGTCATTTTCAGATTTTTTCGCAGGACGAGTACCTTGTGATATTGAGTTTGTTATATCTAGATTCCCTGTTCCTGAATATTATACCATTCTTTTTAGTGTTGATGGGCCAGATGGAATTAGTTTCAAAATATTAACGTTTTCTGCACGTCATACATCTCTCTCTCTCTCTCTCTCTCTCTCTCTCTCTCTCTCACACACACACACACACACACACACACACACACTGATCTCTTCAATACCTGTTTAGAAACGGGAGTATTTCCTGATACCTTGAAGCAAGCCCAAGTTTTTTTCTGTTCATAAAGGCGGATCCAAGAAGTACCGATCAAATTATAGACCTATTTCTATCTTGCCCATCACTTCAAAAATCATTTTGAAACACATTTCTACCTACCATAAATCTCAATAAATATAGCCTTCTATATATATTTCAATCGGAATTTAGACAAAATCCCTCCTGTCATACCGCACTGACCAAACTAATAACTAATAGACGAATGGCTATCTGCTATTAACACAGTTAAACTCAATGGGATTGTCTTTACAGATTCCAGAAAGTCCTTTGATATTGTTGATCAGGATGCTCTTTTGAAGAAATTTGCTGTCTATAAATTTTAAACTATTACATACTCTTTGCTTAAGTCTTGCCTAAGAAACGGGACTCAGTGTGTCAGTAATGGAAACCAGTCATCAACATTAGAACCAGCAAAATGTGGCGTCTGGCAAGGCTACATTTTAGGACCATGTTCTTTTTCTAATCTTTTTAAATGATCTAACCTGCTCTAATTCCGATATATTCGCTTATGACACAACTATCCATCATTCGGGCAGCTCTAATTTCGTTGTCAATTATCATTTTCAGAACGATATTCAATCTGTTAAAAAGTGGTGTACACCAACTAAATTAAACAAATCTATCAAAACTATTTGTATGTCAATTAACTAAACTCAGAAACTGTCGTCAATTGCCATACTCAAACTAATGGTCAATGACTTTGAACTCGCCTCAGTATGCTCTTAAAAATGACTAGGTATCTTGTTGATAACAATCTACATTGGGACAACCAGGTTAATCACATTGGTCTTTTACTGAGGAAATGGAGGTCACGTATGAAATTCATTCTAAATACGTATACAAAAATATCCATATAACTACATTGCAATAGCTTTATTTTAGAAATCTTAGATTATGGGTGCACCATTTGGGGTTACTGCAGTGCCGTTCAAACTGATAGGATTACTAAATTGCAAGAATAATTCTAAAAAGTGATATTTTCACTCGATCTCCTGAAGTGCTTTTGAGATTAATTTGGTTACCATTACAGAAAGGTTGCATGATGTAGAAGACGGTTAATGGCCTTGTACCTGATTATCTATCTTATCCCACTATACCACTAATATATGACCGTGACCTTCGTTCTTTTCCAAAGAGTATAGTTTTATTCCACCGTCTCTTCCTCCCTATTTCGATAAAACTTTTCCGTATCGGGTCCAGAAATATGTCATAGTATGGGCAATTTACCTTCTTATTGTAAGTTCAAGTTCTTGTATAATGGCTAGTCTTTTGCTCACCGCTAATGATTTCCAGATGTATATTCCGATTTTATTTTACATAATATTTTCAAATTTTTTTATTGTTTTAAATCAATGATATAATTTTCTGCTATTTTACATGTCATTTTTTTGGTCAGATTTGTAAGAAGGATTACGAATTTCAATTACTGTATGTATGTATGTGGCTTTAATACAATTGAATCAGAACCATATGTGAGATGAGCTATGATGCTAAACATGTCATCCTCTTCAAATAAAAACATTAATAATAATAATAATAATAATAATAATAATAATAATAATAATAATATTATTATTAATATTATTATTATTATTATTATTGTTATTATTATTATTATTATTCAAACAGCAATTTTTTGTTTGGAATAAACAACGAACAAATAAACTTATCATTTTGTTGATCTGGAGGGATGTTTTAGGTGTAATGTAGCCAAAAATAGATTTCTTTCAGAGCAGATATATTTTTACTTTCATTTGTAACTAGCTTATTTATTCATTTATTAATTTGTCAGTTTGTTACATTGTTAATAATTTGGTTAGTTAGCTACTGCAATAGTTAATGAAATAATTATTTTAAGTTTCTAAGCAATCATGAAAGTGACTTGATTCAATACGCTTCTTTGCAGATAGGTGATGTTTAATATTGGAAAACAAGTAAAGTATTATCAATTATCAAGAAGGTACGAACGAAGAATCCCCAACATATCTCGCTGCATTTAGGTTTCATGAGAAAAGTACTGTTTTTTCAAGGGTCTAACAATTAAAGCACTATGTTTAAAATACATCATACTTTTTAAAAAAAAAAAAAATGTAGAGAATAAACTTTCTTAATCCAAAGTTCGGTCTAAAAATATTCAATGACCATGAATAATATTTTACAGAATAAATACGGCAATGGCATAAGAGATGCACTTCATTCATGATTGTATCTTCATATTCATACATTTTCATGAACTAATAAAATCAGTAATAATGGCATGATTAATAGCAAGCAATCACCACTGGCCCTACTTCGCGCAAGCTTTCCTTTGTGACTAGGCTAAGGAAGATAACATTTCACGTATGATTACGGTAACTGCAAAGAAGTATTTTAACCATGCATATATCCATCGTGTTATCTACATATCTTGATTTCAATATATTAATTATATGCTGATTTTAACTACAATATTAGAACTGTCAGTGGAAAAACGATAGAAAGGAAGTCAAATGCTCAAAGATTATAAATATATATATTTAAAAAAACACAAAAAAACCCCAACAAATAAAAAAAACATACTCTTGTCATATAACAAAATGAGAAGCGAGTACCCATCTGTGATTTGTCAATGAATAGTTTTTATTTATTTACTTATTTTGGCGATGTTCTCGTTGGCTTTAGGAATTTGAGGCGTAAAGTCAGACGCCATACGAAATGTGAATAAAATATTCATAAATGAGATTTGGAATGTTTTGTTGTTGTTTGCACTCATCGTATAAGAATTGATACAATACATATGACTCAGATATATTTTGAGCAAGTTCGAGAGAAAAGTCTCTTCAAAAGTCCTTGATTCAATGCGTTTCCCTATAATTTGCGACTATAAACATTTTCCAGAATTTTATGTTATCACAGTAGTCGAGTGAAGTTCACAAATAACTTTTGAAAGAATCTTGTCATAAGATTAAAAAGATTTGCTTACCAACTACAACAACAAGAGCGAGAAGGCACAGACAGGTCTTCATGGTGGTATCGAATGGTGGTGTCGAATGTACACATTTCACAGGAGCTTAATATTGTAAGACTTTTCACCGACCTTCACGAAGACGATGAGTGCAAAATCGTGAGAATATCTGTCCCTAATTCGTTGTTGCCTGTCAAGTCTATACGTGTAGACAAAAGAATACGTAACATAGCACATTTATTGCTCCACTACCAATCCCAATTAATTGTTGTGAACAAAGGGAAATACACACACACACACACACACACACACACACACACACACACACACACACACACACACATATATATATTTGGATGACATGTTAACTGTGATCAAGTTGAAAAAGTTTCCCCTATGAAAACAGAATTGTTTCGTTATTTTAGGGGTTGCTTAGTTCTTATTTTGATATACCAGGAGTCACCATTTGACAGAGAAACGTGTAGATGGTCACCCATCCTGGGCTGTCTAAATAATGTATATTTTTGTGTTTCAAGCTATCATAGGAAATTACGTGTTATAGATGTTGCGCGTGTAACTGAAATCTTCCAGAAACATTTTATGACTTATTCTCGTATGGCATTATAGGAGGTAGTAAAACCACGAACAAATATTAAGTACATTTCTGGATATTAATTAAATTCTGATATAAGAACAAATGATTAAACCACGAACCAATATTAAGTACATTTCTGTATATTAATTAAGTACGAATGATACAATGGTAAATACATTTCTTCCTTGTAAGTACATTTTTGTAACTTAATGGAGTGTTCTGCATAGTGTACATTTAGTGAGTCCAGTACCATAATGAAATTTATTAAGTATGCGCATTTTGTCTTAATGAATACATACATATTCCAATTCCAGGACAGTGAGCACAAAATAATAATTTGAATTATTTTACAGAACCAAAGTAATAAAACAATAACACTTTATAAAAATATTTGACGATATTAACACGAAAGCAGAGTTGTTGGTATGAACAAATAATGCCTTTTCGTTTTCAAGGTTGGACGGAATGCAAGTGTTGTCACAGCTAATTGTGTCTATGAATATCATACATGTTAACAAAAAGTGTTAATTTACTAATTTCAAGCATCAAACAAGATATTATGCAAAGTTTCAGAAAAGGTGCAGATTAACAGATTACATTCAATGATGAAAACATTGAAATAGGCGGCATAAAAGATGAGAGCAAGATGGTTAAAATAGTGCGATTTGATGAAGGAATATATTTAGTTTAAACGAAATTTATTTCAGAAATTTTGTCAAATGCATGTACAAATGTACAAACATAGGATTTTAGAGATTCAGTAGAAAACATGAGCTTATTTGAGCGCTTGATACAATAGACCATGATATATTACTTCACCGTCTCGATCATGTATTTGGCATTCACGATACAGCCTTACTATGGTTCAAGTCCTACTTGGTCAACAGGACACAAATTGTGTCCGCAAATGGAAAACACTCCAGCCCAGTTGATCTATGTTTTGGCGTTCCACAGGGTTCTGTTCTCGGACCTGTTCTCTTCATTCTATACACTCAGCCGCTCTCAAGTGTCATAGATCGTCATCCAGTGTCTCACCAATTGTACGCTGATGACACATAAATATACAAATCTAGCCACCCAACTGAAGTTGACGCTACCATTCAAGGTGTAGAGAGGTGTCTTTCCGATGTGAAATCATGGATGACATGTAACAAGCTGCAGATGAATGATGATAAAACTGAAGCTATTCTGATTACCATACAAAGACTTTCTCATTCACATCCTTTACCTCAAACAATAAATATCAGCAACACCAACATTAAATTCACACAGTCAGTACGGAACCTAGGTGTTACTCTAGACAGTACACTCTCATTGCACCAACATGTCATGAACATATGCAAGGCTGCATACCTTGAGCTGAGACGGATCAGCTCCATTCGCAATTATCTTTCAGTTGATGCCACTAAAACACTTGTGTGTTCCTTAGTACTTTCAAGACTGGACTATTGTAACTCAATTCTATCTGGTTCATCTCAGTATCTACTCCAGAAACTTCAAAAAGTTCAAAACACAGCTGCTCGGATCATTCATAGAGTACCACGAACAGAGCACACCTCTCCCCTGCTCTGTACCCTACACTGACTACCCATTCGATCCAGAATCAAACAGAAAATTTGTTCTCTGTGCTACGTTTCACTGACTGGCACCAGTCCAACATACCTATCTCACCTCACCCATGTGTACACACCAGCAAGATACTTACGCTACTCGTCCGACACCCGTATTCTCATCATTCCCAATACCAAAATGAAGTCATACGGACAACGTTCTTTTGCATACCCGGGCCCAGCAACGTTGAACGAATTGCCCACTGAACTTAGACACAAAGACACGGTGATCTCATTCAAGAGTGCTCTTAAAACGCACCTATTTCGACTGCAAGAATAGACCTAAAGACTTAATGTTTTCTTACCTTAACTATTTTCAGTATGTTTTTGTTTCCTAATTTCATGGTGTTTGTTTTTCGTAATCATATCATTATATATGTTTTTAGGTGTTATTTAATGTTGTAAAGCGCTTAGAGCTTCTAAAGATTAGGCGCTATACAAAGTCCTCATTATTATTAATATTATTACAGTAAATCTTAACTTCATACAGGCCAAATTAGTTAGTTTCAAAACGTAACAGAAATGAAATATCGGCAGTAATATTTTCACTCATCGTATTCAAATCTAGATCACAATGTGTAACGCTGGAAGACAAAAAATGTCAGAACTAAATTCGTGGCTCATATAAATTTCTGCCTTCGTCTGAAAATGTAGCAACATTTCACACCGCGCATACGTTGTAAATTAAATAGTCAGTCTGTGTGTTTATCAAGCCATCATAGGTATCGAGAACGACAAATAGTTGTCAGAAATTGATAAATGAAAATTTACCTGATACTGGATTATTATTTTATTTGTTTTGGGCAAACATAACTGGCGCACAGTAAGTAGCCGTTTAGTAAGAACATTATATCGACGACTGAAAAATAGAAGAAATACAGTATTAACGTTGTATCCACGCAATTCAATCATGTGCGATTACAAAAAGGATAGGATTCCAGAACCCATGCTGCCAGTCAAGAAATTTGAATAGGCAAGGCAGTAAAAAAAGACGAAAAATGGACTTGTGCGATGTGGTTTTGAAATTTAATAGTGATTCCGATTGAGGACAATATACCAACAAAAGCACAAGAAAAACCCCGTAAGTGTCTCTATGTCTTGATTTGTTTTTAAAATATGGAAAAGATATTCAAACACACACACACACAATCTCTCTCTCACTTTTGTATGTCATAATGATTTTGCAGTAATCATAATTGCCAATGATAACGTTTATCAAGCCATCATAGGTATCGAGAACGACAAATAGTTGTCAGAAATTGATAAATGAAAATTTGTCTGATACTAGATATATCTTTTTGGCAAACATAGCTGAAGCACAGTAAGTAGCCGTTTTAGTAAGAAGATTACATCGACGACTGAAAAATAGAAGCAATATATTATTACCGTTGTATCCACGCAATTAAATCATGTGCGATTACAAAAAAGATAGGATTCCAGAACCCATGCTGCCAGTGTTTTTTTGTCTTTATTTGTTTTTAAAGTATGGATAAGATATTCACACACACACACACACACACACACACACACTCACTTGTGTATGTTATAATGATTTTGCAGTAGTCATAATTGCCATGGATTACTTAAGAAGTGTGTTCTTTCTCTCATTTCTAGATTTATATCTGCCACTTTTGTGAAACCTTTTCAAAATTTTGTGAACTGTAGAAAGTGATGTTCCAGTTATTTATGATATGTTTCTATCACTGCCTCTGACCTCTGATCATCTGTCAATTCCTTACCGTGAGGCGGAATGTTTTGTTTTGCATCAGCAGGGAAGTTTTAAAAAATAGCACTCACTACAAAGTGACAGTTTCAAACTACATTCAAGATGATCATTGGTACATACATACAAAATGAAGCTTACACAATAAGGTTTATCCGTACGGTGGGCATTTGAAATCATATTTCGCTAAATGACGTTCACTTTTCTCACTAAGGTGGTATCTCCTGCAGCCAACACTGTCGTTTCAACTCAAACTAAGATAAATCCACCAAGTTCATACTTCTCTCTCTCTCTTTCACACACACACACACACGCACACACACACATTGACATTTTGGAATGTGTTTTAGTATCCACAGAGATCTTTCCCTTTATATAAAACTTCGGTATTGATGACTGAGACGAATTCTCCCATTTTGCGATCTATTGAGAACAACTGGTTAGACTATTTTCGTTCCTTATTAATGTCTAATTGAGATGTAAAATAAGATACGGAGAACGATGAAGGTACTGTTAGAAATGAGAATGACAAGTTTGAATTGAGTAAACCAATTACAAATCAAGAAAAAATATAATAGCGTTCGCTCTTTGAAAAATAAAACCCCAGGTTCCGAAGACAAGATTCCAGTCCTTTTTTACCAGTGGACTTTACCATGCATGGTTTCATTTCTTGATGTGCTTTTTAATACAATCTTTGAAACTGAGGAATTTCCAAAGTAATGGGCAAAACTTATATGTGGGATATTTAAGAATAATTGTATGAACGACAGAAGGAATTATATTGGGAATTTCTCTAATAAATGTGTAAAGACATTTCGCATTTTGTTTTGAATAAACGGTTGTATTGATGGCTAGAAAACAATAATTTAATAGACGAGTCTCAGAGTGGCTTATTATCTCTCTCTCTCTCTCTCTCTCTCTCTCTCTCTCTCTCTCTCTCTCTCTCTCTCTCTCAATCTTTTGATTTGACATAAATTCTACCCCATGTGTACCATACACCATTTCGATGTACTTTTATGTCCAAATATTTATCAAGCAAAACAAACAGAACAGCTATTTGAAATTTTGTTTGAATACAATTTTGCAATATGACCAGAAATCTTAAATTAAGAACGCTAAATTTATATTGATCAAGCAAACCTTGGTACGTATGTGACATACAGTAAGTTTACAAAAAACATCTTGCCCTCCTTACTGTTAGCCCATAGTGTCTTACCAAAAAATAATCCGATCTCATTGCTACGTATGCGACAGACAGCAAGTTTACAAAAGCAATTTTGGCCAGCCTTACTGTCAGCCAGTTGTGTGCATAATGCTGGCAAATGTTTCATTCATCACTTTTGATTAAATTTAAGAAAACCTCCGTATCTTGATAAACACACTGGCCTTGGATGTTGTTGTTTGTCCTTTGAGTTCGAAGATGACCATGCCACCACTAACTGGTTTGGAGTCTGTAAGTACGTGAGTGGAAGATGAAGCCAATTTAAACACAACGAGATGACAGTAAGGAGGACAAGATGTTTTGTTTGTAAACTTACTGTCTGTCACATACGTACCAATGTTTAGTGAGAATCTCTAATTTCTGTTAGACTCCTCCTATTTCCGCCGAACAGACACATTACATTTCTAACCAGACAAACTCATCATTTGAAACCTATACCCAATGACGCATTACATCTTGTCCCTAATCTTTTCAACACGACGCCCTAATGTTAAATTCCCCTTGTCCCTAATATCTTTTTATCTTATTTAACATAGAATGCCCCCTGTCCCCAGAATCCCACAAACATGCAGGCCTAAGTTAATTTCCCATTGTTTCACAAGTGCCGTTTCTTTATGGGCGGCCTAATGTTAATTCCCATTGTCCCTATAATCAGCAGACTCTCAGGATTTACGTTAGAGATTAAACAGACCGATCAGGTTAGAATGTTACATTTCCCCGCTAAACATACCCATCAGGTTACAATATTACAATATCCAACCAAATAACAACGACGGCCTAATGTTACATTCCCCTTGTCCCTATAATCCATTTACGCTATTTAACATAGAATGACCCCCTCCCCTTGTCCCTATATCGCCGTCCTATACTACTAATGGACACAATTTAAAATAAAAATAAAAAATAAAATAAAAAAATAAACAAGAACAAACGACAGCAAAAAATAAAAACGTAAAGGAAGGTCAAATAAACTAAAAATAGTATGGAAAATAATAACAAAGTTCTACTAATTAAAAATATTCACATAGTTGAAAATTACTACAAGTTAATTGCCAAGGGAGTTTTAATTAAAGGAATTAAACCATATCATACCTCCTCTCATGATTTTCTTTTCTTTCTTTCCTTGAATGCTTCGATAATATTTACAATAGTTTAAAGCGATCAAATAATGGACTTGTACTGTTGACACTTGTTGGACACTTGGGTTCATGCAGCCATGATCGACAAGAGGTGTTCGAGAGGCTGCTTATTTTATAAATAACATTATTTACAATTTCACCTCTCCCACTCCCTTCTTAAAAACTGACCTCTCCGTTACCTCATAAAAATCATATTTCAAAGTCAAATGAATTACCTGAAAAGTGTAATCACTTTTGTTATTTCCCAACATCCAAAAATAATATTCAAAATAAACATTCACAAAATACTGTTAGGTTAAACTGAAATTTATATTTTCAGTGAAAATTGGTTTATGTCAATTCGAATTCATGTTTAGTTCCTTTATATTCATATTAGTGGCAATTCGTTTATTTGTTTGATCATTTTAATTTATTTGCGGTAATGTTCATTAATATACTCATTTTTATTGATTTTCGGTGATTAAACATGTCCTACTATAGGTATGTACTGTTGAGAAGCCCCACTATGACCTAATTATTTTGTCGAGAAAATCAAAGATAGATTAAGACAATATAAACTTACATGCAAGTGATCTAAACATTTGTAAAATAAAGTTGTTTTATCTGCCTTATTGTGTCTTAAAAATTTTAAAACAGTTAAGTTGCAACGACCAAATCGGAGCATGCAATGCCTTTTCTGTGAAAAGAAAAAAGAAGCAAAAATCAAGCAAAAAACAAAAACAAACAAATTAAATAAACTACCTCGGATGTGTGACATAGTCATGCTGAATTTCATTGATGAAAACGAACTTATCACGTGATGGGATCACGTGATGAAATCTACGTTAACTGTGTAAACTAAACTTTTGATTAAATTTTTTTAAAAAAAATAAAAATTAAAGCTGCTTTCAGTTAACAATATATTTGTAAGCTTGAAAATCTTTCATTAACTTCTTATAAAGTTCATGTACGTTCAGGAGACAGATCTTAGGCTGCGTACTACTTTGTTGCGCAAGAATTTGTGTTGTTTTGGTTTATTGTTTCCCAACCACAAATGCAATCTATCTTGTACATCTGATTATTTTTCTTGCTTGACAAGAAAAGGCCAAGGTTGCTACGATTATTGCAATTCTAACTATGCCAACAGCATCTCGGTAAATCACAGTCGCAAAGTTAGTAGTAGATCGGGAACCCATTTCCCGCAATGAATGTAACTTTCAAAATGAGTAATATTCCTGATTGGTTGACAGAGTAGTCAGAGTTCTTAATAAAAACTTAAATTACTTAAATGCACAATTTTCGTATTTGTTTATATTTTGAACTGACCACAGGTAACACATATTTTTGCTTTTGCACTCAGTACATACAAGGTGCACGCATTGTCCGCTTTTTCACCAATAGCTTCTATCACCTCTAAAGTAAATTATAACAATATTTTCAGTTATTCCTTATACACAAAAAGTGCTGATGGATGGCGTATTTTTCGGGAAGAAGAGAAAAGCAACAAACATAAATGAGTGACCCCTATCTCTAAGAGTCACGCGATAGTTTGGTTGAACAAGACTTAAACTGAAACAATGTACAAGAGAAGTGAGGATAACAAGGAAAAAACACTATTCATGTGTCGACTTTGTTTATAAGGGTTAGTGCCTTGATAAATGTATAATTATACAGCATTATTAATTCTATAGTTGCAAAACAAAAAAAAGAATAGGGAGTATGAAAGGTTTTATTCATAATTAATACAGAATGGGTCCTATATCATGAAGAATTAATACAGAATGGGTCCTACACGAAGAACAATTAATACAGAATGGGTCTTACATGAAGAACAATTAATACAGAATGGGTCCTATATCAAGAACAATTAATACAGAATGGGTCCTATATCAAGAACAATTAATACAGAATGGGCCCAATATCAAGAACAATTAATACAGAATGGGTTCTATATCAAGAACAATTAATACAGAATGGGCCCAATATGAAGAACAATTAAGCCAGACTGGGTAATATATCAAGAACAATTAATACAGAATGGGTAATATATCAAGAACAATTAATACAGAATGGGCCCAATATCAAGAACAATTAATGCAGACTGGGTCCTATATCAAGAACAATTAATACAGAATGGGTAATATATCAAGAACAATTAATAGAATAGCTACAGGCTCTGTAATAATAATAATAATAATAATAATAATAATAATAATAATAATAATAATGAGAACTTAGTACATCGCTTACTCTTTAGAAACTCTAAGCTCTTTACAATATTAGTTAACACATAAGGACATATATATGGGCACGATTACAATACAAACAAACAAACAAACAAGAAATAAAGAACAACAAACAAACAAACACCTTGTTATTACTAAAAAAAAAATAAAAAAAAAAAAAATACCCCCCCTGCTAAATATTGTAATACATTTTGTTCCATTTGTATTTACGTCACCAGTTCGTTAGATATTAGTGATTAGTTGTTTGATTATGGGAAGTCGGTGTTGGCAAAATATTTCCCAGCCTGAGTAATTAGCCAATTTCTAGGAACAGACGTCATACTTACAGTTTTTAGGAAGGAATCTTTGCAATGGCATAGATTGGTTTCGTAGTTTGAGATGGGGTCAGACTAGCATAAGTGGGCATGGAGCCAAGCAGTTCCTATTTTAATTCAGAGGTGTTGATTGAGTGTGCCTTTCTGGAGATATTGGTGACAAGATACTACTGTTTTGTGCCATGGAATAATTGGAAAGAGGTCATCCCTTTATTGGAGATGCCTTTCATTGTAGCAGTTGGTGGAAGTGCACGTGCGAAACGTGGTTCAGACTGTTGTTTTTATTGACCCAAGGATGGAATCGGAAAATAGTTCCCTGCAGTATGTGTTTGAATTGTGTTATGTGCTTCATGCCACAGCATGCAATTGTGAAGTTATAGTTGTGACATTGTGGTCATTCATTTATTGATTAGAGAAAAATTGTTTTTAGTCTTGGCGCGTTACGAGAACTTCCAGTTGACAACGAATGTTGTCGTGAAGTCCTTGGAAATAGGGGAAAACAAGGGGCTTCCAGCCCAACGCAGGTGTTTGATTCGGTCGGTAGAAGAACCCCTGTGTGTGTTACAATATAATTAAGCTAAGGAAACATTGCAAAGTCTTAAGTCTGTTCTTGCAGTCTAGATAGGTTGGTTTTAAGAGCACTCTTGAATGAGATCACAGTGTCATTCCGTCTAAGTTCAACAGACAATTCGTTCCAGGTAGCTGGGCCCTTGTACGCAAAAGAACGGTGTCCGTATGACTTCGTTTCAGAAGAGGAGCGTAAGTATCTAGAAGGGGTGTACACATGGGTGAGGTCATAGAGGTATTTTGGACTGGAGGCAGTCAACTTAATGTACCAAAGAGAACATATTTTGTGTTTGATTCTGGAATGAACAGGTACCCAGTGGAGGGTACATAGCAGGGGGGGGGGGGAAGGAGTGCTCGGTTCTTGGTACTCTAAGGATGATCCGAGCAGCTGTGTTTTGAACTTTTTGAAGTTTCTGTAGGAGACACTGAGACGAACCAGATTAAAGAGAATTACAATACCGCAGTCTAGAGAGTATTACAGGTGATATATCCAGGTAAAGTTATGCGCTGAGGAGGTGGTAAAGGAAATGTGTCGTGGGATTTTTTGTAGCGGGATACTTAAAAAAGGGATAATAATAATAATAATAATAATAATAATAATAATAATAATAATAAGAAGAAGAATAACTCATGTGAAAAAAGGGATATTTATTTGGATAACTATTGTCACAATATTTTTTTCACGGGTCACAGACTGATGCCTGGCTGAAATTTTAATAAGATTGCAATAGGGAAGGTTACATGTTTTAATTTAGGCCAAAATTCCCTAGAGTTCTCTGTTGCAGAATCCGGTACCGTTCCTTACGTGTCTGTTCTATATCTGTCCACTCCGGGTTAGACACTATTGTCAGGATCTCGAGAGACTCTACAAAATACGCAGTTGAGGTATAGTAGTTGGTCAGTTTCACATTTATTTTGTTGAAAATGTGATTCCTGTGGTTATTCGCGAAATTCCTGAAATCAACGGTTTTGTCTACATATTGAATGGCACATGTTTGCATGTCAGGTGATATATTACATAACTTCTAATTGTTCGCAAAACATTTTATTTACACACACATACAGAGAGAGAGAGAGAGAGAGAGAGAGAGAGAGAGAGAGAGAGAGAGAGAGAGATGTCGCAATAATGGGAATATCATGTCATTGGGTATTGTTTTTCTCAGTTTTGTCTCCATGGTGGCGATATCAATTTTGACCTCACTTGTGTGTGTGTGTGTGTGTGTGTGTGTATGCATGCAATCAGCCCAAGAACTAGATATACCCATATTGGAGAAAGTTCCCTCAACCACCAGCCCCCTCTCTCTCTCTCTGCCCATCTCTCTCTCTCGTTCTCTCTCTCTCTCTCAGCAAATAAAATGTGACTACATTTATCAGTTTAAGAGTGTATAGTGTAGCAATGCGTGGCGAATGTCAGCTAACACAATTTCTTAAAGCATACTTCAAAGCAAAACAACTATATTTCATGTATTGGCTTATTTAAAATCGTTTTCCATGTGAAGCGAGAAAATTATCACAATCTGTGTCATTTCGGTACTCAGTGTCACATGTTTCCAATGCATCGCATGCATTTTACTGCAAAAGATGAAAGTTTTTGAACAAAACTCTCGATTAAATACATTATTAAAATTAAAAAATTAAACGCTTTGAACTCAGCACACTCACATATATGTTTGAAATCAACGGAGACATTGGGCATGGATGATAGTTGATTGTAAACCAAAATTAAGCGACAATCGAAATTTGGCAGAAGAGTCCCCCTACCGAATGAGACTGCCGACTTGTCAAAGCTACATAATTCACGTTTCGATGCAGACAGTAATCCGTAAAGCCTTAAATACAAACGCACAAACACTTTTGTTTTATTATATTATCATGATACTGTAGGCTCTCTGATTCTAATACGCTGGCATGGTATCCCACCCCAACAATGTCCACAGTATCAACGTGTGCCCGATAAATGTGGTAGCAAACAAATACTGTTTCATTTCTCGGATACAAAGATCAGCACGAGGGGGATAGTTTGATAATTGAATATAACAGAGAAATGTGTAAAAACGTTACTTTCCTTAATTTGTCTTCAATTTCGGTACAACATTTGACCGATATTGTAATACGGCTTGCTCGTCTATAGTGTTGATCGCATTGGGACAGAATATCAAAACTTTATGCAAATCGATGTTTTTTTTTTCACTTACAAATATATAATAAAAACAAAATCTACGTTTATTCAGGAGATATAAGAAACTATTTTACTCGTAGCTTTGCCGCTAGTGGCAGCACTATTTTGCCACCCCACTTGTGAAATGTTTCTTTTAAATTCAGTCAAAAAACATAGATATCCCTGTTTCTTTGTGAACACACACACACACACACACACACACACACACACACACACACACACAAGTGTAAATAAGTAGATGCGAAGCAATGGAAATGAAGGCGAGTCAATTATTTAGGATTTAGCAAAAATGTGAAAAGGACAGCATCTTGACTTTGCTTTAGATTCCTCTGTGCATTTTTCATTACTTTGCCATTTGACAACATATCTTTTCAAATGTGAGGAAGATGGACTATATACTGTAGGAAATGATAAATATTGAATGCCAAGACCGAAATTTGTTTTCCATACGCACTGTACAGCATACACAACAGTAATAATTTTTGTATCAAAAGAAGCAAGAAAGGTGTATTCACGAGTGCAAAATTTGCGTGCAGAAAGTAAACTGCTCTAAGATGAAAACATCTGGAGAGAAAAAATTCCAACATAGGATAAAGTACATATTTTCCAATGAACGGAACTTATTATTATTATTTTGACTACATTAAGCATCCGCAAAGGCATTCATAAACATACAAACAATAAAAACAAATGAAAGGATACAAAATTGTTGCTAAACAGATTAGCGAGTCACATTTAATTGCTTTTAAATTGTTATGTGAAAAATGCTGTTATAGCACAGAATAATAGCCTATCCGACCTTTAATCAAGTAAGTAAAAGATGCAATCATAGATCCCGTTTATATTCATTTATAAACAAAGACTCTAAGCATTTACGCCACTATAATGGAGGAAGCAGATTCGTACATATGTATGAAAGCTGTGTCAACGCTATCGGAAACGATGGATATTTTTACCGTCTGCCGATGGAGTGAGACAATTTGTGTTACAGCTCTCAGGTGGTCGGCATCAACAAATTACATTCTATCGTGAAGTAAATGTTCTCCAAAGCGTCGAGTTGAAGAAAGCTATACCAACCACAGCGGGAAGAAAACATGTACTATATCCATGTATGAGCACTATGTTCCAGAGACTGAAATTATGAAACTAACTGCCCATAAATCCATTGCTGGTGTTCGTAAATACACAAAGCGTCACATAAAATACAACTGGATATGTCCAACATTCTCAATTAAAGACCGAAGAGAGACCCGACCTGCTGGATAATTCTGTGCCACTAAAAATATACTGCTTTGGAAATGTGAAACTTGAACAATGCATTATAAATCTGCCTGAACAACGCTGTGAATTATTTTCAGGATCATTTTCGAAAATTGCGTGCTTAACGTTAAAATGAGCTAGTGTTGCAGAATGTCTCAACAAAGGTTTCTGTGGTCTTTGTTACTCGATTTGGTTCCTTTCGTACAGTCTGAATTATCTTTTGCATGTGAAATTTTCTTCAATTATTTATATAAAGGAAATCGAGAATATTTTAAAATCTAGCTATGGATTTCCATAATTTAGAACACGGGAAAGATTACGTAGACTTCGTAATACAACATGTATAAGTTAGATAATAACCAATAATTGTTTGTTGGCGGATACCCTACTAATGCTTGGGCTCCAGTAGGTTTGACTATAAAAGTACCGAGCCGAAGGAGGTGTTGTTTTATATAATCAACCCTACTGGAGCCCCATCAATTGTAGGGTATCCATCGATAAACAACGAGTGTCTATTGTCTAACTGATTTATCGCATCTTTCGGCAAAATCATAATTTGTTTACATTTTTCATGTATTATAGTCGATTTCTTCAAGTGCTTATGCCATCCCTGTTTGGGAACAATGCATTGGGGCGCCAGTTTTGCCACACAACTGCATTCTTAATTAAGATGGCTGCAGAAAAGGATGTAAATATGCTAGACAATGGCGACGATTTTATATCGCCTCAAACATCGGACATATTGGAGGAGGATTTTACGTCATCGCAAGCACTGGATGCAGTTGAGGCGGATTTGACTATATCGCAATTATTCCATACTTACGATGTTGAGTTTTTCGATTTCGCAATGAATATTCCTTTGAAATCAAGATATCAATATTTAAGGAGCCTATTTGAGGAATCGGATGTTGAAAAACTTAATCGAAAACCAGAAATCGAAAAATACAACGAAAAGTATCAAAACGGGCATGTTCATCTTTCTTTGAGAGAAACACGCAGTCGTCAGGGATTTATTATTATGGATTTAAAGGATATGAGTATTCATGATCTTGATAAGCATTTATTCAGGTTTGTTATGAATGTAAGGAACGGCTATGAAGGGGGACCCTAAAAATAATGCTATAAAATGAAATTAATCGGCAAAGAAACTCGTTCATGTCAAACAAGGTGAACGAAGGAACGAATGGTTCTTGTTTTTACAACTGTGTTATTTGTAACTGGAATAATTTCGACATTTTGAAGTCATTTCATGGACATTTGCTAGACGTCAATATGTTGCTCAGAGTTTCTTTGATTTCAATTTTGAGGTGTTTTTTTCTGCATTAGAGTTGCATTTGCTGAATTTGTTGTTCTGTTCGTTGTCTGCGGAAACAAAATGATTAAAAAGACAACAAATTTGATATCTGCTTATTTGAATATAATTTTTTATTTTATTTTTGAGAATATAATCAAAAACACATTATATATATATATATATATATATATATATATATATATATATATATATATATATATATATATATTGTTTCTGCCTTTCCTTTCTTTTCCAACCCCATCCCCCGCCCTACGCAAATAATCTCTACCCAACTAATTTTTTGTATTGTTGAACCAGATTTTCCATTCACGTACTGTTCTTTAGATCGCTTATTTATGGTGCAGCTAACATCGAGGTTACGGCCTCTGGTACCAGCAGCAATGTGCTAAAAATAAACCGTGCTGTACTATAGTAAGTTCCGTAATTTAGAACACGGGAAACTTCCAAAGATTTTGCCAGAAACATTCATTAACAGATTATAGAGTCCATTGGACGGCGTGTGATGATCTTACTCATGGATAAAGTTGACAGACTTTTTTTGTTTCATTTCTCATTTTTTGTAAACCAGCCATCTTTTGTAAAATAAAAACCACTTTTCCGAAAAATAAATCATCAGCGTAATCTGGCTAATGTAGGTTTTGTTTGTAGGAAAGAAAAAAAAAAAGGAGTTCACTTAGAATTCCTGGCGGTACTACCGTTGAGGATATTGTGCATCTCCGTGTTCGCCGCTCAGTATATTCCATGTCCGCTGCTCAGTATATCCCATGCCCGCTGCGCAGTATATTCCATGTCCGCTGCTCAGTATATTGCATGTCTGCTGCTCAGTATATCCCATGTCTGCTGCTCAGTATATCCCATGCCCGCTGCGCAGTATATTCCATGTCCGCTGCTCAGTATATTGCATGTCTGCTGCTCAGTATATCCCATGCCCGCTGCGCAGTATATTCCATGTCCGCTGCTCAGTATATCCCATGTCCGCTGCTCAGTATATCCATCTACATCGCTTTTAATTTCCTGACTGTACTACAATTAAGGATATTGTAAATCTCCATGCTCGCTGCTCAGCATAGCACATGTTGGATTTCCAATAAAACTAGACGAACCGTAATGGCTTGCCATCGCAAATTCCTATGTTTTTATGGTATATCCCACTCACTCACCCACCTTTTCCATCTCCCACTCTCCATTCCCCAAGTGTTATAATCCTAAATCTGCAACATATATTATATACTGTTTGACTGGAACATATTTGAAAATGTAATTGTAATTAGAGATTTAACACATTTGACCTTAGAACCCTTCACAAAGACCCCAGGAGTGGGAGCCAAGGATGACACTTTTCTTGCGGAGTTTTATCCAATTGCAACATAACTACATAGTTTTGTGAATTACCACCCAGCAATTTAGGAGGATGTGCGGTACGGGACATACAGACGGACAGACAGAAGGGAGCGAATAACAAAATATTCCCCGATTAAACTTGGGATAGCCAGGTTGGGAACCGTTATATCTAACTTGTGACAAATTCGTTACTTCATCCATTACATTAAATGTCATCGATGTAAATGATAGCTGTTAGTAAATCAAAGGCGACAATGATCTCAGGTACGGCATCATACGAAGTAAATACAAAGGTGAAATTTATCCCTTTCATGCGTCATCGGCGGCCATGCTGAAGGACATTCTATATTTTGTATTAATTGTTACATATGGTGCTGATAAGTGAAATAAAATATTTTAATCTCAGGAAAAAGTTATAAAACATTTATCCCTAACTATAGTACAAAGTGTAAGATTTACTGCGATTGTCTATATGGTACATTTGAAAGGAACATGTCAGAAAATCTCGCATTATGGGATAAATACAAATATCGGTGGAAGAACAAATGAAACATCTAAACAACAGGCAACGAGAAAAGGTTAAATAGTGCTAGTGTAACTGTGAATAATCAGAAAACTCTCAGATTAATACTATTCAAGGTGGTTCCAAAAAATGACAAATCTCCAAATGGTAGAGAAATAATGCGCAATCAGCATGGTTGTTCTCCTAGTAGTGTATTAAGGTGTATGTTCCGTTTTGGTCATTACACAATGAATGTGGGCCATATTTCAAACGAGACAGTCAAAACTATTCATTGTAATTAATTCAAACGGATAGGAGTACACAGATTACATTATTGTAATTACAAATATGTAAAGTAATATTTAATCAGCTGCCACTAGAACAAGCAATTTGTATCGTTTCTGAATCTTCAAGAAAACAAAAATTACAAAGTCCCAAATATTTCAAAGATATTTCGATACAAGAATTGCACACGCACAGATGTCTTAATATAATGATGGTCATCTATTCAGACCATAGTGATCAATGATGTTACAGGTAGGTAACATCAATTTTACCACTTCACGTTTACGGGGTTAATTCTCAACTGCATGTGAATAGTTTGGACTTTGTCAATTTTTGGTGAAGTTTTGAAAACAACAAAAACCATTAAAATGCTTACTCTAATTGTAACTGGATGAGACCGGGCGGGATTTGATCTAGCGAAGACACAAAACAAAAGCACGTGAATTTGATGTTTATTTATAAAGCAAATTGATGACAATTTAATCTCTGACACCCTAGCTCACACCCTTCCATCGCTCAAACTAAACTAAAACAACTAAAAAACATACCCTAGAAATGCACACAAAGTTCATCAACGGATATAACAAAATGGTATTATTCCTCAAAGGATACGATCAAAGCATAGTTCGTCAACAAATAATCACAAATGGTATCGTTTGTCAACGGATATAATCAATGCATGGATTGCTATTCACCAGATATGACTGATGCATGGATTTATCAATAGAAATGATTAATGTATATATTTATATATAAATAGGATCAATGTATCGATTTATTAACAAGTATGATCAATGTATGGTCAAGAAGTCTGATCATGTATTATGGACAACCACAATCGAGTACATTTTGGGTCTCAGTTCCACGTATCCCCCGATGGAGTTGCTTGCTCATTCGTCCTTTAATTTCGCAACGATGTCTCGCCCATGTTTGAGTAGACATCATCGGTGGTAAGGTGCATCAACAACGAGTCCGAATCCGTGTACAGGATCTTAATGTTGTCGCCGTACCGTGGCTTGATCGAGTTATAATTGAACTCGTACATGAGTAGCCTTGACAGATCCAACACAGACGCGCCAATGTAAATAGGTTTCGTAAACTTTGGCTTGGATTTTTTGTTGTGTACGGCAATGAATCTGCCATTGAATATCTTACGTGACTCATATGCCGGGTCGGCAATCAATCTGTAAAGTTTTCGTTGTTCACTGTCCCGGACAAGGTCGACGAGGTTTCGTTGTCGCGGATTTTCCATGGTTTTCCCGAACACGGCATTATTCATCATCTTGAAGAAGTCCCTTTCAAATTCATTTGTGGCCGCCGTTCGCAGATCCGTATTCGTCTGAATGTAAGGGGCCATCCACGCGCGTTGGTGAAATCGCAGCATCCATTGGATTCGCGACTCGCGCATTCCCAACCGTAGAGACAACTGCAGGTTTCGTACGTGAACCACATTTTTGAGCTTCAGGCGCAGATACGGAATGAGCTTAGTACATTCAGTAATCTTACCCCCGTGGAAGCTTTTCTTCTAATCCACGACCGCACACTGGTACCGTAACAACCACTCGCGGGGAACTGACAGCGCTTCCGGGGCCAGTGGATAATAGTTGTGGGTGGTGTAGCTCGTCCGTGCATTCCAAGTCAACTTCAAAGAAGTATCTATAGTCACTGTTGCTCTAGTGCTCGAGTACATTTTGTGAATGTCTATATCTGCGGAATGAATCCATTTCAACTCGCCTACAGGCATTGGTTGGATTTATCACCTATATCGGTTGGTGATGTCAAGATACAGGATGTAACTGTTCAGAAGGGCAGGGTCATAATCGTTCAAAACGGTGACCCACCATGGAAATCTCGCTGCCAATATTACGTTCGATAAACAAATGTTGATCAATATCAGTGAACAGTTCCAACTCGATCTTGGTTTTCGACAGCAGCGAATTCCAGGCCATTTCCGGCGAAGAGAAGTAATGCGCGGGGTCGAGCTTGTACACACGCATGGTGTTATCGCGAAAAGCCTCAAACACATCCGCGAGCAGCAGCACGTCGGTGCGCAAACACATATCGTGGTAGTCACCGAGTTTCGACAACCAAACGCGGACCGGACGTTGTTCCCGTGCGCGTAGTCGTTGGCGGAAATATCCTTTAGGGACAGCGATGAACAGAAGGCCTCAATCGGTGGCAACTGAGTCTCAGAAAACTTCTCCGTGTCGCTCATGTACTCCTACCGGTAAATTCCCTTGCTGGTGAGCAAGCCGAATTTTTCAGGTTCATCAGGGAAAGATCAGTCGTACCGACGAGTGATTATAAAACGATCGTTGGGGTTCGCCGCAAGGTTGCTCACGAGTTTGTCCAAGCTGGAATTGAAGAACTGCAGCCAGTCATTAATTACAGCTGAATTTTCCGGAACATCATGTATTTTTCCATATTGTTGGGAATGACACTTATTGCTGAATTCGATACCGTTGCGACTCATTGCATGATCAAGTGACCATCGTACCCGCTCAGGTTATGTAACACAACCGGAAATCTTATTCGTGATGGGTAAATTAGTAGTTGCAGAGGCTCCTCTATATGTGCCAGTGATGTGACACTCATCACGCACGTTTTCATCGGTGGACGGCTAAGTTCCTTTACAGATCCAGCAATGAGTGGCCTTTGAAAACTCGCCAATACCAATGTCAGTCATAATCGTGTCCGCGGGCGAGTCAAACTGCAGGCAGATCCATTTCGCGGTAACCTCGAGCGATTTAAGGAACACCTCAACCGCTTCCTTGCCGCAGTACAATATTGGCTGCTCAGTCGCTCCGTCGCATCTTACTACAATGCAGCAAAACCAGCATATAACTTGTTCAGCAACTTGCGTTGTATTTAATGGAACTTCGGGGGCATTGGGAAGCAAAGCGTCCATTGGAAGGTTTAAGCATTCAAAGTCCACGTAAATGATATTAGATACTTTAATCTTCCGTTGCACCGCGGTGAATTTTAAAATATTCTTACTAGGTTCTTGCATGATCGTACGCTGCGGCTTCTCACTGACTCCCCCACAGTAAAATGTACGGCCATCAAGCAGCTGTTGAGTGTTAAATACATGCATGCAGCATCGACACGGAAACTTTCTTCCATGGTGATTGCTGTGCCGGCAGACTATTCGTGGAAAATCTTTTATCCACACATAGTGGTACCACGCAGCTGAGACATCAGAGCCGTCCACGTTTTCCATCTTGCTCAACAACAGCATATCATTAAGTTTAGTGGGGATAATTGATTCGGCTGAGGGCCTTTGTTCCAAACAAACACATTAAGGGCGATGTCAGAGTTAAGTCGTACATGGAATTCTAGATTACCAAACTTGAGTTCACCCAAGTGTTGTTTGTATGTTTGAGGCTGGTCTGTATGATCACTCGCAGGATGCAGCGCGGATAAGATCGCCCATTCAAAGCACAGGTTCTATCGCTTTCCACATTTATTACTGTCCGCTGTGGAAAACACACTGATGTTGGAATATAACTCGAACCACGGAAAGGCTTGTACGGGGAAATATATAGATGCCCTTGCAAGCATCTGGAAAGCAGCAATCATGAACCTCCTCCGGAGTATTTTTTATACTTCTCGAGGAGCTTTGCATAACCTTTGTTGATTGATCTCTATAGTTTAAACTAACATAAGTACAGCCATAAAACCACGGCAGTGAGGTTATAAATGGTATGTGTTGTCCATCTGTGTAGACGGCTTTGACGAAATGCAAAAACTGAACGGTAATATATGAGAATGTTTTTAAGCGCGAACAGAGTGATATGCATTGCATGCACATGGACTGACTTCGTTACACATTAAATCCTTCTTTCGCAAGAATGGCTGTAAGAGATTATTATTATTATTATTTTAGCCACGTTCGTACATGAATCTGTCTACAACAAGAATAACTGCACTGGATTCTAAAAACCAGAACGTTTCTCATGGTCTGATGCAAGCAACATATACTTTAATTCATCTTGTCTGTTCAGATATACAAAATTTAACCTGAAACAGACTATCTGCTATCCGATAACATGGTATTATGTGACATAGGTCTGACTTTCTAGACGTTTAGAATAAATTCAAAAACATTCAGTATATTAAACAATTCACACAGGACGGATAGCAAGAAAAACTAAATTTTTACATTTTCACATAACTCTAAAGCTGAAGACTCGCGTTCATTGTGACGATACAGAGAAAACTAACACGATATGTACGATTAATGTAGTCAAAAATAAATTCACGGCCAGTGAACACGGGGTAAACGTTAACCCCCCCCCCCAACTGCTAGCTCTTTGTGTGTGATTCAGTGAGTGAACTTAAATCAGCATTTCGAAATCACGAAAGGATAAAACCATACACCTCGGGTAATGCCGTACGTGGCAACGAAACCAATCTACATTTATGCTCATATATAATACTAAATGTATTTTCATGTATAAAATTCCATGAGACAAGTGGCAGTTGATTAAATATATTTATTACAATAATGTTATGTAGGTACTCCTATGTTTTCAATGAATTCCTATGTATAGTTTCTGCCGTGCTTCTATAAAGTCATGTGGCCAAAATACATGTTAAAATGACAAAATGGGTACATAAACAATAAATGCTACTCAAACCTAGGACCAAGCAGATAAAGGCATACTTAATACCTTTTGTCCGTATAGAAAATTCAAGGACTGTCTATGAAATCTACAAATAAGCCGAAATTACCCGAGTGAAATGAATTATTTTAACAAAATTATATTATATCGTTAACAGAAACTTGAATTTCAGAATTGTTAGACATCAGTGGTAACAATGTTGATTTCTTTTTCGCTTCATAGAACTCTAAGCAAAATGTTGCGAAAAGGGACTCGGGTGATGGTTGTCGTGGTGGTGGTATTGGTGCTTAATGATGAACATTAAATAGTTGAGAATTTGTTTATAGCGATTCTGATTATATGAAATTTGTGTAAAATTAAAATCAAGTCATTTTAGTTTAATTTAAGATATATATTTAAATTTATGTTATGTAATCCCAGGGGATCAAGTCGTCAAAACATGACTGATTTGCACGTGGTACGCCGATTGTATAATTACATTATTGAAATGGAGCATGTTGAATCTAGTAACTGTTGGTATATCATTTGTGGTCATTTAAGTGCTTGAACGTGTCTTATATTTTGTCTAAGATTACACAACAACTCACTTTCCTTTAACTGATGAGTACATTAGTAATTGTGACATTCCACGTGCATCGTGAGACCAATGGCATGTCAATGAAAATGATTATATATTTTCATATTTTAAAAATATGACAAATTTAAAAAAGTTTGAATAAAATAATATGGGATAATAAGGTGTATGTGAATTTATTTTTATGAATAGAAGAGGCAAAAGTTTAATGGATTATGTAATTATTAGTGAATTCTTTTTGTTGTTGCTACAATTAATTCATTTATAATAGGAGAACCAAATATTGTTTCAGGATTCTGTATTGTATAATTTATTATTTATAGCTTTTGTATATAAAGTTCTCTGAGTGTGCGGCAAATGAAACGAAAAGCAGTAGCAGGTATGTTTGAAATAGTGATACATGTGAGCAATACGCGTCAAATTTGATTGGTGAAACAGTGAATCAAAGTTACATGATATAATTATCAAATATGATGTGCTCCCAGAATTAAACGATGTCATGGACACAGCAATATACCCACTTTTTAACAAAACATTTGTAGGGCAGGTATCTGTTTCTGGTATTTCGTGTAGTTACCAGAAAAGTAAAAAGGAAATCGATAAAAAGAGCAATTATTATGGATGTGCTCAAACTGAGGAAAAATTGAGATACTATGTGCGAATCTACATCAAGGTGCAAGAAAGCTGTCATAAAAGGTAAACATCAAAGAATATTGGAAAATGTTAAAGTCAAGTACTTTTGGCAAACACTCTAAAATTTCTTCTGATGAATTTGCAAACTTTTTCAAATCAGGAAAATCAGCCTGATGATTCTTTATTGATTTTGCCAAATAAAGAAATCTCCCCTTATAATGATTATATATTTGAGGATACGGAACTTGGACGAACCTAATAGATTTATAAATATTGACGAAATTCCTAAAGCAATTAAAACATGGGAGAAGTATTGGTTCGGAGAAAATATTGAATGGATTTGTAATATATCAATCAATACAGTTGTTGCCTTACTTACAGTGTTTATTTAGTGTTATTTTGATATTAGTATACTTCCACAGTCATTGTCATAAGGTTATAACTTACCCTTGCACAAAAATATGACCCGGATATTGACGTTGAAAACTGTAGAGGAATTACTTTACTTAATGTATTCGGGAAGTCTTTTATAATTAGTTTAAATAATACATTCAATGAGTGGCCAGGACAAATCAGTCTACTATTGACAAGATATTTACACTTCACAGACTAATTTCACCTCTATTTAATTCAGGTAAACTATTATTTAATGCATTTATTGATTTTAGAAAAAGGCATTTAATTATATTCTAAATAACTGTTAGGGTTTACACTTGTTAAAATTTGTATCAGCAGTATAATATTCAACATAATGAAATCCATGTTCACTGCTAAATATTTATTTTGTAACATTGATGTACGACAAAGGGAATATTTATGATCGTTTTTATTTTCAGTGTTTATTACTGATGTAGAGAACATTTTTAAAAAGGATATTGATAGTATTGATATTGTTAGAATAAAATGTTCTTAATAATGTGTGCTGACGTTGTTGTAATCTGTGAACAAGCAGAGATGGTTTGCAAAAGATGCACTGAAACACTATTTTTTGAACTAGAAATTAATAATAAATACATCGAAGACTAAGGTCATAATGTTTTGGAAAGGTGGAAGAGTCGCGAATAACAAATACATATATTATCTTGAAATTGAAATTGAAATTGCATGTAGATTTGTATATTTAGGAATTGTTTTTTTACGACTGGTAGCTCATTTGCAGAAGCTAAAGAAACTTTATCAGGACACGCAATGAAAGCTTTGTTTACACTGAATAAGTATTTGTAGAAATTTTCACATATAATGCCTAACATTTTTTGCAATTTGTTTGATATTCTCATTACTCCAGTTCTATCATTTGGTGCAGAAGTGTGGGGATTTATACAATGTAATATGGTTTAAAGAGTTCATTTGCGTTTTTGTAATCATATTTTAGGTATTAAAGAGTCAACACAGAATGATATTGTATGTGGTCAATTGGAAAGAGTTCCTCGTCGAATATTTAGACTCTTTAGAATTATTAAATATTTTTGAGTGTTGTAAGTTCTACAAGCAGGAAATACAAAAAAAATTGTGCATGACATTTTACATTCAGAATTTATAGTAAACCCAAATAAAATTTCATGGCTAGAAAAAATTAAACAACTTTTAAAAACATTTGATTTTGGATCAGTTTGGTTGCAGCAAGGTGTAGGTAATGTTCATGTGTTCCTGCAAGCAGTAAAGCAATGCTTGAACGAATATTTTGTTCAAAATGAAATTCCAGGCTTGAGTCTTCTAGTATATCAAGGCTTTGTTCTCATCTTGTAAATAGTTTCTAATATGAAGAATATCTTGTATTACTATCGAGAATTTGCAATGTGATAGAGGACGCATTCTATTTTGTATTAGAATGAAATATAGACACAGGATGTATTTAAATATTACTCGAGGCATCCAAATATGACCACATTTATGAACCTACTTTCAAGTTTTAATCAGAAGATTATAAAACATTTACGCCATTTTTCATTTTAGCTCTTTTAAACTTTGCAATGCGTTATTGAAGTCTGTTACATAATCTTGCAATGAATTTATAAACATTTCAATAAAAATTATACTTTCTCAACCAGCCCCGGTCAACAACCATAAAAGATGATAAGTATATATTTTTTCACGTGTTGCCTTGACAGCTTGAGTTGCGGATAATGAACTCAGTTTTCTCTAGTTCATTTGTGGTAATTAACACAGGTTCAAGGATCAAAAAGATTCTAATTTTGATGCATACATAAAAATATGAGATGATGATTCATACTATTGATCTTTTATTACACTGTGTGATTTGAATATGATGGTTTATATTACATATTGTTTAATATATGTCTGTCATTACTTCGCTTTGGTATTAATTTATTTTGTTGATTCATATTAGAAAAAGGTAGAGAGGCTAATATGCAATAAAGATTCTTCTTCTTGATTAGTAATGCATCTGCTTTTTTCATTTGAAATGTTGCAAGGCTAAAATTCGCTCTTACATTCTTGGATCAGTTGTCAGATAGTCCTCCAGATAGATACATTGATGAACACGGTTGTTACAATCGTCTGCTAGTGACCTTACTCGATCTTGTAAACCACTAGCTACGGAACACAAAATTTAATTACAAATAGTATAATAATATACTCCTTTGAGAGTCTGGCCTTAACCTCTAGCATTATAGGTGTAACGCTAATAGCTATAGAACACAGAGTGTAATTAGAAATAATATAAGAATAAACTTCTTTGTGAGTCTAGCTTCAACCTTTAGCATTATAGGGCTATGCAGCGTAATCATTTAATTTAGGCGTTTCTCCATGTTTCCAGGGTTGTTGAGAAATATTCAGAAAAAATACATTAAACTGGAGCATACTTAGAAGACGCATGTCTGGTGAATATGGGAAAGGTCATTAAGTTGGCAAATTTGTTTCAGGACAATTAGACACCTCGCGTTTTTCCTGAAACATTTATTGTAACACACTGTACAGGTATATACAGTTGCCATTTTATAGTAATTGACTCTGCCTGCAGTTACGTTTAGTACCAAACTTTCTCAGTATCTGTATCAAATAACGCCATCTGTATCAAGATCACGAGGAATGAGTTTGAACCTGAGGGTTCAAAATCTTTTCTGAGTCCTGCATCGAACATTTTCGCACAGTAAGCCATGCATTCTTGTTTTTCTTACGTGATCAATTACTAGGTACATAGCTTTTATACCAAATACCCACGAAAAGTAGATTTAAAAAAAAAAAGAAAATATGTTGTCAAGTAGCATGTAAATGAGCTTTAAAAACCAAAATAAAATATTGGTTGATTAAAAATAATAAAAACCGTTACTAATTATAAAAAGACCGCAAGGAAATGTGGATTGCAATATGATAAATAGAAGACCGATAATTTGTGTGAAGCAAAATTCAGAAATGCTGGCGAATATTAGAAGTTATTAAACGAATATTTCATTGTGATCCTTTGTTCAACGTTTCTGTTGGATTAATAACCCCACAGATCAGTTTATTCTTGGATGATAATACTATTGATTTTAACGAACGCTATGTAAAGGATGAGTTCCAAATCATGTTTGATGAATTAAATACTTAGATTTCTCATGCTGCAATTATTAAAGGAATACACGATTTAAAGAGTTGAAATGTGGTTGGTCAGACATGATTTTTAACGTATCTTTGATTCATGATACAGAAACACTGGCTACTTGTTTGCATAAGCTATTTAATACTGTTGTTAATAGAGGTCATTTTCTCAAGTCATGGCGAGATGGATATATTATTCATTTACTCAAGAAAAAACCTACTAATGATGAAAACAGTTTGCACAAGTATTACACTACTGAGTTCCGTTGGAAAATGTTCACAAGTATATTGAATGTTAGATCGATGAACTGGGTGGAAGAGTATTATGTTTATACTGAATCACAGTTAGGTTTTAGAGAGACTTTGGGGACTAGAAATAATATATTCTTTCTGCATAATTTAATTGCACAGATGATAAATAGTGGTGCGAATTTTATTGTGGAGATATTGACTTTACGAAGGGTTTTGATTATGTTGTTAGAAATAATAAATGGTGTAAATTGATTGAACAAGGTATTGTGCCAAATGATAAATCTTATTCAAGATATGTATGGAAATATAAAGTCAAAGTCAAAGTGCACAACTGTAAAATGGTGTTATTATTCTGGTTCAGTTCTGAAACGACCTATTAATTTTGATAAGAAGAGAAAATATTAAATTGATCAGGAAAGACAAAGTATATCACATTATTGTCTTGCTAAAGAATTAGACTTGTTAATGAGACACCTTAGAGAACAACATTGATTTCATTCGAACAGCAATGACAGACCTGTCTCTATACTGTAATCAGTTGGAACGCGTTCCACAGGGCTACATACAGTAGTCAATGAGATATGTCGCTTTGTAGAAATGATGAACTGTAAAATTTCAAGATATATTACTCTTTCTGAATAAGAAAGTCAAACAGTACTCGAAATTTCCAAGCAGAATCTATATTAGACATTCGACCAAACGATTAGCAACATACTATCTTGACTGGTTAGTAGGCTAAATGTTGCCGAAGTATGATATATATATATATATATATATATATATATATATATATATGTTAGTTAATTGATAAATAGGAAGGATGGCAGAAATGCCCAAGTTAATCTGTTTTGAGGAATGTATTGACAAACATAGAGATGGAAAGATGACAGAACGAAAAGTGAGCATGTTGATAACTCTGAGACAAATCAACAGTTTTTGATGATAAGTATCTTTTAGGAAAGTATTAAAAGCAATGCCAAACATAAAGCATGTTACTCTAAATCTTTATTGCAAAAAGAAACAAGCCATGATGTGTTAAAATTCCTCTTATTGTACACTTGTTTTCCATGGTTCCAGCTCTAAAAACCTGAAAATATAAAACAAGTTCTTATTTTTAGTCTCAGTGATAGATAAAATATACAGATCGATGAGACAGTAAGTCGGTATATTAGCTGATAAATATATATGATACAAGCCAGAGGTATTATAGAATGTATGATGTATGCTAGCAACCGAGAATGCGGACCCTAGTCACACAACAAAACAGGACTCAGAAATGGTGTGAATTGTGGGTGAGTTGGCCTCAGATACCTAGTAATGAATTCAACCTCACTTGTAAGGAATCACTTTCAATGGAGGGTTTGATTCAGTTTAATACAGGCAACACAATGCATTTTCCTCAGTCAAAATGAACGACTACGCGTTGTTCGAGACTCTGTGTCTGCTTCTTATAAGAAAGACTGTCTCACGATGAATTAAGTTTTGATACTTTAGTGCGCTTTGTGGTCTTCTCTCGAGCCAAGCCAAATTTCACTTAAACGGCGCTCATCGGTAAAGACCGGATTGATCAATGAACTAATATTAGTCCTATGCTTCATTGCTTCATTGACTCGTACCGCATTTAAACTTCGGAAATGTTAAGTGTTGGTAACGATCTTTCCACATTGCTTTAATCTAAATGCTGATTTTCATCCCTAACTAAAAATTTGTATTGCACATCTTGCCTGTACGAAAACACGACAGATGGGATACGTACAATGTTTAGTTGTTATTTGTGCAGTGGCAAGTGCCTTGGATACAACGCCAGTGCTGGCCGTCTTGGCAGCGGTTTCCATTTCTGCCACATTCGTCGTTGCCTTGGCAAGCTATTGAATAAAGAAATAAAGAAATAAATAAATACATAAAATATGCTCAGACCTCCAACTAAACTTAAAATTCAAATGTTTAACTGACTACCGGTCAATCACAGATTAATCGGGCGTCAGACGGAAGGACGCGGATTGAGTTTGAACTAGAAAATGAAAGCAAATACTTTGGAGCCAGATAAATTACGAATTACATTACATACACTGTCACAGGTGCTAAAATGATTCGATATGAATGGAGATATCAGTAAATCTTTTGTTCAACACGAAATCTAAATGGTTTCTACCCTCTCCCTACTATTTATAGTATGTTTTTAAAACACATTGTAATGAAAATGTGAACTAGACAAGTCTTTTCATTCTAAAGAGACGCCAGTAAATTGTACAAAAAGAGCGATCCCGAACTCTACACCATTGTCTAGTTATGAGGAAAATGAAGCCTTTATTTAAAAATTAAAGTTGTTATGTTCCTGTTCCTCCGTTTGCCGTCGGTCCTTGTATATTGGTGGTAATAAACGGACAATCCTTTATAAATAAATTAGCCGGTTTGACGTGTTTTTTTTTTTTTATATCTTCAACCAAACTCAAATATGCGAAGGTCACAAGCTATTATAGTGTTTCTTTGGGTGTTAAGAAACAGGGAGGTTGACTGTGGGTTGGTAATTGGCATATATTTTATGTACTAAGTAACTGATTGTGTAAGATAAATCATCATACAAGACTTGCTGTGTGCAGAGGTTTGGCAGTACAATCGGGAAGCCTTTGAACCCTTGCGGTCAAACCTCTTTAGCATGTAATTATTGCCGTCAGAGTGCAGGGTCTTCAGTGTGCTTGCATGACCAGCACGTACACAAGGATATCAAGCAAGCGTTGCAAGCACTAATTTTATGTACATCTGACAGGTCTCAAAACATACTGAAGACCGCTCAACTGACTAACATAACGGTTCTTTTGTTTGAAGAAGCCAAAAATCAACTTAAATGCCTGTGGACGAGTAGTAATGAGAGCTGCATCAGATATAATTGTCATCCACATCAGTATATATTTTGGTCTATTATGTTTTTCTGAGCCGGTATTTCTATATTTAAGTCCATTTGTAAATTTTGCTCGGTTTGATAAAGAAGTTTAATATTTATCGAGAAATGTTTCCTATTAGAATTGTACCACCTATATTTGTCACCATTATCCTGTCTGATGGGAAGTCAGTTCGTTCCCATCGCACAAAGCCCTACTCAGTGACCCATACATATAGGTAACGTTATATAGATAAAAATCACGTCAATAATTATTTTTCTTGGCATATCTACACTTGTCAGCGTTCATAGTACACGATCTCGGGAAGAATGAATGAAAGGAAAGACAATTATTATGTCTTTGTTGTTTCTGTTGATTTAACGGCATTTTTAACACATTATTGGCTTTATCATGCCATGGAAATGGAAGCTAATTGTTTTTTTGCAAGCACACACCGAGGCTGCTGACCCCGGCCTACGTGTACGCGTAGCGAACCTGCGACCATTGTATTACAAGTCCAACGCACTTCCAGCTAAGCTAGCGCCCAATTAGACCAAACTTGTATTGTTATTTAAGCCTAAACGTGAATAAAAATATATGTAATTCATGACAAGGCGGGTGTTAACTTTTATTCAAGAATTGCAGATGTAATATATTTCAACGGAAGAGTAATTGGGACACTTTGACACACAATAATGATTTATTGCAGTATTATATGTTTTTCACAAGATTTATGTTGAAAATTGCTAAGACATCCAGGCATTTTCTGCAGTTTGTTTATCTTGATCTGCATGTATCGTGAAACGAGTGGTCTGCGTTCGAAATATCTTCACCTGTTTTAAGGGGAATCTTTTAGAAATTGTTTTAAGAACTCAATGCTTAATTTATAATGGTAAAATACTATTTGTATATGGTATAATTAAAAAGATTTCGATTTAGTACTTTATTTCTCCCCTCACCCGCAATGCACTAAAATCACTTTATCAATCGCACAAATTGTAGCTGGTATACTAAAATCGCTCTATCTCTCTCTCTCATATATATATATATATATATATATATATATATATATATATGAATATATATATATATATATATATATATATATATATATACATATATATATATATATATATATATGTATATATATATATATATATACAGTGACGTTCTAGGAAGACCTCTATATTTGAGGTTCATATTGCACGTGAATTTCGCGCGGGTCTGTTCACATCTTGCAGGCCTACCGCAGACCAACGAGCCGATATGGAAAGAATTCTTACCGTGCGAGCCGCCTCCAGTATGAGTACATGTGCAGACATTGTCTACACAACCAAGCACCCATTCGGCACCCGAACATACTGTCAAGTGACAGTCACTGGCATGTCCAGAGGCACACGCCTCTCCCTTTACGTACACTGCAATAGAAATTATGTTTATCATGTGCGTAATCATTCCATATTTATATAAAATACTAAAAAATAATGAGTTAATGGCATTTGTACCGAAATGAACCTTGTGCTAAAAATAGACCATGATGTCATTTCCCCAGGCTACTTTCTATTACGCCATATTGTTTTTCGGACAAAGCATCCAGCGACGCGTAGATTCTTGTCACTTTTTCTAGAACCATTTACCGTTGTCTACATTACTTGTGATATTATTGTCTCTCACTGCCTTGATACAGTCTTGGATGCGGTCAATAGTAAAAAAATAAGAGGAAGAAGAAAAAAAAAGAAAAAAAAGAAAGTAGAATAACAATTACAAAAAAATACATCAACATGTATAATAGTAACTTGTATTACTTACATACCCATACAATATTATGACAAAAATACCGGAATTCTTTGCTATAATAATAATAATAATAATAATAATCATAATGCTAATAAAAATAATAATACTATTCCTATTACCACTATTAAGACTCTAAATAACGTAAATAATGCGTTTCTGAATAGTTAAACAACATTTCAATTCAAATGTTATCAATGTATCGACATTTTGAATCAATACATATTTAAAAAATCGGTAGACTGATTGGCTAGACACCTTGTTCAACTTCCATTTAAAACGAAAAAATAAACCTCGAAATTTGCTGAATACATTTACATAAAACATGCAATATATTATCCTAACATAGTAAACTTGATACCAATAGAAACCAATAACAGCATTAAAAATACAATTTTAGACAATCATCATTTTTGTTTCCACAGGACAGTGATTACTAATAAACAGCAGCACAATTACTGGCTAAATTGTGCAAATTGTGTAACGTCTATCACCAAAACAAAGATGGGGAAAATAATAACTTGGCAAAACAGGACAATGTCTTCTATCAAGGGTAGTTGGAGAAAATATTACTCTTGTGTACTGGTGGAAAGGACATAAAGCTCATCTGAAAGCATTTCAGAGACTTTAACGCATCGACTTTCTACTCTATCCCTTATGTAATTACTGAAAAGAATGAAAATGTATATAATTAACACGAACTTATGAATTGGATGAATGAATATTTCATATCTGTCAGCAATCGCAATAACGAAAAAATACATCTTTCCCACACGACTTTGTGTCCTTTTCAGATTTTTTAACAGGACGAGTACCTTATGATAGAGAGGCCTTTGGTATTCTTGATCAGGATGCTCTTTTTGAAGAAATTAGCTGTCTATAAATTTTCAACTATTACATACTCTTTGTTTAAGTCTTGCCTAAGAAACTGGACTCAGTGTGTCAGTAATGGAAACCAATCATCGACATCAGAACCAGCAAAATGTGGCGTCTGGCAAGGCTACATTTAAAGACCATGTTCTTTTTAAAATCTTTTTTAAATGATCTACCTCATTGTTTAAAATGCTCTAATTCCGATATATTCGCTTATGACACAACTATCCATCATTCGCGCTATTCAATCTGTTAAAAAGTGGTGTTCACCAACTAAATTAAACAAATCTATCAAAACTATTTGTATGACAATTAGCTCAACTCAGGAACTGTCGACAATTGCCATACTCGGACTTATGTTCAATGACTTTGAACTCGCCTCAGTATACTCTCAAAAATTACTAAGTATCTTCGTTGATAACAACCTACATTGGGACAACTAAGTTAATCACATTGGTCTTTTACTGAGGAAATGGAGGTCACGTATGAAAATTCATTCTAATTACGTATACAAAAATATCCTTATAACTACATTACAATAGCTTTGTTTTAGAAATCTTAGATTATGGGTGCACCATTTGGGGCAACTGCAGTGCCGTTCTAACTGATAAGAGTACTAAATTGCAAGACTAATTCTAAAAAGTGATATTTTCACTCGATCTCCTGAAGTGTTTTTGAGATTACCATTGCAGAAAGGTTGCACGATGTAGAAGACAGTCAATACCCTTGTACCTGATTATCTATCTTATCACACCAAATCGCTATGGCCTTGTACCTGCTTATCTATCTTATACCACCATACCGCTATGGCCTTGTACCTGATTTTCTATATTATCACACCAAATCGCTATGGCCTTGTGCCTGATTATCTATCTTATCCCACCAAATCGCTATGGCCTTGTACCTGATTATTTATCTTATCCCACCAAATCGCTATTACATGACAGTGACCTTCATTCTCTTCCAACAAATATAGTTTTATTCCACCATCTCTTCCTCCCTATTTCGATAAAACTCTCCGTATCGGGTCCAAAAATACGTAATATTATTCCTATTGAAATGAGAAATCCAACTTCTTAATGTAAGTTCAAGTTCTTGTATAATGGCTAGCCTTACGCTCACCTCTAATGATAACCAGAATTATGTTCCGATTTTACTGTACGTACTATTTTTCTATTCTTTTTTTGTTTTAAATCAATGATATCATTTTCTGCTATTTTATATGTCAGTTTTTTGGTCAGATTTATAAGAAGGATCACGAATTCCAATTACTGTATCTATGTATGTATGTATGTATGTATATATGTATGTATGTATGTATGTATGTAGTTTTTATACAATTTTATCAGAACCATATGTGAGATGAGTTATGATGCTAAACATGTAATCCTCTTGAAATATTATTATTATTATTATTATTATTATTATTATTATTATTAAAACAGCGAACAAATAAACTTATCATTTTGTTGATCTGGAGGGATACTTTAGTTGTAATGTAGCCAAAATAGATTTCTTTCAAAGCAGATATATTTTTACTTTCATTTGTAACTAACTTATTTATTCATTTATTAGTCTGTTAGTTTCTTGAATAGTTACATGAATTGTTAATTCATTGGTTAGTTAGCTACTTCAATAGTTAGTGAAATAATAATTTCAAGTTTCTAAGCAACCATGAAAGTAAATTTGATTACATATGCATTATTGCAGATAGCTGCTCTTCATTGTTGGAAAACACGTAAAGTATTATCAGGTACCACAAGTAGGAACGAAGTATCCCCAACATATCTCTCTGCATTTAGGTTTCGTGAGAAAAGTACTGTTTTGTCAAGGGTCTAACAATTAAAGCACTATGTTTAAAATACAAGATATTTTTTTAAAAGCAAGATGTAGAGAATAACCTTTTATAAACCAAAGTTTGGTCTCTCAAATAATTGCAATGACCACGAAGGATATTTTACAGAATAAATACAGCAATGTCATAAGAGACACACTTCATTCATGATTGTATCTTCATATTCATACATTTTCATGAACTAATAAAATCAGTAATAATGGCATGATTAATAGCAAGCAATCACCACTGGCCCTACTTCGCGCAAGCTTTCCTTTGTGACTAGGCTAAGGAAGATAACATTTCACGTCTGATTACTGTAACTGCAAAGACGTATTTTACACATGCATATATTCATTATGTTATCAACATATCCTAATTTCAATATATTAATTACATGCTGTTTTAACTACAATATTAGAACTGAAGTGGAAAAACGATAGAAATGAAGTCAAATGCTCAAACTTCTTTAAAAACAACAAAAACAAAAAAAAACAAAAAAAAAAACATACTCTTGTCATATAACAAAATGAGAAACGATTACCCATCTTAGATTTTTAAATGAGTATTTTTTTATTTCCTTATTTTGGCGATGTTCTCGTTGACTTTAAGAATTTGAGGCGTAAATTCAGATTCCTTACGAAATGTGAATAAAATGTTTATAAATGATACTTGGAATGTTTTGTTGTTGTTTTTGTTTTACCACTGAACTCATCGTATAAGAATTGATACAATAGATATGACTCAGACACACTTTGAACAAATTCACGAGAAAAGGCCCTTACAAATTCCTTGATTCTATGCGTTTCCCTATAATTTGCGACTATAAAGATTTTCCAGAATCTTATGTTATTATAGTAGTCGAGTTAAGTTAACAAATGCATTTTAAAGGATCTTGCTATAAGATTTAAAGTGTAACTTACCAACTACAACAACGAGAACGAGAAGGCACAGACAGGTCTTCATGGTGGTATCGAATGTACACATTTCACAGGAGCTTAATCTTATAAGACTGTTCCCTGACCTCCAGGAGCACGATGAGAGCAAATTCGTGAGAAAATATGTCCCTAGTTCCACACATCTATCTATCTATCTAATATATATATATATATATATATATATATATATATATATATATATATATATATATATATATGTATCCAATAATTGGATGACATGTTATCTGTGATCAAGTTGAAAAGTTTTCCCCTATGAAAACTAAATTGTTTCGTTATTTTAGGGGTTTCTTAGCTCTTATTTTGATATACCTGGTGTCAACATTTGACAAAGAAACATGTAGATGGTCACCCACCCTGGGCTGTCTAAATAATGTATATTTATTTGTTTTGAGCTATCATAGAAAATACTTGCTATAGATGTTGCGAATGTAACTCAAAGCTTCCAGAAACATCAACACATTTTATAACTTATTCTCATATGGCGTTATAGGAGGTGTTAAAACCACGAACCAGTATTAAATACATTTGTGGATATTAATTAAGTACTGATATAAGTATGAATGATAAAATGATCAATACATTTCTTCCTTTTTAGTACATTTTTACAACTTAAAGTAATGTTTTGCATATCGTACATTTAGTGCGTCCAGAACCACAGTAAAATTTTTTACGAATGCGTATTTTGTTATAATGAATGCATCACAAATTCCAATTCCAAGAGAGTGAGCACAAAATAATAATTTGAATTGTTTTACAGAACCAAAGTAATGGTACGTTGCCACTTAATATAAATATTTCACGATATTAACACGAAAGCAACATTGTTCGTATGCAGAGATAATGCCTATTTATTTTCAAGGTTGGACGGGATGCAAGTGTTGTCGCAGCTAATTGTGTCTATGAATACCATGTACGTTAATTAAAGTGTTAATTGGCTAGTTTCAAACATCAAATATGATCTTATCTAAGTTTCAGAAAAGATGCAGATTAACATATTACATTTAATGATGATAACATTGAAATAGGAAGCAAAAAAGATAATAGCATGATGGTTAAAATAGTGCGATCTGATGAAGGAATACATTTAGTTTAAACCATATTTTTCAGAAACTTTGTGAAATTCATGTACAAACATAGGATTTTGGGGATTCAGTAGAAAGCATGAGCTTATTGGAGCAATGTCTCTCCAACAGGAACAAAACATATTCCAGCACAAATCTGAATGCTAGTAGAAGTGGTTACAAAGAAAAAGTATATATATATATATATATATATATATATATATATATATATATATATATATATATATATATATATATATGCATATACACGGGGAGTCGTTTCAATATAAACATCTGTTACAGGACCGGCCCCAACAACAAAAAAAAGCAAAGAATAAAAGCTAAAGAAAGATGAAATAGAAGTTGGTGAGTTGGATCGACTACTTAAATCTTTTAGTCATTCCAATAGAATTTTGCATGTACAAAAATATTTGTGTGCTATTTTCTGTAGAGAACATCTAGTTGCCAAATAACACAGTTTCAATTGTGAGAGCAAAAATGGAGTATGTATAAGAGTATTTCGGACAGTTTACAATAAAGTGTTTTTTCGTCTCTATTTCACCGCAGGAGGAACACTTAGATACATGATTCGAATTTAAATCGTAATTGAAACTACTACACTTTGTTCTTAGTCTAGAATGCATAACCTGTGACATTCAATCACCAACATAATAGTAGCAAGGAGTGATTTTTATTTTTTTGGATTCAAGTAGGTTTTGAAATTGTGCACTGAAAGATTGCTTCTTACTTCTACAGGTAACAAGTTCCATATTTGAATTGTAGAGGGTAAAACGAATTATTGAATAATGTTGTTCTACACATTGGAGGTAGGATAACGTTTGTTGATCAAGTGGAGTGGATTTCATATTCTATAATTAAAGGTCGGGTAACGTTTGTTGATCAAGTGGAGTGGATTTCATATTCTATAATTAAAGGTCCGGTAATGTTTGTTAATCAAGTGTTCTTAGCCTAGAATGCATAACCTGACAATCGAGCACCAACATAATAGTAGTAAGGAGTGATTTATTTTCTCGATTCAGGTAGACTTTCAAATTATTCCATAAAGCATTGTTTCTTACTTCTACAGGTAACAAGTTACGTAGAGGGTAAAAACAAATTATTGAACAATGTTGTTCTACACATCGGAGGTCGGATAACGTTTGTTGATCGAGTTGTGTTGATTTCATGTTGTATACATAAAGGTCGAATCACATCTTGAAGATATAAAGACCCTAATCCATGATAATTTTAAATCAGTCAATCACGTTATGCTTGCATCGGTGTGTTTAGGGTTTCAAAGTTGTACTGTTGTGCACGGGATGCAGTTTTGGTTGTATCTTTTATTATTTTGATCGCCTCGACATTTATTTTTTCTAGGTGATGTTTCACATACATTGTACAATTGTTTCAAATTTGGTCAGCGTAATCAAAAATTTTGAAATATCTTTTATACATCTTTTCCAAAGACAATCGATCCAGTTTGAATTTAAAACCTTTCTAACAGTTTAATTTCTTCATGGCTTTTATCATAAATATATTTAATATGCGCGTGTCAGGTGGCATCATTTGCTAAGATTATGCCCAAATGTTTGTGCTGAGTAATCGCTGTCATGTTTGTTTCGGCCACATATAATATAGGATGGTGGCTGTGGTTCCGTTTTCGTGATATTAGCATTCAGTATTATCCGGATTTAATGTAACTTGTTTATGCCTGGACCATTCATGTATATTTTCAATATATGAGTTTAGCATTTCATCAGCTAATAACTGGTTATCAACTATCATATAAAATGTTGTATAATCAGCAAAGAGCGTAATCGATGATTCTATATTCTCTACAATACCACTGATGAAAATTCAAAATAATAAAGGCCCCAACATGGATCTCCGGAGAACACCAGCGTTGATGCATCGAACATCTGATGATATATAATTTATAAAAACTCGTTGTTTTCTTGACAGCAAGTAACTTTCAAACTATGAAAAATTTCCATGAACGCCGATACTTTTAGTTTTGAGAGCAACCCCCTATGCCAAATTCTGTCGAAAGCCTTGTTAATATAAAGAAAACGGTCCTTATCTCCATGCGCAAAACAAGCTGTATTGTAAATGTCTGTTAACTGATGCGTTGTCATATGACATGGCGAAAAACCCTATTGATTATGTTGGACAATGTAGTCATGTAAATATTATATACAAACTTCTCAAAAACTTTAGATAGAGTTGAAAGTAAAAATATACGACGATTGTTTGACACAGCGGTTTTCACACCTTTCTTATTCACAGACACTACTTTTTCTAATTTTAAGTGGTTTGGATACACCGAAGTTTGCAATGAGATATTGAATGTGCAGCACAGTGGATACTTTATTGATTGTGCAATTTTTCCAAAGTAATTTAGGATGCAGTAAGTCAAGGTCACATGCTGTCGATGGATTTAGACCTATTCAAACATTAGAAACATCATCCGCAGTTACAATTAAGTTATCAAGAGAAGGACAAGATAAATCTCGTAAGACTGGTTCGGGAATTTGAGGTAAACGTTAGGTTTTTTAGAGTTGATTTTTCACAAAAGAAATCATTAAAAACTTTTGCCTTTACTTCGTCATCAGTTATAACTACGTCATTTACAATCAAAGATTCGCAAGATTTCTATTTTGACCTTTCTTGAATTTATCTAATTAGTTTCCACAAGTCTTTCGGGTTAACATGTGAAGACCTGATTCGTTCCATCAGCGTGTTATAATGATTACATTTCGACTTCCTAGCCTCAGTAATAACAAAGTTTCTCTTTTGCCTGGATTGGAGTCAGTATCTGGGATTTTGAGTACGTTTCGCTTGATCATATAATTGTTTTTTCTGCCTAAATAGTTTTCTAATTTCATTGTGCATCTAAGGTGGATCCTTATTGTGAAGAGTAACATTTATGTGAGGTACACATTTCCTAACTGCATCCTGTTATATATATATATATATATATATATATATATATATATATATATATATATATATATATATATATATATATATATACATAATTCTCAACACTGACATTGACATATTGTTCATTAGGTACACTGTTCCAAGAGATATACACATATATGGAGTTCAAAAAAGTATAATTCTATAGTTCAAATAACCAGATTTCTCTTTCATAGCATGTTCATTTAGGGACGATATATTTACAAATAGCATATACAGGAGAGTGATACCGAGCACTTTCAGTGTGAAACGGACCCAAAATGTCAGCAGAGTGTTCGAAATCAGGGTTTTACACCAAAATAAGATTAATCAGGGTCTCATAATACTCTGTAAAATTAATTCGGTTGGATATTACTTGATGAAGATTACTTGACTGTGACATGAGTGGAATTTTGTTATTTGGGAGGAGACAATATTCATAATAAATAATAATAATAATAATAATGAGGACTTTGTATAGCGCCTAATCTTTAGAAGCTCTAAGCGCTTTACAACATTAGATAACACATAAAAACATATATAATGCTATGATTATGAAAAACAAACACCATGAAATTAGAAAACAAAAACATGCTGAAAATAGTTTAGGTAAGGAAACATTATTAAGTCTTTAAGTCTGTTCTTGCAGTCGAAATAGGTGAGTTTTAAGAACACTCTTGAATGAGATCACTGTGTCTATGTATTTAAGTTCACTGGGTCATTCGTTCCACGTTGCTGGGCCCTGGCATGCAAAAGAACTTTGTCCGTATGACTTCATTTTGATTGTGGGAATAATGAGAATACGAGTGTCGGAAGAGGAGCGTAAGTATCTTGCTGGTGTGTACACATGGGTGAGGTTAGATAGGTATGTTGGACTGGAGTCAGTCAATGAAACGTAGCACAGAGAACAAATTTTGTGTTTGATTCTGGATCGAATGGGTAGCCAGTGTAAGGTACAGAGCACTGGGGAGGTGTGCTCTATTCGTGGTATTCTTAGGATGATCCTAGCAGCTGATTTTTTTGTGTGAACTTTTTAAAGTTCCTGGAGTAGATACTGAGACGAACCAGATAGAATTGAGTTACAATAGTCTAATCTTGAAAGTACTAAGGAACACACATGTGTTTTAGTGGCATCAAGGGAAAGATAATTGCGAGTAAGTGTGAACATAACAATCTCCCATTAAAATTAAATAGTCAGGATTAGTGGATTGTGTTTTGTCTGTATTTAATTCGAGATGCTCCCAAACAGTTAAGTCGCACTTGGACGGTCTGCATATTTCTGGAACTAAGAATTTTTTCCCTGAAATATTTATTTCTATCCAGATACATTCAAGGTCAGAAAGGTCCAAAGCACACCTTAGAATTACTGGAATATGTTTTTGATTTTGTTACATAAATAGACACACCACCCACAAGTGTAGCCCAATCCTTCCTGAACGGTTCAGAGTCGTTCGAAATATTCAGTTTTGGTAATGTCTCAGTGAATATCAATAGAACAAACTCCTTCACACTAACTTGTATCAAATCAAATTTAAGTCTAAGACTCTGTACATTAAAGTGCATAATAAAAGAATGATTTCTCCAGGTTTCAGAACCGGGGTTAGGTTCTATCCTTAATAGCAACAGAAGGATACTTAACAAGTACATTAATACAACAAAATCCATTCTGATGGTAAAGAAACATTGTACTGATCACATAATATAAGCCTAAAATATATCAAATAACTAAGTCCAATACAATCATATTTCCATATATACAAGAGCACCATTAGTAAGATTATCAAATCAAGTCAACCGCGTACGTGTGCACGTAGGAGACAATTGGAAAAAAAACATATGTCCAATCTATGCTGCGTAATTAAGATTGCCAGTGTAGGGTACAGAGCAGGGGGGAGATGTCATACTGTCATTACAGAGCAGGGGGGAGATGTCATACTGTACATTATGTGATGCCCTCAAGGGGCAAAAAAGTAGATTTGCCACTGCTCTTCACTGCTTATGCACGTGCAGAATTCAAGGATGAATGCAGGTATATATAAACATGTCTGTATAAACATATACTTGGACTTGGATATAAGTATGACCATAACAGATTGTGCTGCAAACATACACATACATAGTGATATAGTTTACTTGATAAACATTCAATGAATACATTTCGTATTTGATGTACGGAAATACACAAATTTGTTTTCGGGTTAATTTACAGCACAACTTGAAAATTTCATAGCCTTTACAAGATCAATATACATCGATTGAAGAAAAACGAACACATGATTTCTTAAAAACAGTCAGTTTTAGAACAACACATGCTGAGTATATGAAGTAGCTGTTTTAGATTCTACCATAGGAATGAGAAAATGTGACATAAATATGAAATACTTTCATACATTCGAAAGGACAGAAGAAACGTTGCAAGTTGCTGAAAATACAAGTACCCGTCTTCGACGATCGAGTTGGTTTGTTGCTAAAACCAAAATACAATTTACTGAGAATACACTATGTTCTGGTTGATTCTATTTAGTTTCGAAAGACTGAAAAAGAACAATATTTAAGACTTCTTTTCTGCCATCTTGAAAGTCCAGTTGCTTACACAAATATCAATCAATCGTGGGAACAAATTAAACTGAACTTGACATGAACGTTATTCTTCGACACAACTAGCTGCGACCAAACTTGCATCCCGTCCAAACATGTAAACAAAGAGTCATTATCTCTAGATACAGACAGTGTTTCTTTCATGTTAATATCGTAAAATATTTATATATCCTCTCTAAAACCTGTTGAATTTAATACAGTGTGGCTTGGCGCAATTATTTAGGATACGTGAAGAAAAAAAACGATATAATTATTATTTTGCATTAGTTGCACTCCGCTCGGAGCAAAGCACACTACTTATCATTGAGAAGGTGGTGAAGTAAGTGTTAGAGTAGAATATATTTTGTGAGTCCTGGAATTATAATGTTCGAATCATTCATTGAAAATGAAAGTGCAATCAAATTCCATTATCGTCCTCACTAAATGTTCAATATTCAGAAGCATTCATTAAGGTTATAACAAAATGTACTAAAAAGGAAGAAATATATTGGTTATATTATCATTCGTTATTACAAGAGTACATCGTTAATATCTAGAAATGTCCTTAATACGAGCTCGTGCTTTTTTTTCAAATCCTCCCACTGTATGTTTTAGTGTTATCCCATACGTGAATAAGTCGTGCAATGTGTTCATCGTTTTGAAGCTTTCAGTTATATGCGTAACATCTATAGAACGTCCCTTCCTGTAATGATGCAAAACAAAGAAATATCCCACTCTTTAGCCAGCTTAGCACGCGTGACAATCTGCATGTTCACTGTCAAGTTATGACTTTTGGTATATCACGCTGAGATCTAAGGAACCCCTACAAATAAGGAAACAATTTGTCTCGAAAGAGGTTCACTTTCCCAAATTGATCTTAGTTGATCGTTCATCGTTCATTACAATATTTTATATTTGCTGAGGATAAACTATATAGATCACACAGTAATCCTCACAATTTATTCTTTCTTCCAAACAATTAATTTGGATCAATAGTGGATACGTCTTTGGGTGATACTACATGTTGCTTTGTTCACACGTATAGACGATGACTCATAACGGTATATTCGTGTCAGATCTACTCACGATTTGGTCTCGTCGTGATATCTAAAGGTCAAGCAAAAGTCTTTTTAGACTCATACTCTGTGAAATGTGTATATTCGATACCACCATAAAGACCAGTATTTTCCTTCTCTCGCTCCTTGTTGCATTTGGTAAACCTCATTTTTTAAACCTTCGACAAGCTCCTATTAAAAGTTATTTATTTAATTAACTCGGGCAGTGTGATAACATCAGATTCTGGAAAAACTTTACAGCCTCAAACTTTAGGGAAGAGTATGTAATTAAATATTTTGTAAAGACCCTTTCATTTCAAGTGTATTTCTGTCAAATCGCCTATTTCAATTTATTATTCGATCTCTTTAATGGATATATATAATCCAAATTTCCGCCCAAAATTCCCAAAAGCAATGCAAAAGCTTGAACTGGCAAAAGAAATAAAGAAATATAATGTAAATTTAAAAAATCCCATAAGAGGATCGTTTCTCAGGATTTATATATTACATGAGTGTGTTTTTAACAGTTTAAACGTGTGATTTGGTTTCGATTGGATTCTCCACTGCCACTTCTAATATTGTTGGATAGAATCAGGGTATTGAGATCACAACGTGTATATAATTCGTAGATGTATGCTAGAGTAAAATGCTTCTTTGCAGTTACCATAATCAGTCGTGAAAATGTATCTACTTAGCCTGGTCAAAAAGCAAACTTGCGTGAAGTCGAAGCAGTGGTGGTTGATTGTGATGACAATATTGCAGATTGTATTATCGTGTGTGATTCTGTTTCACGATAATGTATGACTATGAAGATACAATCATGAATGAAGTTTGTCACTTGTACCATTGCCGTATTGATTCTGCAAAAATATCCTTCGTGGTCACCGCAATTATTTGAGAGACCGAGCTTTGGTTTATGAAACTTTATTCTCTACATCTTGCTTTGAATAAATTGTCTTGCAGTTTAAATATGGTTCTTAATTTGTTAAACTCTAGACGAAACACTACTTTTGTCTCATCAAAGCTATATTCAGTGGGATATGATGGGAATACTTCGGTCCTACCGTCTGGTAAGTTATAATAATTTACGTATTTTTCAACATTAAAGAGAAGCTATCTGCAAGAAAACATATTTAATAAAGTTTACTTACATTATTGCTTATATACTTTAACTAATTCATTAATTATTTAAGTTGCTAACTAACCAATGAACTAACAATCTATACGACTATGTAATTAAGTAACAAACTAATAAATAAATAAATTTGTTACAAATTAAAATAGGAATATTTCAGCTTCGAAAAAATATTTTATGATGTACATTATAACTAAAATATCTCTTTCAGGTCGACACAGTGATAATTTTGGTTCGTTGTTTTCTTTGAGCAACAATTTGCAGTTTTTAATCTCAACAATTATTTTCCTCAATGATTATTTTATCAGTTTAAAATGCTTCATCTTAAAGCCGAAAGCGTGAGTAATGTCTATAATACAGTATTGTGCAGATAATACCATGTATTATAAATGATTTTATTACTTTCTTTACTTATTGTATGGTTTTTCTCAAGTCTTAAGAGTATGCTGCTTTAAAATTGGAAACTGAAAATCTGTAAAATCTTTTATTTTAAATGTGGAAAATCAGTGCTATTTGATGTCTGTACGGATCTTCAGAGAGAGAGAGAGAGAAAGAGAGAGAGACAGTGAGAGAAGAGCCTGAACTAGTTAACTGTATGCAGATATAAAATTCAACCTACATTGATGCACTTATATCTTGAAATCAGTTGTCTTGGACCAAGAATAAGCACAAATAGAGAAATTTACTTTTAGTTAGTGGAAAATTGAAGTATTTTTGGCTATTAGAAAAGAAACACCGGCTTAGAAAACCATTAAATGTCTCTAACCTCGATTTTTATTTCTCAGCTTGTATACATTATATTTTACATTTCTGAATCAAGTTAATTTTAAGAACTTATAGAAAACCTTATACTGTCTCTACCTCCAAATTTGTTTCATTGTAACATGTACACAGCATAATGATTTTATACCTTACATGTTTGCATCACACACACACACACACACACACACAAACAGACATACATATATATATATATATATTTATATATATATATATATATATATATATATATATATATATATATATATATATATATATATATATATATGGATGAATATTTTAAAAAAAAATAACAAATCGTGTGTTTGGCATGAAGCTAAACAGAAAATCAAATTACACCGATCCTTTTGTGTAAAGCGTTTATTTAATGTATAGCGCTGACCTTCATAAAACACGGGTATGGTGAGTTCAAACTTTTTGCAATGAGTGCAATTTTGATATTGAACCTACCTCAATATAAGGCAACCTTACTTATAACACGGTATACATTTATAGCTCCTCTGAACATCTTTATGGAGAGGGACTACTGTATTAATAAGATTTGGTTTGTCCTTATTGCAAATACTAAAGAGAAAGTTGCGGGCCATCTGAACCATGTAATATTGTACTAAGTTTAGTAATTAACTAATTATTTAGTATCGTACATAAATATGGAACAACTTTGCACACGATACACAAGTAGAACTATGTATAATTTCTATTGCAGTTTACGTAAATGGGGAGTCGTACCCCTCAGGGCGTTCCTTTGAATGTACGTTGACAACATGCTCGGGCACTGATTGGACGCTTGCTTGTTTGGAAAACCTCTGCACGGCGACTCATACTGGAGGCGGCTCGCACGGTAAGATTTATTTCCATATCGGGTCCTTTATTTGCGGTTGGTCCGCAATACGTGTACCGACCAGCGAAACTTACGTGCACTATAAAACTTACGTCAACTGTCTTACATATTAGGGTCACGTTTCACGAAGCAACGTAAGGTTATGCACAGAATTTTCGTAAGTTTTCAGCGTAAGAAAATCTTACGCTATTTCGTAAGTACGTTTCACAAAGATATCCGTAGAAAAATTTCGTACATCTAAAAGAAAACTTTTGCGTAAGCTACTCTTTTGTATGGGAGGTAGGTAATAACCAGATAAAATGTAATAGGGCACCTGCAAGGTACTTACAAAGTATGGCAACGAAGATGACAGCGACAACAACAACAATAACATCACAATGACCAAAAAATATGCGGCAAAAAAAAAATTGACCTATGGGCTATATTGAAATGACGGATTTATGATTTTACAACCTCTAGGCACTGTCAGAGTTGCCACCCCCCCCCCCGCCCAAAACAAAGTCTTAGAACCAGAGCCTTTAAAGACCTTTATCCATTTAAATAATGGCAAAATTTAACTAGAGATTTTTGTTTGTATAAAATAAATACAATTTTTAACAAAGCCAGATTTGCATACTTTAATATCTGCCGCCCTCTGAACTTTGCCGCCCTAGGCAGCTGCTTTGTCTGCCTAATGGAAAATCTGTCACTGTTTGTGTGTGTGCGTTTGTGTGTGAGACAGAGAGAGAGAGAGAGAGAGAGAGAGAGAGAGAGAGAGAGAGAGAGAGAGGGAGAGAGAGAGAGATTGTCGAACAACAAGTCGATGAATATACAGAATTTAACTTACTGAAGTAAACGGCCATACTTCTATATTTATCTATATCAAAATGGTTATCTAATCACTTCACTATTTTTGTCGACCTGTACTTCCTTCAAATAAATGAACCTACTTGGAGGTCCTCAGGCGGTCGTTTCCAACGACAAACCAGCAGAGTCCACAATTATATATGGGAAGGTAAGTGTGACGTTTATGCAATCCTTTGCGTCATCTACAACCTTCCGAACTTATATGATGTTCATTGCGATACTAAGAATACAGTTTTAATTGGCTTTTAATTTCACTTTTGCCTCAATTTTTTGTATTCTGAGACCAAAATCTGAAAAAAATGCACCATTCATGTGTGCTTTAACACTCCCCTCCCTGTTCATAGGCTTGTCAAACATAGGAATAAAACTACATTGTAATCAGTGGGACGTAATGTAGATCCTTTCTTTAGATCGGGGATTGTCTCAAAATGAGCTATCTCTCTCTCTCTCTCTCTCTCTCTCTCTCTCTCTCTCAGACACACACACACACATACACACACTTCATAGATTCTCACAACACCCGGATTAAATTAAGTCCATCGCTATATCTGATTAATATTTTTAACTATATAAAGAAAATTAAATAATTTTATTTACTTAATAATACCTTAATGCCATGAAATAAAATTCGATAAACTATTAGGTTCATGTCTCCAATTATTAGGTTCAGATACATTTAAATAATGATTCGTTTTATCCTGCTATTTATTGTATCCACTATGCTTTACAAATTCTGAAAAGTTTACTACATGACTTAAACTTTAGAAACCATATTTGTGCTTGTAAAACACGTCTACCATCCACTGATGAAAGTTATCAAAATAACTAAATGACAATGAAGTCTGATCGAATCAGGTGCATATGTATATAAACAAGTCAACCGAACTTCACTTGCCTACGTCAATCAGTGAGGGCATATTGATTTGGTTCAGCCGATACGTACGTCCGTAATTCTGTAAGTTTGTCTGTCTCGAGAAGACTTTTAGCAACATTGGGCAAGAACCGTTCAACGTATACAATTTTTGCTAGCATTTTTGTACGTATACTTAGATGACATGATTAGATTTTCAGGCCATTACAGTAATCTTTTATGTTTTACACATTTTAAAACTGTTCAGGATTGGACATTTAAAAAAAAAATAAAAATTGTTAGGAAGATTAAGCATAACCGCTTGAGGTAGAAAAATGAAATTTAATAGTAATATTTCTATTCGTATGTAGATGACCTGTTTAATTTTTTTTTCTAATTCCATGAATTTGTTTATTTATTTAATTAATTTTTTTTTACACATTTGTGGACTTTGTCTACTTATACTTTTTGAACGAAAACATTGTTAGAATCATTAAGCAAAAACCACTTGACCTCGACAAATGAAAGTGAATGTCTTGCTCTTTCGCATTTTTCTTTGAACAGAGCAGAGACAATAAATAGATAAATAAATAAGGAAAAATAGCACATACACTCTTCCTGCATCATCGATCTCAAAGCAAAGAAAGTTCCGTGGCAAAGATAATCATTTCATTTTTCTATTTTGAACAGCACTTAAACATCCCTAAGTATGCACATTCTTCCCGTTGATGCAAATAGTAGTCTCTTCATTTGGATGTCATGCAGGATGCCTTTTTTATTTTCATTTTTTTAGTTGTTGTTTTGTTCTATGCTTTTTTGTTTTTGTTAACATTATCTTTGTAAACCAGCGCACTTGAATAAAAACTACATATTAAGATATCATGTCATAGTAAGGCTCTATGAAATAAAGAAAGAGTCAAGAGCTACTGTTTCGAGATGTCTGAATGTCCTGATTGAAAAATATACAATTTAATTATAAAAAGAGTCAATATATAGACTTGCACTAAAACATTCAAATATGTCCAGGAAATATTTCAAGCTAATTATAATTATTGAGGAAAAGGGAAGAACAAGATTCTTCTACAGGCAGCTACAAACTCGAAATTGAGGTCTGAACAAAATGTCATTTAAGTTTTAAATATAATTAAAGTTTTTAACAAAATGTTATATCTTATCTGTTTGCTTGGCTGTTAATTTCCGCCGCTATTGGAGTGATTGACCGGCTGTTGATAATGAGTATTACGAGAATCCAGTGTACTCTAGTAAACAGGCATCTGTGTATATTTGGACACTGTTATTTTAATGTTCGGTTTAAATTATTTCAATCGAATTTTGGTACCATATTAAATGATAATAAACCAGTGGGAATAGTATATTAGTCTCTCTATCGAATCACTGGGTTGAAATGAACTTTTGTGCAATATCCAATTGGAACTAAATACTATACAGATGTTGTGGACTATACCAACCAAGATTATTTTTTAAAACTTTCTATTTTAAATATGCTACAGTAACACAAATATCCCTTTAATATTACTTTTTCGTTTTAGCTGAAACGTATCTTTTTTTTTATCTAAGGACAACCTAGTATGCATGAAAGAATTATTATTATTAGTCATTATTCAAAAAACATTTTTTAATTCAGGTTCTTGATGATACGACTACCTGATTATAATGATGATGATGATGATGATGATGATGATGATGAAGATGATGATGATGATGACGATGAAGACGATGATGATGATCGTTTACAGTAAGGACTGTTTTGATTTCCTTTCGTTTGATTTGTTAAAGATAGCTGCTATTACAATAAGGAGTGGAAATATTGATGGAATTTCATTAAAATTGGTGATTTAATGTCTCACTTGTTTATATTTTTCTTCGGGTTAATGAACAAAGCAAAATATATCATTACGCGTATGAATGTTTACATGTTATTCTTTTACGGAGAACGTGTAAAAAATATGTTTAAATATAGCTTTCTTTGAATAAGATCTACTATACGATATACATTCGAATGTGTAAGAGCATCTCAAAATAACCCGCTCTCTGACTCTAGGTCACCATAAACAGACTTACGGAAAATCCTTAGACTTACGCCTCTCTGGGACTTGTCGTAAAGTTACGTAAAAATGCAAGGGAAACTTACGAAAAAACGTACGTAATTCTGGTTAGTGAAACAACCGTAATCACGTACGAAAGTCGTAGGTATGAACTTAGAAAAATGTTGGGCGTGCTCTGTTTTGTGAAACGGTGCCCAGGTCTGCAAGTAACGTATTTTCAGACCTGCTATGAGGACTTATATATATAATGAGAGAAAAAGAGAGATTTTAATATCCCAGCTCTGATTTGTGCGATTGTTAAAGTGAATTTTGAGTGCATTGCGTGCAAGGGGAGAAATAACGTACTAAATTTATATTTTTGTAATGATAAGATATACAAATAGTATTTTGCCATTATAAATTAAGCGCTGAGTTGTGCATATAATTTCTATTAAAGTCCCCCAAAACAGTTGGATATATTTCGAAAACAGATCACTGGATTCGCGATACACGCAGATCAGCCTAATAAAGCTGTCGAAAATGCTGTAAAATCACAAAATTAAATTTTTAAATACAATTCTACCATGTGATTATCACAAATCAGTTGTTAGTGAAAATTGAAGGGAAAAAATGCATGAAAGATAGTGAAGTTATTAAACATTAATTCGGTATACGCTATAAAGAGAAAAATACCTAGGAGTCTAACCAGTCTGAGACACACGGAATTAAACAAGATTAGCACTCTCGTTGTAATGATGTAATGGTTCACATAAAGTTTGCGATGCGATTAATCAACAATCCATTACAAGTTTTAATAAACAATGATTAATTGACAATTAGTGCTAAATAGATATAGCTTGAGGATAGTATATATATATATATATATATATATATATATATATATATATATATATATACATATATATATATATATATAGATAGATAGATAGATAGATAGATAGATAGATAGATAGATAGATAGATAGTGCTGGCTCACTGCGAATTTTGAAACTAGTGTAATATTTTATGGCATGGTTGAAACATAAAATATCAAGTTATAATTGGTAATTTCAGCTCTGTCCTTCACTATCTACCCTAGCACACAGATGTCGAACACTGAGCAGAGCTCAAGCACAGCACACACAAACTAATGGAATGTTTTGTATATACATCATAAATAATACCACAAGGTTACATTGCATTGAATCAAACAAACGTTAGAGAGGTGATGGAACTTTTTCATAAGTTGAACATGAAAGCAACAATAACAGTATCAAAAGATAACACTGGTCAACAATTGTTTAGACGTCGTCTGCTTCAGAGATAAAATGTGCTATTTATTAGGGATTTTGATGTGCTGAATTCAAATATGACAATTAAAACAACTGATTGGATACTGTTTCAAAGATATATAAGTTTTTACATTTTACGTCTATGTATATTGTGTACATAGTAGACTTTTAATCATAAATTGTAAACCTAGGTCTTTCCACGTGTTCATGGTTACTTTACATGATATTATTTCACCTGTCCTGTTTATGTAACACTTTAAAAAAACAATAAAAGGGTTATATAAATAAAACATATATTGAAACAAAAGTCAAGCAAATGTTATGTATATATAAGTACATAGTTTAGTCCTTATTCAGTGTCTAGTCGGCGCTTCTTGGCTTGTCTCTTGTATTCATTTAATGGAACATCTCTTGTCACTGTCCAGCAATAGACTGCAAGCATTGATGGGCTCCATTTACCCTGATAGCATTTCTCCATTGTTGCAATGCCCTGGTGAAATCGCTCGCCGTGCTCGTCGCTCACTTCTCCGCAGTTCGGTGGAAAAAAATCTAGATGAGAGTGCAAAAAATGTATCTTTAGTGACATGCTGCAACCAAGGCTTATGTATTCCTTGAGGAGATTTTCCAACAACTCCCTGTAGTTGTCTGCCTTCTTGTTTCCGAGAAAATGTGTTGCCACTAACTGGAAGGCTTTCCATGCCGGCTTTCCTTGCCACGCAGTGCACGGTGAAATGCATCATCTCGAAGAAGTTCACGAATCTGAGGACCAACAAAGACACCTTCCTTTATCTTAGCTTCACCTAACCTTGGAAATTTTCCACGGAGGTACTTGAAAGCTGCTTGTGTTTTGTCCATGGCCTTGACAAAGTTCTTCATCAGACCCAGCTTGATGTGCAAGGGTGGTAACACAATCTTCCTTGATTCAACAAGTGGTGGATGCTGAACACTTTTCATTCCAGGCTCCAATGACTGTCGGAGTGGCCAATCACTCTTGATGTAGTGGGAATCTCTCGCACTACTATCCCATTCTCAGCGAAAACAGCAGTACTTTGTGTATCCAGTCTGCAGACCAAGCAAGAGAGCAAGAACCTTGAAATCGCCACAAAGCTGCCACTGATGTTGGTCATGGTTTATGCACCTCAAAGGTTGTTTCATGTTTTCATAGGTTTCCTTCATATGGACTGCATGACCAACTGGAATTGATGGCAAAACACTGCCATTATGCAGCAAAACAGCTTTAAGACTCGTCTTCGATGAATCAATGAACAGTCTCCACTCATCTGGATCATGAACTATGTTGAGGGCTGCCATCACAACATCGATTTTGTTGCAGGCTACAAGATCACCTTCCAGGAAGAAGAATGGGACAAGATCCTAGTGACGGTCACGGAACATGGATACCCTATCATCACCTGCCAGGAGATTCAACTGCTGTAGTCTGGAGCCCAACAGCTCTGCCTTACTCTTGAGTAGTTCCAAATCCCTGACAAGGTCATTCAGTTCACCTTGCGTTATGAGGTGTGGTTCAGAGGTGGAGGATGGGAGAAAACATGGGGCATGTGACATTGATGGTTCAGGAGTAGAAGTTTCATCCTCTTCCTCGTCTGACTCAAGTGAGAATGCTTCTAGTGCATCAGGAACCGGCAGTCCTTCTCCATGGGGTACTGGGTGTATAGCTGATGGAATGTTTGGATAATGCACAGTCCACTTTTTCTTCTTTGACACACCTTTCCCAACTGGAGGCACCATGCAGAAGTAACAATTGCTGATATGATCTGTTGGCTCTCTCCAAATCGTTGGCACTGCAAAAGGCATAGATTCCTTTTCCTGTTCAACCTGATTTGTTGCACAAGTGTTGCAGCATATGTGTGGGGCCCACCACTTGTCCTGATCTCCAATTTTGCAGCCAAAATAAAGGTGATAGTCTTTCTTAACCATAGTGGTTATACTGCGCTTTTGTGATGCAAAAGTCACTTCACCACGAACATAGCAGAAGGTATCTGCATTGTTCACACAAGTACGAGGCATCTCTGCTCACTTTGGCTAAACAGAAAGGTCTGACCCTTTGCAAAATCAAACACTGACAAATAAGAGAGCACTACACTGTATGATTTGTAAAGCTGATATTGGGCAATTTCTTCAGCAGAGTGATGTAAGCTTAGTTATGATTGCATCATCCATGACCTCTAGGAATAACATCATGCAATTCATATCATGTATGACGCAATACCAGCTTCAGATTGCATCATTCATTATTTTGCCTAAAAAGCAAGTACTGTCCAAACCCAGTCATAGATTTATTCATAGATCCAGTCAAAAATGTATTTTAGTCATTTCTGGTTTAAATTGAGATCCCTTCCCTTTATAACTCTCTTATCGTCCGCCATTCCCAAGTCATGGGTCGTATATATTGACCCAGTATCCTATCTTTAAAACTAGAGCCAATCAACAATTTTAAGCATCATTTTCGTTCTCAGTGACCCAGAATTAGTAAAGTTTGACAACATTTATTGCGAAAGCATTTTGGCTGCAGACCAATGTTATTATCTCTCTCTCTCTCTCTCTCTCTCTCTCTCTCTCTCTCTCTCTCTCTCTCTCTCTCTCTCTGAATCTTTTGATTTGACATAAATTCTATCCCAAGTGTACAATATACTATTTCGATGTACTTTAATGTCAATATATTTGTCACGCAAAACAAACAGAACAGCCATTTAACATTCTGTCTGAATAAAATGTTGCAATATGAAAAGAAATCTTAAATTAAGCACGCTAAAGTTCGCCCAAAACGCTCTGCGCTAAGTAAAAAGACAAAATTAATTCCTCGTACGATAAACTCTGCAGCAAGTACACTGACCGACTTTTTATCTAATGTCACCTGGCGTTGTCTCGTCCATACTGGAACTACAGACTTTGAACTGAGGAGAATTGCAGAGGCAGTGCAGAATCGCGAGCAGCGTAAATCTCAGAACTGCAGCACGTCTTCTATTGATTAAGCAAACCTTGGTACGTATGTGACAGACAGTAAGTTTACAAAAAACATCTTGCCCTCATTACTGTCAGCCCGTTGTGTTTTACAAAATAATAATCCGATGTCATTGCTACGTATGTGACAGACAGAAAGTTTACAAAAACAATTTTGGCCAGTCGTACTGTCAGCCAGTTGTGTTTTTGCATAGCGCTGGCAAATTGTTCATTCATCACTTTTGATTAAGTTTAAGAAAACCTCCGTATCTTGATAAACACACTGGCCTTGGATGTTGTTGTTCTTCCTTCAAGCTAGAAGATGACCATGACATCAATAACTGGTTTGGTTTCTGTGAGTACGTGAGTGGCAGATCAAGCCAATTTAAACAATACGGGATGACAGTAAGGAGGGCAAGATGTTTTGTTTGTAAACTTACTGTCTGTCACATACGTACCAATGTTTGGTGAGAATCTTTAATTTCTCTTAGACTCCTCCTATTTCCGCCAAACACACAACATGTTACACTGTTACATTTCTAACCAGACAAACTCATCATTTGAAACCTATACCCAATGACTCATTACTTCTTGTCCCTATACTTTTCAACATGACGGCGTAATGTAAAATTCCCCTTGTCCCTATGATCTTTTTACCTTATTTAACATAGAATGCCCCCATGTCCCCAGAATCCCACAAACACGCAGGCCTAAAGTTAATTTCCCATTGTTCCACAAGTGCCATTTCTATAATGGCGGCCTAATGTTAATTCCCATTGTCCCTATAATCCTTTTACCCTGTTTAACATAGCATGCCTCCCCCCTTGTCCCTATACTACTAATGGACACAATTTAACAAAAAAAAAAAAGACCCCCACCCCCCAAAAAAAACAAGAACAAACAACAGCAAAAAATAAGAACGTAAAGGAAATTCAAATAAACTAAAAATAGTATGGAAAATAATAACAAGGTTCTACTAAATAAAATATACTCCTCATACTTGAAAATTACTACAAGTTAATTGCCAAAGGTATTTTAAATAAGGGATTAAAAACATATCATACCTCCTCTCATAATTTTTCTTCTTACTTTCCTTAAATGCTTCGATTATATTTACAATAATTTAATGCAATCAAATAATGGACTTGTACCGTTGATACTTCTTGGACACCTGGGTTCATGCAACCATGATCGACAAGAAGTGTTCTAGAGGCCGTTTATTCTATAAATAACATTATTTACAATTTCATCTCTCCCACTCCCTTCTTAAAAACTGACGTCTCCGTTACCTCATAAAAATCTTCTTTCAAAGTCAAATGAATTACCTGAAAAGTGTAATCACTTTTGTTATTTCCCAACATCCACAAATAACATTTAAAATAAACATTCACAAAATACTGTTAGGTTAAACTGAAATTTATATTTTCAGTGAAAATTCGTTTATGTCATTTCGAATTCATTATTAGCTCCTTTATATTCATATTAGTGGCAATTCGTTTATTTGTTGGATCTTTTTAATCCATTTGCGGTAAAGTTTGTTAATATACTCATTGTATTGTTTTTAGGTGATTAAGCATGTCTTACTATAGCTATGTACTCTATGACCTAATTATTTTGGGGAGAAAATCGAAGATAGATTAAGAGAACATCAAATTTACATACAAGTGATCTAAACATTTCTAAAACAAAGTTGTTTTATCGGCCTTATTATGTCTTAAAAATGTTAAAACATTGAAAATCAACAACGAAATCGGAGCACGCTAGTCCTTTTCTGTAAAAAGAAAAAAAAATTCAAGCAAAAAACAAAAACAAACAAAATAAATAAACAACCTCGGATGTGCCGCATAGACATGCAGAATTTCATTAATGAAAACGAACTTATCACGTGATTGAATCACGCGTTGAAATACTACGTTAAATGTGTTGTTACGGAATTATGTATCATTTCTTTTAAATAAAGGTATTTTTTTTATTAGTTTATGACCTCTTTATTATAGTCTAATAGGTGTCGTTTTGCAGAGAACACACATACGGTATTTTCAATGTAACCCATGACATTGGTCCTGGGAAAATCAATATTATCGTTTGAAGCATTAGTCATGTCACGTGATACAGCGCGTGGGTTTTGCACTTGATCTGGCCTGGATTTCGCAATTCAGGAATGATTAATTGTTGTTGACCAGAAGTTAGATAGTAAGATCGTAATATTAAAGTGTTGATTTGAGATGCAATAAGAAATGGGTTTTATTTGTTTTAAAGATGCAGTATAGAGACTATACAATAAGATGTAATCACAGCGTTCGTCATTCTACATAGTTTCGTTACCTTGAGAGGTCTTTAACGAAATGGGTTCTTTGTATGTGATATTATGCTTCAGAGATATTATTATACAGTACATTTTGGATTTAGTACTGCTACTTCAGAAATATTTTCCAGACAGTAGATTGTTGGGATTAACTACTGATATTTAAAAATTTTACAGCTCCGTTGCAATTGTCGGAAACATCTCTAGAACTTGTGTGATATTCTATATTCACAAGGATTACTTGGAATTAATAGCAATTGGATATAACTGATTCTTGTTGGCACGCCAACACTTTGGTGGTTTCATTCAGAATAATTTGGATTAACTTCCGGATCAGTGAACATTAGAACAATTGAGGACTTTTAAGGATATTCTATACTGTAAGTTATTTTTAATTCTTTCACTTTGATTGTTTGTTGAAATATTATTATATTTAAAAAAATTAAATATTTGTGTTTTAAGTCTTGAAAGTTTGTTTGAGTCTTTTGTTTTGTTACATTACCCATAGCCGTAACAATGTAAACTAAACTATTGATTAATTTGTATTTTAAAAAAATGAAAATAAAAAGCTACTTTCAGTTCACAATATCTTTCTAAGCTTGAAACTCTTTCATTTACTTCTTATTTACTTCATCTAAGTTCAGGAGACAGATCGTAGGCTACTTTGTTGCGCAAGAATTTTGAGATTTGGTTTGTTGTTCCCCACCCCCAAATGGGGAAATCAATCTAACTTGTACATCTGAGTATTTATCTTGCTGGACAAGAAAAAGCCAAGGTTGCTTCGACTGCTGCAACTCTAACTATACAAACAGCTTCTCGGTAAATCAGTTACGATTTCAAAAACAAAGTTTAGTAGTAGATCGGGAACCCATTTCCCGAAATGATTGTAACCCTCAAAATAAGTAATATTCCTGATTGGTTGAAAGATTAGTCAGCGTTCTTAATAAAAACTTAGATCAAATACATTCACAGTTTTCATATTTGTTTATGTTCTGAACTGACCACAGGTAATGTGTATAGGTAACATATTTTCCCTTCTGTACTCAGTACATAAAACGTGTACGCATTGCCCGCTTTTCACCAATATATTCTACCACCTCTAAAGTAAACTATAAAAATATTGTTAGTAATCCCCTATGCACAAATAGTGCTGATGGATGGAGTATTTTTCGGGAAGAAGAGAAACACACATAAATGAGCGACACCTATCTCTCAGAGTCACGCAATAGTTTGGTTGAACAAGACTTAAATTGAAGGGAAGCGAGTATAACAAGGAAACAACACTATTCATGTGTCGACTTTGTTTATAAGAGTTAATCTCCTTGATATCGGTATAATTATGCACCATTATTAATTCTATAGTTTGCAAACAATAGAATAGGGAGTATGATTGGTTTATTCACAATTAATACGGAATTGGTCCTACATCAAGAACAATTAATAAAGAATGGGTTCTATATCATAAACATTTAATACAGAAGGGTTATATATCAAGAACAATTAATACAGAATGGGTCCTATATCAAGAACAATTAATACAGAATGGGTCCTATATCAAGAATAATTAACACCGAATGGGTAATATATCAAGAACAATTAATACAGAATGGGTACTATATCAAGAACAATCAATAGAGAATGGGTTCTATATCAAGAACAATTAATACAGAATGGGTCCTATATCAAGAACAATTAAAACAGAATGGCTTCTATATCAAGAACAATTATCACAGAATTGGTAGTATATCAAGAACAATTAATACAGAATGAGTACTATATCAAGAACAATTGATACAAAATGGATCATATATCAAGAATAGTTAATACAGAATGGGTCCTATATCAAGAACAATTAATACAGAATGGGTCCTATATCAAGAACAATTAATACAGAATGTTTAATATATCAAGAACAATTGTTACGACTCTATGGTCTAAGAAAAATGTAACAGAAAGAAAGTGAAGCCAACAAATCAAGTAAAAAATCAACAAGCAATTTATTACTAGATAATTAAAATGAAAAATCAAAAAGTCACTTACAGTAATGTGTTTTGAAATCCTAATAATCCAATAAGAATGATTGTTCTAATCACATGTCCTAAATATAGAATGTTCCGAATTCACGTCTGTGTCCTTGAATGTTATGATGTGCTAATGGTCTCCAAAGTCCTGATGTACTAGAAATCTTGATGTGCTGATGTCAAAATGAAGTATTCCAAAATCTCTGAATAAGTTCACATAAATTCCAAAATAATCAATTAAAAATCCAAAATCCAAAAGTTTATGAGCACTGTTATAATCCAATGAATATTTAAAATAATTCCTCTCTTAGAATTTGGAATGAATTTTCACAACTGTAATAGCTCTTTACAAGACTGATGGTAATGTCAAAACTGAATAAATGTCCACCAAACATGGCATATATAAAGATTGGTCACATGACAGAATGTTCTAGAACATGTGTCATCTTAATGGAATTTTACTTGTAAACAAAAATCAACCTTGACCTTCAAATTGAGAAAACATATTGATCAAAACAACCTAATTCAAGGACACTAGTTAAACCTGTTTTTCCTGATAACATTAAGATTTAAGCAAATATTAAAGTGAAGAAACATTTATAATTTCCTAAAATATTTATAATATTATACAAACATCATACATAACACCTCCCCTCATAAAGAAAAAGAAAGATTTATATAATAAAGCTTTCTTTTGAATATACATCTAATACTATAATAACCAAAATTACATAAGAACATGTTTTATGATACTGGACTTAATTACATCAAGCAATATTACATTTCTAGGCACGTGAGAGTGCATCTGCAATCACATTGTCTTTTCCCCTGATGTGTTTGATGTCAATGTTATATTCTTGCAATATCAAACTCCATCTCAACAATCTCCGATTTTTATCTTTTATTTTGTTGATGAAAGTAAGGGGATTGTGATCACTGTACACAATAATTGGAGAAAGAGCTGAGGTAACATACACTTCAAAATGCTGTAAAGCCAATATCAAAGCCAAACATTCCTTCTCAATTGTGGAATAATTTTTCTGGTGCTTGTTTAGTTTTTTAGAAAAATAACACACAGGGTGATCCACACCACTTTTGTCTTCCTGAATCAATACTCCACCAACCCCTACATCACTTGCATCAACAGATAATTTAAATGATTGGCTGAAATTTGGTGCAGAAAGAACTGGTGCATTCTTAAGCATGGCCTTTAATTTGTCAAAAGATTCCCGACACTTGTCAGACCAATGAAATTTGGTTTTCTTACTCAATAAACTTGTCAAAGGTTCAGCAATTTTGGAAAAATTGGAACAAAATTTCCGATAATATCCAGCCATACCTAGAAATCGCATCAGTTGCTTTTTACAAATTGGAACTTGAAATTCAGAGATAGCTTTGACCTTAGCTTCTATAGGTTTAACTTGACCTTGTCCCACAATATGTCCTAAAAATGTGACACAAGCATGGCAAAACTCACTTTTGCTCAAATTAATTGTCAGATTCGCATCGCTGAGTCGATCAAAGAATTTTCGAATGGTTTCCAAATGATCTTCCCAGGTGTTGTTGTAGATAATGACGTCATTGATATAAGCGTCACAATTATCAAGACCAAATGTTATCATGTTCATCAGACGTTGAAACGTTGCAGACGAATTTTTCATTCCAAACGGCATGACTTTATATTGATAAAGTCCATCTGGAGTTGCAAATGCTGAAATTTCTTTTGCCCTTTCCGTCAGTGGAATTTGCCAGAATCCTTTTAAAAGGTCAAACTTGGTGACATATTCCGCATTTCCAATTTTATCAATGCAATCGTCCATTCTTGGGAATGGAAATGAATCAGTTTTGGTGACACTGTTGACTTTTCTATAGTCAGTACACATACGGAATGTATTATCTGGCTTGGGAACAAGAATACATGGTGAACTCCAGTTACTTTTACTTGGTTCTATGAAATCATTCTCCAGTAGATACTGAATTTCTTTCTTCAGATAGTTCTGTTTGAGAGGATTCATCCTATAAGGATGCTGTTTCACAGGCGCAGAATCTACAATGTCAACGTCATGATACATTTTACTTGTTCGTGTTGGAACATCAGGAAACAAGTGCTCATAGTCATGTAATAGCTGTTTTAGTTCATTTCTTTCCTGTTGTTGTAGATGTGAAAGTTTCTGGTCTAGGTTGTTCAATATTTCTGAATTCCGAAGATTGGTTATACCAGAGTCAAAATAGTCTGATCATATTCCATCGTTGATATCTTCACTGTGTGGGACAGGTACAACTAAATTAACTGAATAATTAGCTGGGCTATCTCTGTCAAAATATTCCTTTAACATATTTATATGACAAAGTTGTTTCTGTTTCCGTCTCCCAGGAGTGTTAATGATATAATTTAAGTCATTTACTTTCTTTTCAACGGTATAAGGACCATACAATTTAGCCTGAAGAGGATTCTGAGGTATGGGAAAGAGAGCCAGAACTTTGTCACCAGGTTTAAAACTCCTTTCCTGTGAATTTCTGTCATACCTTAATTTCATTTTTGACTGGGTAGTGTGAAGATTAGTTCTTGCTACTTCACAGGCCTTTGACAACTTGTATTTGAAATCAGAGACATAATCAAGAAGATTAATCTTCGAATCTTCATTTGAAAGAAGTTTCTCTTTCAATAATTTCAGTGGTCCACGGACAGTATGACCAAAAACTAGTTCAAAGGGACTAAAACCCAACGACTCTTGAACTGATTCCCTAACAGCAAACAACAACAAATGAACACCCTCATCCCAATCCTTTTCTGTATCAAAGCAATATGATCGAATCATATTCTTCAAAGTTTGATGAAATCTTTCCAAAGCACCTTGACTTTCAGGGTGATAGGCAGAAGATTTAAACTGTTGGATGCCTAATTCATGCATAACTTGTTGGAAAATTCCAGACATAAAATTTGACCCTTGATCCGACTGGACAGATTTGGGAAGGCCAACAAGTGTAAAAAACTTCGCCAAAGCTTTCACAATAGTTTTAGTTTTTATATTTCTCAGAGGAATTGCCTCTGGAAATCTTGTAGATGTACACATGATGGTCAACACGTATTGGTTGCCCGACTTGGTTTTAGGTAAAGGACCAACACAGTCTACAATTATTCTACTAAATGGTTCATCGAATGCAGGAATAGGTTGCAGATGAGCCTTAGGTATCTTCTGATTGGGTTTTCCTACCATTTGACAAGTGTGACAAGATCTGCAGTATTTAGAATCATCACTTTTGAGTTTCGGCAAATAAAAATGATTCAAGATCTTGTGATAAGTCTTCCGGACTCCTAAATGACCAGCCAAAGGAGTTTCATGGGCTAAATTAAGAATTTCCTGTCGATATGACTTAGGAACAACAATTTGATAGCTCACTGACCACTCGTCACCAGCGGGTACATCAGGTGGTCTCCATTTCCTCATAAGGACCCCATTTTCCACAAAGTAACACACTGGAACTTGTGTGGCTTCAGTTTCACTAATAGCCCTCTGAAACAAACAAGATATCGCGGGATCTTGCTTCTGTTCAACGACAAGGGATTGTCGTTTGTCACCCTGAGTAGGACAAAGAGAATGAGTTGCCAAAAGAGGATCACTGTGATCAATACCATTTGATTGATCAATACCTGTGGAAAAAGTGACCTCATCAAAAAACTGACCAATACATGTGTCAGCTAAAGGAATAATATCCTGATCAACATCACTCTCAAGAACTCTTTTTGCCATAGCTCTAGTAACTGCACAAGCAGGGTACAAATCAGGGATTTCAGTTTCGACAGGATCAACTTTCTGATCCAAACAAGGCTTGTCAGTTACAAGTGGATTAACCACAACCTTATCTCCAGCTAGGTCATTGCCTAGTAATAAATGAACACCCTCTATGGGTAAAGAAGTCACTGCCCCAACAGTCACAGGTCCAGAAACTAAGTCTGATGCCAAATTTACACAATGAAGAGGAACATTTACAAAGCCGCACTCTACTCCCTGAACAAGAACACTTTCACTTGAAGAAGACTCCTCAGACAAAGGCAAAGTACCTGATAATAAAAGACTCTGAGAAGCTCCAGTGTCCCTTAATATTTTAATTGGGATAGGTTTGGCAGAATCACCAATAAGTGATATAGAACCTTCTGACATGAATGGTTCATAAGCCTCCAAAATAGAATCAGACTGGGGTTTGTTTGACCCAACAAATGTGTTGCTTTCAATACAAGACCGTGACCTTGACCTCGTAGAAATAAGAGCATTTGGAAAAGCTCTGTCTTTTCTCTGTTGCTTATTTTTCAACTTGAAGCAATCAGAAATAAGGTGCCCTTTCGTTTTACAATAAGTGCACGTAGGAAGAGATAAGGATTTCTGATCAGTCTTATCAGATGTTTGATTCCTAACAGTTGTGCTGTTGTGAAATTTGGAAGTACTCGAATGAGATTGAAATGGTTTTTTACCAGAAAACTGCTGAGAGGACGACTTATTGCCAAATGAAATTTTGTGAGTCAAGGAATAATCATCAGCCATACGAGCAGCATTTTCCAAAGTTTCCACATTCTGCTCGTCAAGATAGGTTTTAACATCACTATGGATGCACCTCTTGAACTCTTCAATTAATACGAGCTGTCGGAGGTTATCATAAGCTTGATCAACTTTCTTGGCTGAGCACCACCTATCAAATAGTTGTTCTTTATCCCTTGCAAATTCGACATGAGTTTGTCCAGTTTCTTTTCTACAATTCCTAAACCTTTGTCGATATGCCTCTGGTACCAACTCATAAGCTTTCAAGATGTACTCCTTAACCACATCATAATCAGTGCTTTGTTGTACTGACAGTGAAATGTAGACTTCACGAGCTTTGCCAATAAGTACACTTTGTAATAACAAAGTCAAATGCTCTCTGGGCCATTTAAAGTTTTCAGCTATTTTCTCGAAATGAAGAAAGTATTTATCTACTTCTTTTTCCTGAAAAGGGGGTACTAACCTAATATATCTAGTAACATCAAAACCTGAACTTGTGTTTAAAGGAGTGGAGTGTGCTCTGTTTGCCAGTTCTAATTCTCTTAACTTAAATTGCATTTCCCTTTCTTCTCTTTGCATCTGCATCTGCATTTGTATTTGCCTCTCTTCCTTCTGCATTTGTAGCTGCCTCTCTTCTTTCTCTCTCTCTCTCTCTGAATCTGAAGCTTTGCCAATTCTAAATCCATCTGGTTCTTTAACTCTAATTCCCTTAATTTCCTGTCAGAACCAGATACAGGCTTTCTCTTCGAACTTAAAGCACTACTATCAAAATTTCCCTTTCCTACTAAATACTGAATTAAAATAATCTTTATCTCCTGTTTTGTCAATGATACTTTTGCCTCAGATAGACTGTATTTTCTGGCAAGCTCGAGCAACTCATCCTTTCCCATGCACTCTAACCCCTCCTGGGTAGGTTTTGAAATGAAATTCTGAACATTAGATGCCATTGTAAATGCTTGTTGGTTTCACAGAAAAAAAATTTCTCCATTAAAAATCTTTGCCAAAGACAAAACAAAATTCTCCGAGACAAAATCAATATGAATTTCAAAAATAACTTTAATATCTCTAAAATGCTTTAAAGAAATTCAGATCCCAGAAGACGAGCCCCCAATTTCTGTTACGACTCTATGGTCTAAGAAAAATGTAACAGAAAGAAAGTGAAACCAACAAATCAAGTAAAAAATCAACAAGCAATTTATTACTAGATAATTAAAATGAAAAATCAAAAAGTCACTTACAGTAATGTGTTTTGAAATCCTAATAATCCAATAAGAATGATTGTTCTAATCACATGTCCTAAATATAGAATATTCCGAATTCACGGCTGTGTCCTTGAATGTTATGATGTGCTAATGGTCTCCAAAGTCCTGATGTACTAGAAATCTTGATGTGCTGATGTCAAAATGAAGTATTCCAAAATCTCTGAATAAGTTCACATAAATTCCAAAATCATCAATTAAAAATCCAAAATCCAAAAGTTTATGAGCACTGTTATAATCCAATGAATATTTAAAATAATTCCTCTCTTAGAATTTGGAATGAATTTTCACAACTGTAATAGCTCTTTACAAGACTGATGGTAATGTCAAAACTGAATAAATGTCCACCAAACATGGCATATATAAAGATTGGTCACATGACAGAATGTTCTAGAACATGTGTCATCTTAATGGAATTTTACTTGTAAACAAAAATCAACCTTGACCTTCAAATTGAGAAAACATATTGATCAAAACAACCTAATTCAAGGACACTAGTTGAACATGTCTTTCCTGATAACATTAAGATTTAAGCAAATATTAAAGTGAAGAAACATTTATAATTTCCTAAAATATTTATAATATTATATAAACATCATACATAACACAATTAATACAAAATGGGTCCTATATCAAGATCAATTAATAAAGAATGGGTCCTATATCAAGAACAATTAATACAGAATGGGTCCTATATCAAGAACAATTAATACAGAATGGCTTCTATATCAAGAACAATTATCACAGAATTGGTCGTATATCAAGAACAATTAATACAGAATGGGTCCTATATCAAGAAAAATTAATACAGAATGGGTCCTATATCAAGAACAATTAATACAGAATGGCTTCTATATCAAGAACAATTATCACAGAATTGGTCGTATATCAAGAACAATTAATACAGAATGGGTCCTATATCAAGAACAATTAATACCAAAATGGTCCAATATCAAGAGCATTTAATAGAGAATGGGTCCTATATCAAGAACAATTAATAGAGAATGGGTCCTATATCAAAAACAGTTAATAGAGAATGGGTTCTATATCAAGAACAATCAATAGAGAATGAGTCCTATATCAAGAACAATTAATAGAGAATGGGTTCTATAGCAAGTACAATTCATACAGAATGGGTCCTATATCAAGAACAATTAATAGAGAATGGGTCCTATATAAAAACAGTTAATAGAGAATGGGTTCTATATCAAGAACAATCAATAGAGAATGAGTCCTATATCAAGAACAATTAATAGAGAATGGGTTCTATAGCAAGTACAATTAATACAGAATGGGTCCTATATCAAGAACAATTAATACAGAATGGGTCCTATATCAAGAACAATTAATACAGAATGGGTCCTATATCAAGAAAAATGAATGCAGAATGGGTCCTATATCAAGAAAGAGTATAGGGAACACAAAGCTCTCTCCGGTCAGATATTGATTATTATTACCATGCATGAGTCAAAATGAAAGATTTCTAATTTAATTAGGTGGGGTCAGAGAACTTTATTTTGAATGTAGAGAGTTTCTTAATCCAATGAATATAGAAACATTTGTAACGGAAAAGTAATTTTATTTGAATAAAATTATACGACTATTCTTTTTTTATTTTTATCGATTAATATTAAAGGAACACCAGGTATCTCATTTCATTTCGCTTGGTGCCTTTGTGCTGTTCGTGTTTTATTTAGTCATTTGCGTGTGTGTGTGTGTGTGTGTGTGTGTGTGTGTGTGTGTGAGTGTGTGCGCACTCTCCTGATGTCACGAAACTGCAAAGTTACGTTCTAACTCTGTGGCAACGAGACAGATTATATTCCCTTATCTATCAATTGGTTTAAACCTATATACTTAGTGTGCATGGATGAACAAAGATTATTGTACACACTGCATTGTGTTCCGGAATTACAATGTAAGAATGATAAGAATTCAGCAGAAATCGTATAGCAAGCACAATGACATACATAATCCAGAAGGAAAGTGCAAGTAGTTGTTAAGGTTCTTTCAGACCGGGACTATATTACGGACACGGCTGTCGAATTTTGAAAGAATTGTGTCTGGTACATATTTATTATGGTTTTAAATTTGAATACAAGAACACTTCATCAATTAGGGAATTTAGGCTCCAAGTTGCTGTCATCATGAACACACTAACAGCCAGAAATAGTTTGAGTTAACTGTTGAGAATCTATCTGTCTTTATAAACACACACACACACAAACACACACACACACACACACACACACACATATATATATATATATATATATATATATATATATATATATATATATAAATGCAATGGTGCAGTTACAAAACAGTTTCAAAACAATTTTCTCGATTCACATGGAAAACGATTTTAAATAAGCCAATACATGAAATATAGTTGTTCTGCGTTGAAGTATGCTTTAACAAATGTTGTTAGATGACATTTTATTTGCTGAGAGAGAGAGAGAGAGAGAGAGAGAGAGAGAGAGAGAGAGAGAGAGAGAGAGAGAGAGAGGCGGGGGTGGAGGGAACTGTCTCGAATATGGGCATATCTAGTCCTTGGGGAGATTGCACACACACACACACACACACACACACACACACACACCAGTGAGGGCAAAATTTATATCGCCACAGTGGAGACAAAACTATACACAGTGACAAGATATTCCCATTTTTGCGACATCTCTCTCTCTCTCTCTGTAAATAAAATGTGGCTACAGGAGTTAGTTTTACGAACAATTAGAAGTTATGTAATATATCACCTGACATGCAAACATGTGCCCTTCAATATGTAGACAAAACCGTTGATTTCAGGAAATGAGTGAATAATGAGAAGAATCACATTCTCAACAAAATAAATGTGAAAATGACCAACTCCTATGACTCAACTGCAAATTTTGTATAGACTCTCGAGATCCTGACAATTGTGTCTAACCCGGAGTGGACCGATATAGAACACACACGTAAGGAACGGTACCTGATACTGTAACAGAGAACTCTAGGGAATTTTGGCCTAAATTAAAACATGTAACCTTCCCTATTGCAATCTTATTAAAATGTCAGCCAGGCATCAGTCTGTGACCCGTGAAAAAATATTGCGACAATAGTTATCCAAATAAATATCCCTTTAATATTTACATGAATTATTATTATTATTATTATTATTATTATTATTATTATTATTATTATTATTATTATTATTATTATCTCTTTTTTCAGTATCCCGCTACAACAATCCCACGACACATTTCCTTTACTACCTCCTCGGGGCATACCTTTACCTGGATATATAACCTGTAGTGCTTTCTAGACGGGGCTCTTGTAATTCACTTTTATTTGGTTCGTCTCAGTATCTCCTAGAGAAACTTCAAAAAGTTCAAAACACAGCTGTTCGGATCATCCTTAGAGTACCAAGAAACGAGCACTCCTCCCCCCTGCTATGTACCCTCCACTGGTTACCTGTTCGCTCCAGAATCAAACACAAAATCTGTTCTCTATGCTACATTTCGTGGACTGACTCCAGTCCAAAATACCTATCGGACTTTACCCACGTGTACACCCATTCTAGATACTTACGCTTCTCTTCCGACACTAGTATTCTCATTATTCACACTATCAAAACAGTCATACGGACAACGTTCTTTTGCGTATCAGAGCACAGCTACCTGGAACGAATTGCTTGTTGAACTTAGACACAATGACACTGTGATCTGATTCAAGAGTGCTCTTAAAACTCACCTATTTCGACTGCAAGAACAGACTTAAGACTTAGCAATGTTTCCTTACCTTAATTATTTTCAGCATGTTTTTGTTTGTTCTTTTTTTTGTTGTCGTTGTTGTTGTTTTTTTTTTTTGTAATCGTGTCCGTATATATGTCCTAATGCGTTAACTAATATTGTAAAGCGCTTAGAGCTTCAACAGAGTAAAACGATGTACTAAGTTCTCATTATTATTATTATTATTATTATTATTATTATTACAGATTGTGCAGCTGGTCTTAGACGGCGTTGGTTTTCACTAAGCATGACTTCCGTCCTTTGTCCTTAGTCTGGAATTGACTTAAAACAATTTGTTTCTCTGTACGATAAACACTCAATTACACAGATCGTCCTATCATTTATTATTGTCATAAAAACTTTGAAAACAACACAAAATAGACATGCAGTTTACTCATTTTAAGACCATTTTTGATGTGTTTGTGATTTTTTTCCATTGTTTACCTCTTTTTTTTATACGTTCTTTTTTCAGTCAAAAATGTAATAGTTCAGGTTTTATGCGGGTTTTTTTCTTAAATATTTGTTTTTCTGATGTATGATGCTTCCTCCCCTGACGAAGAGTTTGATTAGCTCGAAATGTTGGGAAACTGTTTTGGAACTAAACCGTTACGTAATATATATATATATATATATATATATATATATATATATATATATATATATATATATACATATATATATATATGTATATATATATATATATATATATATATATATATATATATATATATATATATATATGTATATATATGTACGTGTGTGCGTGTATTTATAAAGACAGATAGATTCACAAGAGTGAACTCGAACTTTCTGGCTATTAGTGACTTTATGATGACAGCAACTTGGAACCTAATTTCCTAATTGACGAAATACTCTTGTAATCAAATTGAAAATCATAATAAATACGTACCAGACATAATTCGTTCAAAATTAAATAGCCGTGTCTACAGTAACGCGTTATGATAGTATCCCACCACAATAATGTCCACAGTAACGCGTTATGATGGTATCCCAACCAACAATGTTCACAGTAACGCGTTATGATGGTATCCCACCCCAACAATGTCCACAGTTACGCGTTATGATGGTATCTCACCCCAACGATGTCCACAGCATCAACATTAGCCTCATAAATCTGGTAGCAAAAGAATACTGCTTCATTTGTAGTGTAACAAAATTCATTATTAATAGCACGAAGCAGGCTATTTTGATAATTGGATATAACATAGAAATTTGTAAAAACGTTACTTTCCTTAATTGTTCTTCAATTTTGGTACAACATTTGATCGATATTATAATACGGCTTGCTCGTCTATAGTGTTGATCGCATTGGGACAAAATATTAAAACTTTATGCAAATCGATGTTGTGTCTTTTCGCCTACAAATATATAATCAAACGAAAATCTACGTTTATTCACGAGATATAAGAAAATATTTTACTCGTAGTTTTGCCGCTAGTGGCAGCACTATTTTATCTCCCAACTTGTGAAATGTTTCTTTAAAATTCGGGTTTTGTTGTTGTAATCATCAAGGTGACGCTCCGGGCTGTATTTACAACGACACTATATATATATATATGATCGATATCCATGATGTCGTTGATAAATTGACGACTTTTGGCACGAGTGTTTCCAGACGAACCACGAGTACATTGACGTGTTGCTCGTCCACAGACACACATTTAAACTCTGCCTTACTTCTTTACCGAAGAATGTCGTCAGTGGATCCTTGAAAATCCCATGCGTGCCGCTCTTTACAGACAACCCAACTGGAAAGAACTCCTTTTGAAAGTATCAGCGTAGCAAAATGATGCATACATAGACGTTAACTGGCCCAAAGATTTATTTAAGGAGTTTACTGGGAAAATAAAAGCCACCGCTGTTAATCTATTTAAAAGCACGTATATATGAATTTACGGTCGGGGACCCTGAGGAAGACAAGAAATTGTTTAACTTATACATTACAAGATACGAACGTCCACCCCACAACTTGTAGGAAAAGGTCTTGGTGAAATCTTTAGTTCTTGTGAACGGCGCAGACACGCAAGGTTCAAACCCGCAGTGTTTCCATCTCTGATTTGTACCTGGGTGGTTGTGGCCGTGGAAGATTGGTAATTGCCTCTCTGACTCTTTTGTTGAGTACCTGGGTACCTTGTGCAACAACACCAATTTCCTCACGCATTTTTTTATGTCGCCTTTGGTTGTATCTAGGTCGTCTTGGAATTTCTCAATTGCCTCTGGCAAGGGTTCAATAGTCGCCGCGGTCTTAACAATCGAACCAGGTTCTTTTTCTGTTCACATCATCGCTGACGCCTGTTTTGCGGTTTATGCTGTCGCCGGCTACAATTTCTTTTTTTGGCTTGATCAGCAGCACAAACATTTGTTTGAACCCGCTGTGAGGTCTTCCCTTGCAGTCTGTCACGATTGCAACATATCTTTGACACGTTCACGGGCACTTATATAATTGTGGAGAAGTTCCAGGTGTTCGCAGGAAGCTTTGAGGCGTCGGTCAGCAGCCTCTGATATGGCATCGCTTGCGGATTTCGTCATTGTATATGTTTATTGTGGTAGTTAAATTACTTTACATGTTTGCATGAGACATGTTCGAGTGAGACACATTCGTGTTCAAACCCGTGCGATACTTGCGCTGCCCATCAGTCAAGTCAATCGGGAGGAAACTATGTGGGTCCAGGTGACCTCCGTGAACATATTCCACGAGTGGTCGACGGCACACCAGGTCCAATCAATGTTTGCGAGGCCGTGCGTGTCAACCGCACGAAATATCATCAACATATTACAGTTGTCTCTGATCATTTTAGGCACGTGTGCGTATCGTTGGATCACATAGATCACGTCTGTGTATTTGTGTCAGCCCCGGGAAAATATTCTCGCGGGATTGTCTTCCCGGTCAAGCATTACATCGTCGTACACGACAAGATTATTATGCTCCGGGTCAAGGTCGTCAATCGCAGGGGCTACATCTAGCGTAGAAAATAACTCAATGTTGGACGACGAAAATGTCTTCAACGACGCAAGCACTTCCGTGAAATCCTTGAGTACATCATAACACGGCAGATCGTCCTCGGATGGGGCAATCACATATAGCCGATCACACCATACTATCGCATGATCAGATTCAGTAATAATTGGGTTTTTCCGAATCCGGCAGGGCCAATAAACAGTTTGGGAGCACAGAACCGGTTCCATCAGAACCATGCTTGGGCGGCCCAGGCGTCACCGACGCAGAGAAGCTAATGACGGAAAGATATTTTATCTTTTCTGATGCCATGTTGAATGTCACTTGTTGTATAACTTATCATCATGCCTTCATATTGTGTGCGATGCCTCATGAAAACACGTACTGTAAATCCAAGTTCGAGTTCGGACGCGTAATGACCGAGCCGGAATCGCTTGAACTTGTGTCAGAGATATTTGCGTTCGTAAAACCTTCCAGGTTTACAAAAACTCAGCGATGATATCACTGCTACGTTAACGAAGCTATCCGTGATACCGTGGAGTAAATATCCTTGTGAATAACATATCCCTGAATACAATTATTGCGGGTCTGGAACACGGATAGATATACCACTGGACTCTAATAACCGACCAAAGCCTGGAGAAGAACCTATAAACCGCGTCGATGCTGCATGTTACCGATATGATCTCGAGTATGAAACATTAAGCGATATACATGCACATCAACGCATCAACAAGGATTCATTCATGACTTGAATGCGATTTCCGGACTAGCTATCGGAAAAAGAATCGCCAGATGGATTGTCTAAGGAGGTATGAATGCCAAGTTTGCAGTTGGTGGTCGCTATCGCGCCACTTGGAGGTGAAGCACATTGATATAACCAACATGGACGCGAAACTGTCCAAGATATATTACAGTCCACGCGTTTATTGGAAGGGTGAAAATGCCGATAAAATGTTAGCGAGCGCTGCAAACGTTACCACGGTGTCGCCAGAGCGTGGCTTGCTAAACAAGCGCTGTGGCAGATTTATTTACCTCCCCCCGAGAAACATTTCCCGTGGATGGTTTGATGTGAGGACCCCCAACAAAGTTCACCAGGCGGATATTTTGTTTCTCCCACACGATCGGTTACACCGACACAACAACGCACTAACAGTCGTAAATGGTGCTAGCAGAAACAAGAAAGTCGAGCCGTTAACATGCAAAGATTCAACAAATGTCGCAGACGCGTTCAAACGTATCGACGCACGTGGACCACTAATATGGCCGCGGCTTCTACAGGTGGATCCAGGTAAAAGAAAATTCGGTGCCGCTGCGGTTTTGTTGGCGAAACATCATGTGCGGGTTCATCGTGGACATGTAAGCACACGCCGTGATCAAGCAACTGAGGAACGATTCAACCGTACACTTGCGGAACAATTATTTGGGCATTAGTACGCGCAGGAATTGTTGATGAATCGCTAAGCGATTTACGATCAGTCTCAAGAGGGGGTGACGTGGCTTCGGTCGGTCACAGCAGTGTTGAATAATGAAACCACACATATGATCGGCTTGAAACCAGCTGGCGCGATTCGGCAGAAGACTGTTGCCGTTTCCCATAAAGCGGCCCAGAACCGTGAAGCAATTTCACAGCCACCCGCGTTAGACCCACTCGGAAGCAATTGGGTTCGGTATCTGTATGCTCCTGGGGAGTTAGAAGGTGGCAAACGTCGTGCTACTGACCCTGTATGGTCCGTCGATGCATTTACGATCTCGGACCGTACTGACATTCCGGAACAGCCAATGTGCTACCATTTGGCGCCACTGGACGAACGAGCAGTAAAACCACGGGAAGGGAAGCCACCTAGTAGAGCATTTGTGCGAGAGTAATTACAAGTCGATCCCGCGAATACACAATTACCGCCAAGATTTATTTTGTGATCTGTGCGTGCCAGGACGCGTATATAGTGATTCCATCAGGGAAAATTCATTGCTTGGTATCCGACGGGGACAAACTTACCTTGGTGCAACGGTACACGCCGATAAGACATTTCTTTGACTTAATAAGATTTGCCGCGTGTGGCGATTCACGTGGATGCCGAAGAGATGTTGTATTTTAGATCTTTTGCGACCACAACCAGGGGAACTCCTTTGGCCTTCTTAGTATTATTAGAGCTTCCAGCTCTACCGGGGGCAATCAAAAATCGAGTTCATTTTGGGTCTCAGTTCCATGTATCCCTCGATGGACTTGCTCGCGCATTCATCCTTGAATTTCGTTATGATGTCTCGCCCATGTTTGCGTAGACGTCATCGGTGGTAACGTGCATCAACAACGAGTCCGTATTCGTTTACAGCATCTTAATGTTGTCGCCGTACCGCGGCTTGATCGAGTCGTAGTAGAACTCGTACATGAGCAGCTTTGACAGACCCAACACAGACGCGCCAATGTAGATAGGTTTCGTCAACTTTAGCTTTGATTTCTTGTTGTGTACAGCATTGAGTCCGCCATCGAATATCTTACGTGACCCATATGCCTGGTCGGCAATCAACCTGTACAATTTTCGTTGTTCACTGACTCGGACAAGGTCGACGCGGATTCGTTTTTCGCAGATTTTCCATGGTTTTCCATAAGACGGCATTATTAATCAGCTTGGAGAAGTTCTTTTCAAATTCATTTGTCGCGGCCGTTCGCAGATCCGTATTCATCTGAATGTAAGGGGCCATCCAAGTGCGTTGGTGAAGCCGCAGCACCCGATGGATTCGCGACACGCGCATTCCCAACCGCAAATATAGCTGTAGGTTTGGTACGTGAACTACATATTTGAGCTTCGGGCGCAGATTCGGAACGAGCTTGGTACATTCAGTAATCTTACCCCCTAAGAAGCTTTGCTTCTCATCCACGATCGCACACTGGTACGGTGACAACCACTCGCGGGGAACTGACATCGCTTCCGGGACCAGTGGATAATAGTTGTGCCACTCGCAGGGAACTGACATCGCTTCCAGGACCAGTGGATAATAGTTGTGCGTGTGGTGAAGCTCGTCCGTGTATTCCAAGTCAACTTCAAAGAAGTATCTATAATCACTGTTGCAGTCGTACTCGCGTATATGTTTGTGAATGTCTATATCTGCGGAATTGATCAACTTCAACTCGCCTACATGCATAGGTTGCATAATCGCCCATATATACAGGTTGGTGGCGTCAAGATACAGGATGTAACTGTTCGGAAGGGTAGGGTCATATCCGTCCACACTCGGGTTGTTCGAGCGAGCAAAACGGTGATCAACCAGGGAAATCGCCCTGCGAATATCACTTTCGATAAACAAATGTTGATCGATGTCAGCGAACAATTCCAACCTGATCTTGGTTTTCGACAGCAGCGAATTGCAGGCCATTTCCGGCGATGAGAAGTAATGCGCCGGGTCGAGCTTGTACAGACGCATGGTGGTATCGTGAAAAGCCGCGAGCAGCAGCACGTCGGTGCGCAAATACAGTTCGTGGTAGTCACCTAGGTTTCGACAACCAAACGCGGACCAGACGTTGTTCCCGTGCGCGTAGTCGTTGCCGGAAATATCTTCTCGGGACAGCGATGAATAGAAGGCCTCAATCGGTGACAACTGAGTTTCAGAAAACTTCTCAGTGTCGCTCAAGTACTCGTACCAGTAAATTCCTTTGCTGGCGAGAAAGCCGAACTTTTCCGGTTCATAAGGGAAAGATCCGCCGTACCGACGAGTGATTGTAAAACGGTCTTTGCGTTTCGCCGCAAGGTTGCTCACGTGTTCGTCCAGGCTTGAAGTGAAAAACTGCAGCCAGTCAATAAACCGCAGCTGACCCAGCCGGAACGTCATGTATTGTTCCAAGATGTTGGGAATGACACTTATTGGTACATTCGATGCCGTTGCGACTCATTGCATGATCAAGCGACCTTCGTACCTGCGCAGGTTACGAAACACAACCGGAATTCGTATTCGTGATGGGTAAATTCGCAGCTGCAGAGGCTCCTCCATACGCGCCAGTGATGTGACAGTGATTACGCACTTTTTCATCGGTGGACGGATTAGCTCCTTCACAGATGCGGCAATGAGTGGCCGTGGAAAGCTCGCGAATCTCATCGTCATTCATAATCATGTCCGCCGGAGAGGCAAGCTGTAGCCAGATCCATTTCGCGGTAACCTCAAGCGATTAAAGGAACACCTCAACCATGTCCTTGCCGCAGTAAAACATTGGCGGCTCAGTCGCTCCGTCGCATCTGACTACAGTATAGCAAAACCCGCATGGAGCTTGTTCAGCAACTTGCGTTGTATTTGATGGAACCGCGGGGAATCGGGAAGCAAAGCTTCCACGGGAATGTTTAAGCATTCAAAGTCCGCGTAAATGATATATGGTACTTTCATCTTTCGTTGCACCGAGGTGAATTTCAAAATAATCTTACTAGGTTCTGGCATGATCGTACGCTGCGGCTTCTCACTGACTCCCCCACAGTAAAATGTATTGGCATCAAGCAGCTGTTGAGTGCTAAATACACGCATGCAGCGTCGACACGGAAACTTTCTTCCATGGTGCTTGCTGTGCCGGTAGACTATTTGTGGAAATTCTTTTATCCACACATAGTGGTACTGCGCAGCTGAGACACCAGAGCCGTCCACGTTTTCCATGCTGCTCAAAAACAGCAGATTAATAAGCTGAGTCCTCTCGTGTGCATGTGGGGATAATTGATTCGTCCGAAGGCCTTTGTTCCAAAGAAACACATTAACGGCGATATCAGAGTTAAGTCGGTCAAACTTTTTGATGTCAGTAACCTGTACATGGAATTCTATATTACCAAGCTTGAGTTCACCCAGGTGTTGTTTGTTTTTTTGAGGCTGGTCTGTATGATCACAGCAGGATGCAGCGCGGATAAGATCGCCCATTCAAAACACATGTTGTCATGCTGTGGAATACACACTGATGCTGGAATATAACTCGATCCATGAAAAGGCTTGTACGGGGAAATATGAAGATGAACTTCCAAGCATCTGGAAAGCGTCCATCCTGAACCTCCTCTGGAGTATTTTTCATACATCTCGAGGATCTTTGCATAGCCTTTGTTGATTTCATCATTGATGGACTCGATGTCTCTATGGTTCAAGATAATTAAGCAACGCCATGAAACCACGGCAGTGAGGTTATAGATGGTGGATAGCCTCCTTTGCTTAAATAACCAGGTATGGTAAATTCCACATGGAGAACAATGTACACCTTAAATCCGGACGGCAGCACTGTTTCACCCACATGCTTTAATGTTGATATAATTCCCAGACACATATTCGAAAGAAGCTTCACAGCGTCTCTGCTTGGTTTGTAAATGCTTAGGCTGAGTGCCCGCTAGTCTTGAAGATCACGAGTGCGCTTTTGTAACTTGAAGTCTGGAACTTTGATTTTATTCGAGGACCACATACAACAGCCTCGTCAGCAATAGTACGTGCGATACGGCGACGGTTTTCGTCATCGCTGACCACACGTGCAATTTCAGCCCGCCTTGTCCGTGGAGGAATCTTAATATGTAACTGTGCTGCTGTTGCACGATGTTATCTCACAGTCAAACGCTGCTCCTCTGGAAGTCCTAATAGCGCAAGTGTACCTGCCTTTGCTCTACCTCTCGGTATTCTTATTCCACGTTCTCACGCGGATTGTTTGAGTTATTTATATTTAGCGCTGCCATTACAGTCAGCCGTGGTTCATCTGTTGGAAGTTGTCTCACAATCAACCGTGGCTCATCTGGAGGAAGTCCTAATAATGTAAGTATACCTGCCTTTCTCATACCGCTTGGTATCCTTATTCCACAGTCTCACGCGAATTGACTAAGTTGATTCACAGTCGGCATACCTTATTATAATGGAAAAACATTATCTAATCGCTTATTTACCAATAAAAGTTTTAATAAACAGCAATCGCTTTGATCCTTGACAACAATGTAGGCTTTTTCATTGACGACATCATTGCCTTTTTCCTTGACGGGCGCGTTGCAAGTCTTCGCCGCCGCTTACAATAACACTCGGCAACAGATCCACATGGTCGGCAAAGCTGATTACGCGACTTGACTCCGATACAACATTTAAGACATGGCCGAGCACTCGAGCCAACACATAACGCGAGCAAGTGTCATTTACAGTATTCGTAATGATATGTTCTGTTGCAAAGTTCCCGTTTTCCAAGGCATATATATATATATATATATATATATATATATATATATATATATATATATATATATGCTGAGACTTTAGTCTTTAATTGAATTCCTAGCTGCTTCATTCTGTCCGTATCGTATCCGTATCGTCGTTGTCTTATCTACTGCTTTATATACTTTGGTATACAAGTAAAGACTTCATAATCCAAAGGATAGTGCTCGATTTTACGGCCATTAATCGTACAATACCCTTTTCCACCCATGATGGTGATTCATAATCTTACATCAGGCTTTGCTAAATAAAAAGGCTCATCTCCCCGATCCTGACCAAAAAGATGTGAGGTCTCAGCACGGATAAAATTTCCTTCAATCTGCGATCAATAAGAATTACCCCTAAGCTTCAGTTATAAAATTTTACACCAACAACATCACCATTCTTTCTACGTTTGTATCCACTGATGTCAAACGTCCTGTGCCACCACTTATATGCATGCTTTATGCTTTGTAGTGTTTCATGTATGAATATATCTTTGGTAAACGTATCGCATAGGGCCAGCTGTTTTGCTTCTCCGTCGTTGTAGATTTATTTGTATGTTAATACTGAAGGCATTTCTCAAATTGCGGTGATCTTCACTGTCTTCGCTGGACGTGTCAATGTCTTTGATGTCTTCACTGGATGTTTCGCTGTCTACGCTGGACATTTCGCCGTCTTCGACTGGTGACTCAATTAACGTCAGCGATTTAAAGTTTTCTTGCACAATATCATAAAATGACTTTTCTGGCATTTTATTATATTCTTCGCCAAGTTTTTCGCCGTGCTCGCTTTAACTGAATCCCTAACCCGGTTAATTTATCAAGATGTTCCAGATACATCTTTCAAAAATTATATAGCATATTTTGGGTCTCTTTGACAAATCGATATGACGCGTTCAAGCTAAATAGCGATTTAATCTTTTCTTGAACATTACGAACGCACCATTGGTCTGGTAATTTAAATCCTGCATTAGCCGCAGACGGGAATTCTTTCACAATATTATAAGTATCAAACTGTGTGGTTTCTAATGGCATTATATAATAGTCCACTGTAATTCTGTAACGGTGAATCATTTATGTGTTGTCAATCTGTAGACGGCTTTGCCGTCCACACGCGTGTTACGATCACTGATGCACACGCGTGCAAAAAATCCACAATGAGAAAAAGTGGTGGTGAACTGGAAGGGGTTATAGGCTTGTAAACCGGACCAGGTCAGTTGGTCTAAACTTCCCATTTTCCACATACTGTTAAAAATACAATAACTAAACGGTGTAATATATGAGATACTTTTTAAATTCAAATACAGTGATATACATTACGCATTGCATGCACATGGACTGACTTAATTACCAATTAAATCCTTCTAACACGCTAATATCTGTAAGAGATTATTATTATTATTATTATTATTATTATTATTATTATTATTATTATTATTATTATTATTTTTATAACCACGTTCGTATATGAATCTGTTTACAACAAGAATAATCGCATTGGATTCTAAAAACCCTAACGTATCTCATGGTCTGATGCAAGCAACATATACTTGAATTCATCTTGTCTGATCAGCTATAAAAAGTCTAACCCGAAACAGCCTATATTTTATCCGATAGCATTCAATATAGTAAACAATTTCATCACACAGAACGAATATCAAGAAAGAATAAAGTTTTACATTTTTACATACCTCTATAGCTGAAGATTGCTTCCGTAAAGTGGTCAACTCCCTGACAAGGCTCGCGTTCATTGTGACGATATAGAGAAAACTAACAAGATATGTACGATGAATGTAGTCAAACATAAATCGACGGCCGTGAACACGGGGTAAACGTCGCCCTCTCCGCCTAGTGCTAGCGCTTTGTTTGTGATTCAGTGAGTGAACTTAAATCAGTACTTCGAAATCGCTAAAGAATAAAACCATACACCTTGGGTAATGCCGTACGTGGCAGCAAAACCCATCTACATGTATGCTCATATATAATTCAAAATGTATTTTCATGTATACAATTCCGTGAGACAAATGACAGTTGATTAAATATATTTATTACAATAATGTAATGTAGGTATTCCTATCTTTCAATTAATTCCTATGTATAGTTTCTGCCGTGCTTCTATAAAGTCATGTGGCCAAAACACATGTTAAAATGACAAAAATGGGTACATAAACAATAAATGCTAAAGACATACTTAATATCTTTGAGCCATATAGAACATTCAAGGACTGTCTATTAAATCTACAAATAAGCTGAAATTACCTCAGTGATATGACTTATTTTTGAACAAAATTATATCGTTAACAGAAAATTGAACTTCAGAATTATTAGACATCAGTGCTAACAATATTGATTTCTTTTTCGCTTCATAGAAGTCTCAGCAAAATGTTGCAAAAAGGGACTCGGGTGATGTTTGTCATGGTGGTGGTATTGGAGCTTAATGATGTACAAGAGATAGTTGAGAATTTGTTTATAGCGATTCTGATTATAAAATTTGTTTAAAATTAAGATCAAGTCATTTTAGTTTAATTTAAGATATGTATTTATATTTATGTTATGTAATCCCAGGGGGATCAAGTCGTCAATACATGATTGCTTTGCACGTGGTACGCAGATTGTTTAATCACATTATTGAAATGGAGAATGTTGCCGCTAGTGATTTAAGTGCTTGAACGTGTCCTATATTTCGTCCAAGATTACACAACAACTCACTTTCCTTTAGCTGCTGAGTACATTAGTGATTGCGACATTCCACGTGCATCGTGAGACCAAGGGCATGTCAATGAAAATGGCTATATACTTAAATATTTTTGCAAAATTTCAAATGTACCAATTTTGGAATGGAATAATATGGGATGATAAGGTGTAGGCGATTTTATTTTTATGAACAGCAAAGGTTTAGTGGATTATGTCATTATTAGTAAATCTTTTTTTTTGTTATTGCTACAATTAATTAATTTATCGTAGGAAAACCGAGTATTGTTTCAGACCTTTGTATTGTATAATTTACTATTGATAGTTTTTGCATATATAGTTATCTGAGTGTGCGGCAGATGAAACGAAAAGCAGTAGCAGGTATGTTTGGAATAGTGATACATGCGAGGAATACGAGTCAAATTTGAATAGTGAAAAATTGAATCAAAGTTACATGATATAATTATCAAATATGATGTGCTCCCAGAATTAACAGATGTCATGGACACAGCAGTATACCCCCTCTTTAACAAAACATTTGTATAGAACGTATATGTTTCTAGTATTTAGAATAAATCACCTTCGTATAGAAAGGAATTCCAGAAAAAGTGTAATCATTATGGACGTGCTCAGACTGAAAAGAGGTATTATGTGTGAATCTAGATCAAGATTCAAGAAAGCTGTCATAAAAGGTAGAAAACAATACCTTCACAAGTAGAATGATAATTTGTTAAAGGCCCGAAATGAAAACACCAAAGAATAATGGAAAATGTTAAATTCATGTACTTTTGGCAACACTATACAAATTCTTCTGATGAATTTGCAAACTTTTACAAGTCAGGAAAATCAGCCTGATGATTCTTTATTGATTTTACGAAATAAAGAAATCCACACTTACAATGATTATATACTTGATGATAGTCAACTTTGTTTGACTAACCTAATAGATTTATAAATATTGCCAAAATTCCTAAAGCAATTAAAACATGGGAGAAGTATTGGTTCGAAGAAAATATTGCATGCATTTGTAATATATGGTTCAATACAGTTATTGCCTTATTTACAGTGTTTATTTAGTGTTATTTTGATATTAGTATATTTCCACGGTCATGGTCATAAGGTTATAACTTACCCTTGCACAAAAAATGACCCTGATATTGACGTTGAAACCTGTAGAGTAATTAATTTACTTAATTTATTAAGGTCATGATGTTTCGTAAAGGTGGAAGAGTCGCGAATAACAAATAAATTTATTATGTTGGAATTGAAATTGAAATTGTATGTAGATTTGTATATTTAGAAATTGTTTTTTTACGACTGGTAGCTCATTTGCAGAAGCTAAAGAAACTTTATCAGGACACACAATGCAATCTTTGTTTACACTGAATAAGTATTTGTAGAAATTCTCTGATATAAAGCTTAACATTTTTTGCAATTTGTTTGATATTCTCATTACTCCAGTTCTATTATTTGATGCAAAACTGTAGGGATTTATACAAGGTAATGTTGATGAAAGAGTTCATTTACGTTTTTGTAATCATATCTTAGGTATTAAACAGTCAATACAGAATGATATTGTATGTGGTGAAGTGGGAAGAGTTCCTCTTCGAATACTTATACTCTGTAGAATTATTAAATATTGATTTAATATTGTATATTCTACCAGAAGGAAATACAAAAACAATTGTGTATGACATTTTACATACTTTATAGTAAACCCGAATAGAATTTCAAGGGCAATAAGAATGAAACAACTTTTAAAAACATTTGATTTTGGATCAGTATGGTTGCCGCAAGGTGTAGGTAATGTTGATGTGTTCCTGTAAGTAGTAAAGCAATGCCTGAACGAATATTTTGTTCAAAATGAAATTCTAGGCTTGAATCTTCTAGTATAGCAAGTCTATGTACTCATCTTGTAAATAGTTTCTTGTATGAAGAATATCTTGTATTACTATCGAGAATTTGCAATGTGATTGAGGACGCATTCTAGTTTGTATTAGAATGAAATATAGAAACAGTATGTACTTAAATGTTACTTGAGGCATCCAAATATGGCGAAATTTATAAACCTACTTTTAAGTAATAATCAGAAGATTGTAAAAACTTTACGCAATATTAATTTTAGATCTTTTAAACTTTACAATGAATTTTTGAAGTCTGTTACATAATCTTGCAATAAATTTATAAAACATTTCAATAAAAATTACACTTTCTCAACCAGCCCCGGTCAACTACCATAAAATATGATAAGTATATAATTCTTCACGTGTGCCTTAACAGCTTCAGTTGCTGATAATGAACTCAATTTTCCTTTCGTTTTTAATGTGGTTCTTTGAATTTTTCCCTTCTGTCTATCTTTTTAGTTTTATATTTTTTGTCTTGTCCAGAGCTTTTATTCGCTAGTTCATTTGTGATAATTAACACAGGTTCAAGAATCATAAAGATACTAATTTTGATGCATGCATATAAAGATCAGATGATGATTCATACTATTGCTTTTTTTATTACACTGTGCGATTTGAAGATAATGGTTTATATTACATATTGTTTAATATATGTCTGTCATTACTTCGTTTTGGTATTAATTTATTTTGCTTATTGATATGTTAGAAAAAGGTAGAGAGTCTAAAGATTATTCTTCTTTATTAGTAATGCATCTGCTTTTCTCATTTGAACATGAATTGTTGCAAGGCTAAAATTCGCTCTTACATTCTTGGATCAGTTGTCAGATGGTCCTCCAGACAGATATATTTATGAACACGGTTGCTACAATCGTCTGCTAGTGAGCGTACCCGACCTTGTACACCACTAGCTATGGAACACAAAATTTAATTACAAATAGTGTAATAATATACTCCTTTGTGAGTCTGGCCTTACCCTTTAGCATTATAGGTGTAACGCTAATACCTATAGAACACAGAGTGTAATTAGAAATAATATAAGAATAAACTTCTTTGTCAGTCTAGCTTCAACCTTTAACATTTTAGGGCTATGCAGCTTAAAACTTTAATTTAGGCGTTTCTCCATGTTTCCATGGTTGTTGAGAAATATTCAGAAATTATGTCATTAAACTGGAGCATACATAGTAGATGCATGTCTGGTGAAAATGGGAAAGGTCATTAAGTTCGCAAATTTGTTGCAGGAGAATTAGACCCCTCGCGTTTTTGCTCAAACATTTACTGTAACATACTGGACAAGTATATACAGTCGCCATTTTATAGTAATTGCCCCTGTCTGCAGTAACGTTTAGTACCAAACTTTCTCATTGTCTGTATCAAATAACGCCATCTGTATCAAGAGCACGAGGAATGAGTTTGAGTCTTCCATCGAACATTTGCGCACAGTAAGTCAAGTATACTAGTTTTTCTTAGGTGATCAATTACTAGGTACATAGCTTTTATACCAAATACCCATGAAAAGTAGGTTTTAAAAAAGGAAATAAAATATCTCGTCAAGTAGCATGTAAATGAGTTTTAAAAACCAAAATCAAAAATATTGGTTGATTAAAAATAATAAAAACCGTTACTAATTATAAAAAGACTGCAAGGAAATGCTGATTGCAATATGTTAAATAGAAGACCGAGAACTTGTGTGAAGCAAAATTCAGAAATGCTGACGAATATTAGAAGTTATTAACGAATGCATCATGTCCTAAATAAACGAATATTTCATTGTGATCCTTTGTTCAACGTTTCTGTTAGATTAATTATCCCACAGATCCTTTTATTCTTGGATGATAATATTATTGATTTTAACTGACGCTATGTCAGGGATGAGTTCCAAATCATGTTTGATGAATTAAATACTTAGATTTCTCATGATGAAATTATTAAAGGAACACACGATTTAAAGAGTTGAAAATGTGGTGGGCCAGATATAATTTGTAAAGTATCTTTGATTCATGATGCAGAAACACTACTCCTTGTTTGCATAAGCTATTTAATACTGTTGTTAATAGAGGTCATTTTCCCATGTAATGGCCAGATGGATATATTATTCCCTTACTCAAGAAAAAACCTACTAATGATGAAAACAATTTGCACAGGTATTACACTACTGAGTTCCGTTGGAAAATGTTCAGAAGTATATTGAATGTTAGATCGATGCATTGGGCGGAAGATTATTATGTTTATACTGAATCACAGTTAGGTTTTAGGAAAACTATGGGGACTAGAAATAATATATTCATTCTGCATAATTTAATTGCTCATATGATAAATAGTGGTGCGAAATTTTATTGTGGAGTAACTGACTTTACGAAGGGTTTTGATTATGTTGTTAGAAATAATAAATGGCGTAAATTGATTCAAGAAGGTATTTGTGCCAAGTAATAAATCTTATTCAAGATATGTATGGAAATATAAAGTCAAAGTCAAAGTGCACAACTGTAAAATGGTGTTATTATTCTGCTTCAGTTCTGAAACGACCTATTAATTTTGGTAAGAAGAGAAAACATTAAATTGGATACGAAAGACAAAGCATATCACATTATTGTTTTGTTATATAATTAGACTTGTTAATGAGACGCCATTGAGAACAGCATAGACCCAAATCAACAATCGTTCTACAATTGCTTTCATTCGAACAGCAATGACAGACCTGGCTCTACACTGTAAGCAGTTGGAACGCGTTATACATGGCTACATACAGTAGTCAATGAGATATGTCGCTCTGTAGAAATGATCTTGCAATATATGTTACTCTTTTTGAATAAGAAAGTCAAGCAGTACTCGAAATTTCCAAGCAAAATCTATATTAGACATTCGACCAAACGATTGGCAACAAACTATCTTGACTGGTTCGTGGGCTAAATGTTGCCGAAGTATGATATATATATATATATATATATATATATATATATATATATATATATATATATATATATATATATATATATATGTGTGTGTGTGTGTGTGTGTGTGTGTTAGTTAATTGATAAATAAGAAGGATGGCAGAAGTGCCCAAGTTAATCTATTCTGAGGAAGTTATTGACGTACATACCGATGGAAAGATTACCGAACAAAAAGTGAGCATATTGATAACACTTGAGGACAGCGACAAATCAACGGTTTCTGATGATAAGTATCTTTTAGGAAAGTATTAAAAGCAATGTCAAACATAAAGCATGTTACTCTAAATCTTTATTGCAAAAAGAAACAATCCATGATGTGTTAAAATTCATCTGATTTTACACTTGTTTTCCATGGTTCCAGCTCTAAAAACCTGAAAATAAAAAACAAGTTCTTATTTTTAGTCTCAGTGATAGATAAAATATATAGATCGATATGACAGTAAGTCGGTATATAAGCGGATAAATATATATGATACTAGCCAGAGGTCTTATAGAAGATATCATGTATGCTAGCAACCGAGAATGAGGACCCTAGTCACACAACAAAACAGGACTCAGAAATGGTGTGAATCGTGGGTGAGTTGGCCTCAGATAGCTAGTAATGAATTAAGCCTCACTTGTAAAGAATCGCTTTCAATGGCGGGTGTTATTCAGTTTAATACAGGCAACACAATGCATTTTTCCCAGTCAAAATGAACGACCACGCGTTGTTCGAGACTCTATGTCTGCTTCTTATAAGAACGACTGTCTCATGATGAATTAAGGTTTGATAATTAAGTGCGCTTCGTGGTCTTCTCTCGAATCAAGCCAAATTTCACTTGAAAGGCGCTATCTCATCGGCAAAGACCGGAGTTATCAATGAACTAATATTAGTCCTATGCTTCATTGCTTCAATAACTTTTACGGCATGGAAACTTCGGAAGAGCCGAACTGATTCTCTTATCCTGGCACTGTACAATCCATACTATCCTTAATGAATCATTATCTGCTCACACCTGATGCTGGAAGTGCTTTGCGTTGCCTCTACCAAGAAAATATTCTCTTTCTGAGGAACTCCAGAGACCATTTACTAAAACGGTGACTCCGCATCACAATTGCTCAGTCTATACCACGCCAGTAATCGTTCTCTTACTGCATATATGGCAATACTTCCATGCTATCTAACTCTCTACGCAAAGGTGATTCTAAGAAAAACTACGAACTGGCGACTGTACAGAATAACTCTGCTACACTCCAGGGTAGCACTATTACTTGCCGTAGAGGACAAGCCATATTTATTCACTAGGATGTATCGCTCTACATCTTTAAGTATCAATAATAATTTGATAAACCAGAGGCCTGCGGCTCACAAACAAACTTCCTTGGCTATCTGCACGTCTGCATGAACTAAGGTCAAGGTCTTAATAGTCCTATTTCAATCAGATACACAATATCTGTAAACATGGCTTCATTCTTTAAGAAAAACATATATATATATATATATATATATATATATATATATCGAACATATATATTTGGCATTGGTTTATTGGGGCTGCATTGCCGGTAACATTAGTCAGCGCCAAAATGAAGGCTGCCAAAAGATATGATTTGCCAAATGGCGTAACTCTTGATAAATCTTGATAAAAATCCCAAATCACCACAAGTAAGTGTCGCGAAGCAGGAACAAACTGGATCCATAAACAATTCCTAAAACTTTACAAAAGTCCTAATATTCGTGTATTTCAAATGTTTTTCTCATGCGTATTTTAAGTAACGAGCTGATAAACTTCAATGAATTTAAAAAGTATATCAATTTAGATTGAAGTTTACATCTGTACGCTCACATTTTTGTTAAAAACAAAATTATCTTTCATGAAAAATAAGTCCATTTTAGCGGAGTCACAGAATACTATTCTATTCTTGACTTCAGCCTAAGGAACCGTTTTCCTATAGTATATACTCCACCATAGAACAGTTTCCTCAGCAAAAGGCAATACTAGATTTAATACATCACATGTCGTCATGTGATGTCATATAACGTCGGCGAGTATCAATAGTACCGATGAAAGCGGTGTAATGATCTTTGCTATTAATTGTATTCCGGAGGCCAGTGTGAATGCGTAATGTCGTAAAAAGAATCGCCTTATTTAGCCAATGGGAACTCGAGGACTTATCATGTGATGTACTAAACCCTGTTATAGTTGATAGTTTACTTCGAAATCATCTTTAGAGTATTTCTAATATGACAATTTTCAACTTTTCTGAGTCTCATGTCCCTTTTTTAAAGATATTTCAACTGTAATAGATCCCTACCACATAATAGGGGAAGAAAAAAATATTACAAGGTGAGTGACGACTTACAGTAAATAAACCCCTGAAAATCACAAGCATCTCGATTATGTTAAGTGTTGGTAACGATCTTTCCACATTGCTATACTCTAAATGCTGATTTTCATCCCTAACTACAGACAAACGGAAGCTTTGCAAAATTTGTATTGCACATCTTGCCTGTACGAAAACACGACAGATGGGATACGCACAATGTTTAGTTGTTATTTGTGCAGTGGCAGGTGCCTTGGATACAACGCCAGTGCTGGCCGTCTTGGCAGCGGTTTCCATTTCTGCCACATTCGTCGTTGGCTTGGCAAGCTATTGAATACAGAAATAAAGAAATAAATAAATACATAAAATATGCTCAGACCTCCAACTAAACTTAAAATTCAAATGTTTGACTGACTACCGGTCAATCACAGATTAATCAGGCGTCAGACTGAAGGGCGCGGATTGAGTTTCAACTAGAAAATGAAAGCAAATACTTTGGAGGCAGATAAACCACGCATTACATTACAAAAAAGGTCACAGATGCTAAAATGATTCCACAGCATTGGAGATATCAGTAAATTGTTTGCTCAACACGAAATCAAAATTATTGCTACCCTCTACCTACTATTTATAGCATGTCTTAAAACACAAATTATAATGAAAATGTGAATGGGACAAGTCTTTTCACTCTAAAGCAACTCCGGTAAATGATACAAAAAGAGCGATCCCGAACTCTACACCATTGGCTAGTTTTGGTGAAAATGAAGTCTTTATTTAAAAACAAAGTTGTTATGTTCCTGTTGCTCCGTTTGCCATTGGTCCTTGTATATTCGTGGTAATAAACGAACAATCCTTTATAAATAAATTAGCCGCTTTTACGTATTTGACCCTTTTATATTCAACCAAACTCAAACATGCGAATGTCAGAAGCTATTATAATACTTCTTTGGGTGTTAAGAAACAGGGAGGTTGGCTGGGGATTGGTATTTGGCATATATTTTATGTACTTAGTAATTGATCGTGTAAGAATAATCATCATACAATACTTGTTGTATGCAGAGGTTTAGCGGTACAATCGGAAAGCCTTTGAACCCTTGAGGTCAAACCTCTTTAGTATGTAATTGTTGCCGGCACGTAGACAAGGATATCGAGCAAGGGTTGCAGACACTAATTTTCTGTGGATGTGACAAGTCTCAAAACATAATGAAGACCACTCAACTGACTTCCGTAATGGTTCTTTTGTTTGAAGACGCAAAAAATCAACTTAAATGCCCGAGGCCAAGTGGTAATGAGAACTGCATTAGATATAATTGCCATCCACATCGGTATATATTTTGGTCTATTATATTTTTCTGACTCGTTATTTTAATATTTAAGTCCATTTGTAAATTTTGCTCGGTTTGATAAAGAATTTTAATATTTTATGATGAATTGTTTCCTATTAGAATTTTACCACCTATAGTTGTCACCATTATCCTGTCTTATAGGAACTCAGTTCTTTCTCATCGCACAAAGCCCTACTCAATGTCCCATACAAATAGGTAACGTGATGTAGATAAAAATCACATACATAATTATTTTTCTTAGCATATCTACACTTGTCAGCGTTCATTGTACATTGTATTCTCGGGAAGAATAAAACAAAGGAAAGACAATTATTATTTCTTGGTTGTTTTTGTTGGTTTAACGGGACTTTTAACACATTATTGGCTTTATCATGCCGAGGAAATGGGGGCTAAGTGCCTTTCCCAAGGACAAACCGAGGCTGCTGAACCGGGCTGACATGGACGCGTAGCAAACCCACGACCCTTGGATTAGAAGTCCGACGCACTTCCAGCTGATCTAGCGCGCAATTAGACCAAACTTGTGTTTTTATTTAAACGTAAACGTAAACCAAAATATATGTATTTCATGACAAGGCGGGTGTTCGCTTTTATTCAAGAATTGCAGATGTAATATATTTCAACGGAAGAATAATTGGGACACGTTGGCACACAATAATGATTTATTTGTAGCATTATATGTTACACAAGATTTATGTTGACAATTTCTAAGACATCCAGGCATTTTCTGTACTTTGTTCATCTTGATCTGCATGTATCGCGAAAGGAGTGATCTGCTTTCGAAATATCTTCGCCTGTTTTAAGGGAAATCTGTTAGAAATTGTATGAAGAACTCAATGCGTAATTTATAATGGCAAAATACTATTTGTATATGGTGTAATGAAAAAGATTTCGTTTTTGTACTTTATTTCTCCCATCACCCGAAATGCACTAAAATCACTATCAATCGCACAAATTGTAGCTGGTATACTAAAATCGCTCTCTTTCTCTCTCTCTCTCTCTCATATATATATATATATATATATATATATATATATATATATATATATATATATAGTGACCTTCGAAGGAAGACCGCCATATATGAGGTTCATATTGCACGTGATTTTCGCGGGTCTATTCACATATTGCAGGCCTACCGCAAACCAACGATCCGATATAGAAAGAATTCTTACCGTGCGAACCGCCTCCAGTATGAGTACATGTGCAGACATTATCTACACAACCAAGCACCCATTCGGCGCCGCCCGAACATACTGTCAAGTGACAGTCACTGGCATGTCCAGAGGCACACGCCTCTCCCTTTACGTACACTGCAATAGAAACTATGGCTATCATGTGCGTAATCATTCCATATTTATAAAAAATACTAAATAATGAGTTAATGGCATTTGTACTGAAATGAACCTTGTGCTAAAAGTAGACTATGATGTCATTCCCCCAGGCTACTTTCTATTACGCCATATTGTTTTTCGCACAAAGCGACGGGTAGATTCTTGTCATTTTTTCTATAAACATTAACCGCTGTCTACATTACTTGTGATATTATTGTCTCTCACTGCCTTGATACGGTCTTGGACGCTGTCAATAGTAATACATTACTTGTGATATCATTGTCTCTCACTGCCTTGATACGGTATTGGACGAGGTCAATAGTAATACATTACTTGTGATATCATTGTCTCTCACTACCTTGATACGGTCTTGGACGCGGTCAATAGTAATAAAAATAAGAAGAAGAAGAAGAAGAAGAAGAAGAAGAAGAAGAAGAAAAAAGAAGAATAACAATTACAAAAAAATACATCAACATGTATAATAATAACTTGTATTACTTGCATACCCATACAATATTGTGACAAAATACCGGAATTCGTCGCTATAATAATAATAATAATAATAATAATAATAATAATAATAATAATATTCCTATTACCACTATTAAGACTCTAAATAACGTCAATAATGCGTTGCTGAATAGTAAAACAATATTTCAATTCAAATGTTATCAATGTATCGACATCTTGCATTTTTACATATTTAAAATATCGGTCCACTTATTGGTTAGACACCATGCTGAACTTCCATTTAAAACGAGAAAATTTGCTGAATACATTTACGTAAAACTTGCAATATATTACCCTGACATCCTAAACATGATACCAATAGAAAGCAATAACAGCATTACAAAATTCAATTTTAAACAATCATCATTTTTATTTCCACGGGACTGTGATTACCAATAAACAGCACAATTACTGACTAAATTTTGCAAATTGTGTAACGTCTATCACAAGAACAAAGATGGGGAAAATAATAACTTGGGAAAAAAGGACAATGTCTTTTATCAAGGGTAGTTAGAAAAAACATTATTCTTGTTTAATTTCTGGTGGAAAGGACATAAAGCTCATCTGAAAGCACTTCAGAGACTTTATCGCATCGAATTTCTACTCTATCCCTTATGTAATTACTGTAAATAATGAAAATGTACATAATTAACACGAAATTATGAATTGGATTAATGAATATTTCGTATCTGTCAGCAATCGCCTGAATGAAAAAATACATTTTTTCCACATAACTTTGTGTCCTTTTCAGATTTTTTCGCAGGACGAGTACCTTATGATAGAGAGGCCTTTGGTATTGTTAATCAGGATGCTCTTTTAAAGAAATTAGCTGTCTATAAATTTTAAACTGTTACATACTCTTTGTTTAAGTCTTGCCTAAGAAACGGAACTCAGGGTGTCAGTATTAGAAACCAGTCATCAACATTAGAACCAGTAAAATGTGGCGTCTGGCAAGGCTACATTTTAGGACCATGTTCTTTTTCTAATCTTTTTTAAACGATCTACCTCATTGTTTCAAATGCTCTAATTCCGATATATTCGCTTATGACACAACTATCCATCATTCGGGCAGCTCTAATTTTGTTGTCAATTATCATCTTCAGAACGCTATTCAATCTGTTAAAAAGTGGTGTACATCAACTAAATTGAACAAATCTATCAAAAACTATTTGTATGACAATTAGCTCAACTCAGGAACTGTCGACAATTGCCATACTCGGACTTATGTTCAATGACTTTGAACTCGCCTCAGTATACTCTCAATAATTACTAAGTTTCTTCGTTGATAACAACCTACATTGGGACAACCAAGTTAATCACATTGGTCTTTTATTGAGGAAATGGAGGTCACGTATGAAAATTCATTCAAATTACGCATACAAAAATATCCTTATAATTACATTACAATAGCTTTATTTTAGAAATCTTAGATTATGGGTGCACCATTTGGGGCAACTGCAGTGCCGTTCTAACTGATAAGAGTACTAAATTGCAAGACTAATTCTAAAAAGTGATATTTTCACTCGATCTCCTGAAGTTTTTTCAGATTAAATTGGTTACCATTACAGAAAGGTTGCACGATGTAGAAGACAGTCAATACCCTTGTACCTGATTATCTATCTTATACGACAATACCACAATGGCCCTGTACCTGATTATCTATCTTATACCACCAAATCGCTATGGCCTTGTACCTGATTATATATCTTATCCCACCAAATCGCTGATATATGACAGTGACCTTCATTCTCTTCCAAAGAGTATAGTTTTATTCCACCATCTCTTCCTCCCTATTTCGATAAAACTCTCCGTATCGGGTCCAAAAATACGTAATATTATTCCTATTGAAATGAGAAATCCAATTTCTTAATGTAAGTTCAAGTTCTTGTATAATGGCTATCCTTTCACTCACAGCTAATGATATCCAGACTTATATTCCGATTTTACTGTACATACTATTTTTCTATTCTTTTTTTGTTTTAAATCAATGATATCATTTTCTGCTATTTTATATGTCAGTTTTTTGGTCAGATTTATAAGAAGGATCACGAAGTCCAGTTACTGTATGTATGTATGTATGTATGTATGTATGTATGTATGTATGTATGTATGTATGTATGTATTTATGTAGTTTTTATACAATTTTATCAGAACCATATTTGAGATGAGCTATGATGCTAAACATGTCATCGTCTTGAAATATTATTATTATTATTATTATTATTATTATTATTATTAAAACAGAAAAGTGTTGTTTGGAATAAACAGCGAACAAATAAACTTATCATTTTGCTGATCTGGAATGATACTTTAGTTATGATGTAGCCAAAATAGATTTCTTTCAAAGCAGATATATTTTTACTTTTATTTGTAACTGACTTATTTATTCATTTATTAGTCTGTTAGTTTGTTGAATAGTTACATGAATTGTTAATTCATTGGTTAGTTAGCTACATCAATAGTTAGTGAAATAATTATTTCAAGTTTCTAAGCAACCATGAAAGTAAATTTGATTATATACTCATTATTGCAGATAGCTGCTCTTCATTGTTGGAAAACACGTAAAGTATTATCAGGTACCACAAGTAGGAACGAAGTATCCCCAACATATCTCTCTGCATTTAGGTTTCGTGAGAAAAGTACTGTTTTGTCAAGGGTCTAACAATTTAAGCACTATGTTTAAAATACAAGATATTTTTTTAAAAGCAAGATGTAGAGAATAACCTTTTATAAACCAAAGTTTGGTCTCTCAAATAATTGCAATGACCACGAAGGATATTTTACAGAATAAATACAGCAATGTCATAAGAGACACACTTCATTCATGATTGTATCTTCATATTCATACATTTTCATGAACTAATAAGATCAGTAATAATGGCATGATTAATAGCAAGCAATCACCACTGGCCCTTCTTCGTGCAAGCTTTCCTTTGTGACTAGGCAAAAGAAGATAACATTTCACGTCTGATTACGGTAACTGCAAAGAAGTATTTTACCCATGCATATATCCATCATGTTATCAACATATCCTGATTTCAATATATTAATTACATGATGTTTTAAATACAATATTAGAACTGTCAGTGGAAAAATGATAGAAATTAAGTCAAATGCTCAAACTTAAAAAAAAAAAAAAAAATTACTCTTGTCATATAACAAAATGAGAAACGATTACCTATCTTAGATTTTTGAATGAATATTTTTTTTATTTACTTATTTTGGCGATGTTCTCGTTGGCTTTAAGAATTTGAGGCGTAAATTCAGATTCCTTACGAAATGGGAATAAAATGTTTTTAAATGATACTTGGAATGTTTTGTTGCTGTTTTTGTTTTACCACTGAACTCATCGTATAAGAATTGATACAATAGATATGACTCAGACACATTTTGAACAAATTCACGAGAAAAGGCCCTTAAAAATTCCTTGATTCTATGCGTTTCCCTATAATTTGCGACTATAAAGATTTTACAGAATCTTATGTTATCATAGTAGTCGAGTTAAGTTAACAAATGCCTTTTACAAGGATCTTGCTATGAGATTTAAAGTGTAACTTACCAACTACAGCAACGAGAACGAGAAGGCACAGACAGGTCTTCATGGTGGTATCGAATGTACACATTTCACAGGGGCTTAATCTTATAAGACTGTTCCCTGACCTCCAGGAGCACGATGAGAGCAAATTCGTGAGAAAATATGTCCCTAGTTCGTTGTTGCCTGTCACGTCTATACGTGTAGACAAAAGAATACGTAACAAATATTGATCCACTAGCAATCCCAGTTTAATTTTTGTGAGCAATTCGAAACACACACACGCACACACACATCTATCTATCTATCTATCTATCTATCTATCTATCTATATATATATATATATATATATATATATATATATATATATATATATATATATATATATATAGATATCCAATATTTGGATGACATGTTAACTGTGATCAAGTTGGAAAGTATACCCCTATGAAAACTAAATTGTTTCGTTATTTTAGGGGTTTCTTAGCTCTTATTTTGATATACCAGGTGTCAACATTTGACAGAGAAACATGTAGATGGTCACCAACCCTGGGCTGTCTAAATAATTATTTGTTTGGAGCTATCATAGGAAATTACGTGTTATAGATGTTGCGCGTGTAACTCAAAGCTTCCAGAAACATCAACACATTTTATAACTTATTCTCATATGGCATTATAGGAGGTGTTAAAACAACGAACCAGTATTAAATATATTTGTGGATATTAAGTAAGTACTGATATAAGTACGAATGATGAAATTATCAATACTTTTCTTCCTTTTTAGTACATGTTTATATCTTAAAGGAGTGTTTTGTAAAGCGTACATTTAGTATGTCCAGAATCATAGTGAAATTTATTACGAATGCGCATTTTGTTTTAATGAATGCATCACAAATTCCAGTTCCAAGAGAGTGAGCACAAAATAATAATTTGAATTGTTTTACAGAACCAAAGTAATGGTACATTACCACTTAATATAAATATTTCACGATATTAACACGAAAGAAGCATTTTTGGTATGCAGAGATATTGCCTATTTATTTTCAAGGTTGGACGGGATGCAAGTGTTGTCACAGCTAATTGTGTCTATGAATAAAATGTACGTTAATTAAAGTGTTAATTGGCTAGTTTCAAACATCAAATATGATCTTATCTAAGTTTCAGAAAAGTTGCAGATTAACATATTACATTCAATGATCAAAGGATATATAATTTATAAAAACTCGTTGTTTTCTTGACAGCAAGTAACTTTCAAACTATGATAAATAATTTCCATGAACACCGATACTTTAAGTTTTGAGAGCAACCCCCTATGCCAAATTCTGTCGTAAGCCTTGTTAATATAAAGAAAACGGTCCTTATCTCCATGCGCAAAACAAGTTGTGTTGTAAATGTCTGTTAACTGATGCGTTGTCGTATGACATGGCGAAAAACCCTATTGATTATGTTGGACAATGTAGTCATGTAAATATTTATATACAAACTTCTCAAAAACTTTAGATAGAGTTCAAAGTAAAAATATACCACGATTGTTTGACACAGCGGTTTTCACACCTTTCTTATGCGCAGACACTACTTTTTCTAATTTCAAGTGGTTTCGATGCACCGAAGATTGCAATTAGATATTGGATGTGCAGCACAGTGGATACTTAATTGATTGTGCAATTTTTCCAAAGTAATTTAGAATGCAGTAAGTCAAGGTCACATGCTGTCGATGGATATAGACCTATTCAAACATTAGAAACATCATCCGCAGTTACAATTAAGTTATCAAGAGAAGGACAAAATAAATCTCGTAAGACTGGTTCGGGAATTTGAGGTAAACGTTAGGTTTTTTAGAGCTGATTTTTCACAAAAGAAATCATTAAAAACTTTTGCCTTTTCTTCGTCATCAGTTATAACTACGTCATTTACAATAAAAAATTGGCAAGATTTCTCTTTTGATCTTCCTTGAATTTCTCTAATTAATTTCCACAAGTCTTTCGGGTTAACATTTGAAGACCTGATTCGTTGCATCAGCGTGTTATAATGATTACATTTCGACTTCCTAACCTGAGTAATAACAAAGTTTCTCTTTTGCCTGTAAAGAAATCAGTGTGTGGGATTTTGAATATGTTTCGCTTGATCATATAATTGTTTTCTCTGTCTAAATAGTTTTCTAATTTCATTGTGCATCCAAGGTGGATCCTTATTGTGAAGAGTAACATTTTTGTGAGGTACACAGTTCCTAACTGCATCCTGTATTATATATATATATATATATATATATATATATATATATATATATATATATAATTCTCAACACTGACATTGACATATTGTTCATTAGGTACACTGTTCCAATAGATATACACATGTATTGAGTTCAAAAAAGTATAACTCTCTTGTTCGAATAACCAGATTTCTCTTTCATAGCATGTTCATTTAGGGAAGATACATTTACAAATAGCATATACAGGAGAGTGATTCCGAGCACCTTCATAGTGAAACGACCCAAAATGTCAGCAGAGTGTACGAAATCAGGGTTTGACACCAAAATAAGATCAATCAGGGTCTCATTATACTCTCTAAAATTAATTCGGTTTGTTATTACTTGATGAAGATTACTTGACTGTGACATGAGTGGAATTTTGTTATTTGGGAGGAGACAATATTCATAATAAATAATAATAATAATGAGGACTTTGTATAGCGCCTAATCTTTAGAAGCTTTAAGCGCTTTACAACATTAGGTAACACATAAAAACATATATAATTATATGATTATGAAAAACAAACACCATGAAATTAGAAAACAAAAACATGCTGAAATAGTTAAGGTAAGGAAACATTATTAAGTCTTTAGGTCTGTTCTTGCAGTCGCAATCGGTCAGTTTTTAGAGCACTCTTGAATTTGATCACCATGCCTTTGTGTTTAAGTTCAGTGGGCCATTTGTTCCACGTTGCTGGGCCCTGGTATGCAAAAAAACGTTGTCCGTATGACTTCATTTTGATAGTTTTAATAATGAGAATACGAGTGTCGGAAGAGGAGCGTAAGTATCTTGCTGGTGTGTACACATGGGTGAGGTTAGATAGGTATGTTGGACTGGAACAAGTCAATGAAACGTAGCACAGATAACAAATTTTGTTATTGATTCTGGATCGAATGGGTTGCCAGTGTAGGGTACAGAGCAGGGGGAAGGTGTGCTCTGTTCGTGGTACTCTAAGGATGATCCGAGCAGCTATGTTTTGAACTTTTTGAAGTTTCTGGAGTAGATACTGAGACGAACCAGATAGAATTGAGTTACAATAGTCTAATCTTGAAAGTACCAAGGAACACACATGTATTTTAGTGGCATCAGCTGAAAGATAATTGCAAGTGTGAACATAACAATCTCCCATTAAAATTAAATAGTCAGGATTAGTGGATTGTGTTTTGTCTGTACTTAATTCGAGACGCTCCCAAACAGTTAAGTCGCAATTGGACGGTCTGCATATTCCTGGAACTTAGAATTTCTTCCCTGAAATATTTATTTCTATCCAGATACATTCAAGGTCAGAAAGGTCCAAAGCACACCTTAGAATTACAGGAATATGTTTTTGATTTCTTTTACATAAATAGACACACCACCCACAAGTGTAGCCCAGTCCTTCCTGAACGGTTCAGAGTCGTTCGAAATATTCAGTTTTGGTAATGTCTCAGTGAATATCAATACAACAAACTCCTTCACACTAACTTGTATCAAATCAAATTTAAGTCTAAGACTCTGTACAATAAAGTGCATAATCAAAGAATGAATTCTCCAGGTTTCAGAACCGGGGTTAGGTTCTATCTCTAATAGCAACAGATGGATACTTAGCAAGTACATTAATACAACAAAAACCATTCTGATGGTAAATAAACATTGTACTGATTACATAATATAAGCCTAAAATATATCAAATAACTAAGTCCAATACAATCATATTTCCATATATACAAGAGCACCATTAGTAAGATTATCAAATCAAGTCAACCGCGTACTTGTGCACGTAGGAGACAATGGGAAAAAATATATGTCCAATCTATACTGCGTCATTAAGACTGACATTAGGGTCATGCCCTCAAGGGGCAAAAAAGCAGATTTGCCACTGCTGTTTACTGCGTATGCATGTGCAGACTTCAAGGATGAATGCAGGTACATATAAACATATCTATATAAACATATACTTGGACTTGAATACGAGTATGAACCTAACAGATTGTGCTGCAAACATACACATACATAGTGATATAGTTTACTTGATAAACATTCAAGGAATACATTTCGTATTTGATGCAGTGAAATACACAAATTTGTTTTCGGGTTAATTTACAGCACAACCTGAACATTTCATAGTCTTTACAAGATCAATATACATCGATTGAAGAAAAACGAACACATGATTTCTTAAAAACAGTCAGTTTTAGAACAACACATGCTGAGTATATGAAGTAGCTGTTTTAGATTCAACCATAGGAATGAGAAAATGTGACATAAATATAAAATCATTTCATACATTCGAAAGGACAGAAGAAACGTTGCAAGTTGCTGAAAATAAAAGTACCCGTCTTGGACTGTTTGTTGGTTTGTTGATAACACCAAAATACAATTTACTAAGCATACATTATGTTCTGGTTGATTCTATTTTAGAAAGACTGAAAAAGAACATTATTTAAGACTTCTTTTCTGCCATCTAGTTGCTTACACAAATATCGATCAATCGTGGGAACAAATTAAACTGAACTTGACATGAACGTTATTCTTCGACACAACTAGCTGCTACCTAACTTGCATCCCGTCCAAACATGTAAACAAGGGGCATTATCTCGAGATACAGACAGTGTTTCTTTCATGTTAATATCGTAAAATATTTATATATCCTCTCTAAAACCTGTTGAATTCAATACAGTGTAGCTTGGCGCCATTAATTAGGATACGTGAAAAAAAAACGATATAATTATTATTTTGTATTAGTTGCACTCCGCTCAGAGCAAAGCACACTACTTATCCTTGAGAAGGTGGTGAAGTAAGTGTTAGAGTAAAATATATTTAGTGAGTCCTGGAATTAGAATGTTCGAATCATTCATTGAAAATTAAAGTGCAATCAAATTCCATTATCATCCTGAACTCACTAAATGTTCACTATTCAGAAGCATTCATTAAGGTTATAACAAAATGTACTAAAAAAGAAGAAATATATTGGTTATTTATCATTCGTTATTATATGAGTACATAGTTAATATCTAGAAATGTCCTTAAAACGAGCTCGTGTGTTTTTCAAATCCTCCCACTGTATGTTTTAGGGTTATCCCATACGTGAATAAGTCGTGCAATGTGTTCATCCTTTTGAAGCTTTTAGTTATATGCGCAACATCTATAGAACGTCCCTTCCTGTGATGATGCAAAACAAAGAAATATCCCACTCTTTAGCCATCTTAGCAAGCGTGACAATCTGCATGTTCGCTGTCAAATTATGACTTTTGGTATATCACGCCGAGATCTAAGGAACCCCTACAAAGTAGGAAACAATTTGTCTCGAAAGAGGTACACTTTCCAAATTGATCTTAGTTTATCGTTCATCGTTCATTATAATATTTTATATTTGCTGAGGATAAACTATATAGATAAGTAATCCTCACAATTTATTCTTTCTTTCAAACAATTAATTTGGATCAATGGTGGATACGTCATTGGGTGATATTACGTGTTGTTTTGTTCACACGTATAGACGATGACCATAACGGTATATTCGTGTCAGATCTACTCACGATTTGGTCTCATCGTGATATCTGAAGATCAAGCAAAAGTCTTTTTAGACTCATACTCTGTGAAATGTGTATATTCGATACCACCATGAAGACCAGTATTTTCCTTCTCTCGCTCCTTGTTGCATTTGGTAAACCTCATTTTTAAAACCTTTGACAAGCTCCTATTAAAAGTTATTTATTTAATTAACTCGGTCAGTGTGATAACATCAGATTCTGGAAAAACGTTATAGCCTCAAACTTTAGGTAAGAGTAAGTAATGAAATATTTTGTAAAGACCCTTTCATTTCAAGTGTATTCCTGTCACATAGCCTATTTCAATTCTTATTCGACCTCTTTAATGGATACATATAATCCAAATGTCCGCCTAAAATTCTCAAAAGCAACTCAAAAGCTTGAACTGGCAAAAGAAATAAAGAAATATAATATACATTAAAAAATCCCATAAGAGAATCGTTTCTCGTGAATTATATATTATGCGAATATGTTTTTAACAGTTTGAACGTTTGATTTGGTTTCGATCGATTCTCCACTGCCACTTCTAATATTGTTGGATATAATCAGGGTATTGAAATCAGGACGTGTATATAATACGTAGATGTATGCTTGATTAAAATGCTTCTTTGCAGTTACCGTAATTAGTCGTGAAAATTTATCTACATAGCCTGATCAAAAAGCAAACTTTCGCGAAGTAGGGCCAGTGGTGGTTGATTATGATGACAATATTGCTGACTTTAATATCGTGTGTGATTCTGTTTCACGATAATGTATGAATATGAAGATATAAACATGAATGAAGTGTGTCACTTGTACCATTGCCGTATTGATTCTGCAAAAATATCCTTCGTGGTCACTGCAATTATTTGAGAGACCGAGCTTTGGTTTATGAAACTTTATTCTCTACATCTTGCTTTGAATAAATTGTCTTGCATTTTAAATATGGTTCTTTTTTTGTTAAACTCTAGACGAAACAGTACTTTTTCTCATCAAAGCTAAATTCAGCCGGTATGATAGGGATACTTCGGTCATACCTACTGGTACGTGATATTTTACTTTTTTTCCAACATTAAAGAGAAGCTATCTTTAAGAAAACATATTCAATAAAGTTTACTTACATTATTGCTTATATACTTTAATTAATTCACTAATTATTTAAGTTGCTAACTAACCAATAAACTAACAATCTATACGACTATGTAATTAAGTAACAAACTAATAAATAAATATTTTGTTACAAATTAAAATAGGAATATTTCAGCTTCGAAGAAATATTTTATGACGTACATTGTAACTAAAATATCTTTTTCAGGTAAACACAGTGATAATTTTGGTTTGTTGTTTACTTTGAGCAACAATTTGCAGTTTTTAATCTCAACAACTATTTTCCTCAATAATTATTTTATCAGTTTAAAATGCTTCATCTTAAAGCCGAAAGCGTAAGTAATGTCTTTACAGTATAGTGCATATAATACCGTGTATTATAAATGATTTTATAACTTTCTTTACTTATTGTATGGTGTTTCTCAGTTCTTAAGAGTATGCTGCTTTAAAATTGGAAACTGAAAATCTGTAAAATCTTTTATTTTAAATGTGGAAATCAATGCTATTTGATGTCTGTACGGATCTTCAGAGAGAGAGAGAGAGAGAGAGAGAGAGAGAGAGAGAGAGAGAGAGAGAGAGAGAGAGAGAGAGAGACAGACAGTGAGAGAATTAGCCTGCACTAGTTAACTGTATGCAGATATAAAATGTAACCTACATTGATGCACTTATATATTGAAATCAGTTGTCTTGGACCAAGAATAAGCACAAATAGCGAAATTCACATTTAGTTAGCGGAAGATTGAAGCATTTTTGACTATTAGAAAGGAAACACCGGCTTAGAAAACCATTAAATGTCTCTAACCTCGATTTTTATTTCTATGCTTGTACGCAGTATATTTTACATTTCTGAATCAAGTTAATTTTAAGATATTATAGAAAACCATATACTGTCTCTACCTCCAAATTTGTTTCATTGTAACATTTACACAGCATAATGATTTTATACCTTACACACACACACACACACACACACACACACACACACACACACACACACATATATATATATATATATATATATATATAGAAACGGATGAATATTTTAAAAAAAACAAAGCTTGTGTTTCGCATGAAGCTTAACAGAGATGCAAATTACACCGATCCTTTTACGTAAAGCGTTTATTTAAAGTATAGCGCGGACCTTAATAAAACACGGGTTTGGTGGATTAAATCTTTTTGCAATGAATGCAATTTTGATATTGAACCTACCTCAGTATAAGGCGACCTTACTTATAACACAGTAAACATTTATAGCTTCTCTGAACATCGTTATTGTGAGGGACTACTGTATTAATCAGATTTGGTTTAGCCTTATTGCAAATACTAAAGAGAAAGTTGCGGGCCATCAGAACCATATAATCTTGTACTAAGTTTAGTAATTAACTAATTATTTAGTATCGTACATAAATATGTAACAACTTTGCACACGATACACAAGTAGAAATATGTATAACTTCTATTGCAGTTTACGTAAATGGGGAGTCGTACCCCTCCGGGCGTTTCTTTGAATGTACGTTGACAACATGCTCGGGCACTGATTGGACGCTTGTTTGTTTGGAAAACCTCTGCACGGCGACTCATACTGGAGGCGGCTCGCACGGTAAGATGTATTTCCATATCGGGTCCTTTATTTGCGGTTGCTCCGCAATGCTTGTACCAATCAGCGAAACTTACGTGCACTATAAATCGTACGTCAACAGTCTTACATATCAGGGTCCCGTTTCACGAAGCAACGTAAGGTTACGCACATAATTTTCGTAAATTTTCGGCATAAGCTACTCTTTTATATCGGAGGTAGGTAATAACCCAATAAAATGTAATATGGCATCTGCAAGGTACTTACAAAGGACGTCAACGAAGATGACGACGACAACAACAACAACAATAACATCACAATGACCAAAAAATATGGGGCAAAAATACTTTGACCTATGGGCTATATGAAATTGACCGATTTATGATTTTACGACCTCTAGGCACTGTCAGAGTTGCCGCCCCCCGCCCAAAACAAAGCCTGAAAAGACCTTTACGCCTTTAAATAATGGCAAATTTTAACTAGCGCTTTTTCTTTTTTTTATAAAATAAATAAATTTTTTAACAAAGCCAGATTTGCATACTTTAAAATCTACCGCCCTCCGAATTTTCCCGCCCTAGGCAGCTACTTTGTCCTTTGTCTGCCTAATGGAAAATCCGTCACTGTCTGTGTGTGTGCGTTTGTGCGTGTGTGTATATGTGTGTGCGTGAGAGAGAGAGAGAGAGAGAGAGAGAGAGAGAGAGAGAGAGATTGTCGAACAACAAGTCGATGAATATACAGAATTTAACTTACTTATTGAAGGAAACGGCTAAGTCATACTTCTATATTTATCTATATCAAAATGGTTATCTAATCACTTCACTATTTTGTCGACCTGTAGTTCTTTCAAATACATGAACCTACTTGGAGGTCCTCAGGCGTGATGTAGTTCCTTTCTTTAGATCGGGGATTGTCTCAAAATGATCTCTCTCTCTCTCTCTCTCTCTCTCTCTCTCTCAGACACACACACACACACACACACACTTCATAGATTCTCTCAACACCAGGATTAAATTAAGTCCATCGCTATATATGATTAATATTTGTAACTATATAAAGACAATTAAATAATTTTATTTACTTAATAATACCTTAATGCATGAAATAAAAATCGATAAACTATTAGGTTCATGTCTCCAGTTATTAGGTTCAGACACATTTAAATAATGAGTCGTTTTATCTTGCTATTTATTGTATCCAATACGCTCTACAAATTCTGAAAAGTTTACTACATGACTTATATTTTAGAAATCATATTTGTGCTTGTAAAACACGTCTGCCATACACTGATGAAAGTTATCAAAATAACTAAATGACAATGAAGTCTGATTGAATCAGGTACATATGTATATAAACAAGTTAACCGAACTTCATTTGCCTACGTCAATCAATGAGGGCATATTGATTTGGTTCAGCCGATACGTACGTCCGTACTTCTGTAAGTCTGTCTGTCTCGGGAAGAATTTTAGCAACACTGGGCAAGAACCATTCAACGTATACAATTTTGCTAGCATGTTTGTACGTATAAGTAGATGACATGATTAGATTTTCAAGCCATTACAGCAATCTTTTATGCTTTACACATTTTAAAACTGTTCGGGATTGGACATTTAAAAAATAAATAAAACATTGTTAGCAAGATTAAGCATGAACTGCTTGAGGTAGAAAAATGAAATTTCATAGTCATATTTCTATTTGTATGTAGATGACCTGTTTAAATTTTCTGCTAATTCCATGAATTTGTTTATTTATTTAATTATTTTTGTTTTACACATTTGTGCACTTTGTAGACTTATACTTTTTGAACGAAAGCATTGTTAGAATCATTAAGCAAAAACCACTTGACCTCGACAAATGAAAGTGAATGTCTTGCTTTTTCGCATTTTTCTCTGAACAGAGCCGAGACAATAAATAGATTAATAAATAAGTGAAAATAGCACATACACTCTTCCTGCATCATCGATCTCAAGGCAAAGAAAGTTCCGTGGAAAAGATAATCATTTCAATTTTCTATTTTGAACAGCATTTAAGCACCCCTAAGTATACACATTCTTTCCGTTTATGTAATATTAGTCTCTTCATTTGTATGTTATGCAGGATGCCATTTATTTATTTATTTTTTTGTTGTTGTTGTTTTGTTCTATCCTTTTTGTGTTTGTTAACATTATCTTTTTAAATCAGCGCACTTGAATAAAAACTGCATATCAAGATCTCATGCCATAGTAAGGCTCTATGAAATAAAGAAAGAGTCAAGATGGCCAAGAACTACTGTTTCGAGATGTCTGAATGTCCTGATTGAAAAATATAAAATTTAATTATTGTAGTAATATAAAAGGCCGATCCTAAACCATTGACTTTATCCTCGTATCAAAGATACTTCACTTCGCTACTCTTGGCTACAGTGACCGCTAACGCTCGCAGTTTCGCTCCGATTCGCTTCGTTTCGTATCTTTGGTACTAGGATAAAGTCAATGATTTTGGGCTCGGCCTTTCATATTACTACTGCCTTGTTTACATATGTATTCAGTACTCCACTTTTGTTCTTTGTTCATAACTGTTAGGTCGGTAGATCGGTCCCCTCTATAAATAATTCACACAAAATTCACATTGGAAGGTGATTGATCATTACTTTTTGACATTAGGAGAACAGTTACAGAACTGATTCATATTGAAGCTCTCTTATTTTGTTCTTTGGCACATAATTCTTTTCTACTTCTGTGGTAGGCAAATAACACAATGCAACTTCAGCCTTTGTGATGTAATACTCATTCATATCCTCTTTACAAATAAATTCGTTATGTAATTGCTTTTTTATGCCAGGTAGAATCCTTATTTTTTCTAGTGTTTCTACAATTTCATCAATTTCGTCCAACATTTCTTTGAAATCTGTTATAATCTTGTTTATTATTATTATTGTTCACACAAAAATCATCACTGCCATTACAATTACAATGCAAATTGTTATTGATATATATTTTATCAATGTCATTATTTATTGTTGTTACATTAAACTTAATTGAACAAATAGTTCTGTAAAGTCTTCTGGTTTTTCTTTGCTAGGATCATATCCATAGGCAAATGTATCAACATCATTTATGAAATATCTTTTGTCATCAAAGTTACAAAGTCCGATTTTGTTAACAACATTAGTCTCAATCTTGTGACAGCGTGATCTTAGTGTTGTCATTTCAATGTGTTTCCTTTCTCCACCAAGTGCTGCCAGATAATTATCAAATCCTATTACTTTATTGACAACATTCTTTTTGATACCTTTTGCGCGTTTTTTGACACTATTATCATCTAGTTTGATAGCGCGCATCTTTGATCGTAATCCAATAAACTCACTGATTGGAACAAAGTTAGTTTCATCTTTAAAGTTACCAATTGCCATCTTGTTGTCATTACATTTGAATCCACTACTAACAGGGTAATCTGCTAAATCAAACAGAGAACGATTGTCGTACATTTCTCGATAAACATCTTCACAAGGAACATTGTAACATAAACTGTCAGTGTCAGTGAATAACAACTCTGCTATTGGAAAATTAACTTTCATAAAATCATAGTGGAATTGTACATCAATGTTTTTGAAAGATCTAGTATTGCAGCACCAACATAGACAGATTTGTTAAGCTTTAAGTTATTTTTTATTTTTGCACTGCTATCAAATTCTCACAAAAGATTTTCATGCTCACAAATCTATCATCAGCAACAACTTTATTTCTTCTTTCAACATTATTGATAATTTCAATATCCACTCTTTTTCTAATATTTTCCATCGTTTTACCAAACAAACTATTTTTCATCAACTTGAAGAAATCTTTTCCAAATTTATTTGTTGCCAATTTCTTTTTTCAGTGCTGAAGTCAATGTAATCCTTCAGCCATGTTGAACTTTAACACACGATGCACATTTGTTAAGATAAGTCCATGATTTAGTGCTAGCTTTAATGCTGCAATGTGAATAACGTAACGTTTTTTTTCACGCCGATTTGGAACCAACTTTTCAACAGTATTATTCCAATGCCATATTATTCTTTTACGCACGTTGTTCTGGATATAACATTTCATCTGTCACTAACATTGTTTCAGCACAAAATGGATAATCATTATGCAGCGCATGAAGTTCACCAGGATATTCAAGATCCACTTCAACAAAATAATCAATATCTTCTGGCACTTTCTTATCAATTTATCGCAAAGTTTCTTTTATCCAGTGGAATCCACCATACGGCAGTGCTTGCGACATTGCGTGTTCATACAAATTGTTGGGTCCAAGGTACGCAATAAAGTTACTTTCCTTTGTTGGATCATAATTTGACAAGTACTTGTTGTTAGCGTTTGCGTGTTTCTTTGTTACTACTGATATGCCACCTCTGATTCCATTTTCAATGAAATAAAATTGATCAGGATCTGTTAGCAATTCTAATTTGATTTTACTTAATTTTTGTGCAGCGTTCCACGAAAGACCAGGAGATGTATAGTACCAAGCTGGATCAAGGCCGTAATACTTCAAGCTAGTAGACCTGAAATGTTCAAAACATCAGCTAGCAACAGAACGTCGGTCAACAAGTAAAGATCATGATAATCACCAAGTGTTTTGCATTTAAACTCTTTCCATATTTCATGTGCGTATGCATACTCTGAGTCTGTTATGTTTTCTAATGTTAGTGAAGAATAGAACATACTTTTTCTGGCAATAGAGCTTCATACAATTTTATCCTGTTTGTAATATACTCATAAGGATAAACGCCTTTTTATTATAGCAAATCGGATTTATCTCCAAAATGTTCATCCAGATTATTGAACACAGTGCAAACTTGAACAAGTTCTTCCAATGATGCTGCCATAAATTGAGATCTGTCAATGAAACGTAATTTGCCGAAAAGAGATTGAAATATACTTTCAAAATTGTTTCGAATAGACTTGATCCTATTGTTTAACTCAAATTTACCAAATGGTTTCATCAATGATATGACCATCACATCCACGCAGATTATGAAAAACAAACAGGAATAAAATCTGGATGTTTATAATGTAAATTATAATTATTATGTACAGCTCCGGGATACTTTCCTGTTATGTGGCAATGATCACGTACTTTATCATCACCAAGTTCATTACCATAGACACAACACTTTTTTGCTGTTTTAAATTCTATTTGTTGTTCATCGGTTAATTGCAACATTGGTTTAACTCTTTTTCATAATTTCTATCGCTTCATTAGCCTCAAGCAATACATTCTAAATTAACCAAAACTTGCAGGATCGTGTCCTCGATACAATTGAATTGGCTTACTTAACATTTATCAACAGCGCAGACAAATTTATACGCAACACCGCATGGAATATGCTCTTGCGTTTTTGTTGTTGATGATTTATTAGGCTCGCATTTAACATCAGTGACAACTGTTTTTAACAAAGACTCAAAATCAGCATTAATCACAAAAGGAACTTTCATTTGGTGATTAAAATTAATGAATTTTAATTCAGAATTCTCCTTTGTTGGCATTGTAATGCCCTGCACGTTTTTACAATACTGTAACTGTCGTTCAAGTATTTCCTCTGTCTTATGTCCATGCAAACAGTGATAACAAAAATATTTTTATGCTGTGTTTTATTGTACTGTCCACCAACAAGGCCATTGAAATTCTTGATCCAGAAGTAATGCCCATTATAAACAGCAAGTTGATAGTCTTTTGTGATGCATTTTTACTGAGTAGCCTATGATAAACATTGTTGTTTTCATCAACGCCAAATACGTTAACGCTAAGATTATTCTGTCGCTCGAATTTTGGAATCTGGCGCTCTTCGATTGGAAATCTAATATCCTTACAATTAAGCTTGTTAGAAAACGCACAATAACAGGACACTCTATTTGCATGCTGATCAACAGGGAATATTGCTGATAGTATGATAGTGTTGCTCACTGAAAGCACATGTTGTCATTATTTGTAACATTTATTACACACTTCCTGTTTTTTTATTCTATCAGGTAATTCAACATAAGAAGATCCACGCAGTGGACTATACTTCATTGTGTGAAAATGTACTGCTTTTATTGCCTCCAACGTCCACCCAGAACCAGATGAAGTATAATCTTCACTATTGTTCCAAATAAATTGGTACTTTTCATTGGCAATCTTTTAGAGATCAGTGCCTTTTAAAATCTGACATAAGGTTCAGCAAGTTCAATGTCATAATCATTTTCACCATAAACATTCATCTTGCTAAGAACAACATGAAATGGGACAAGTGTTTATATTCCAGCAAGAATTTTAAGTTCACTTTGAATGACTGGCAATATTATACAAAAAAAAATCATATGGTGATAATCCTTTTAACGCAATTTGATCATCAATTTGCCATGATTTATCGAAACCTGCAAATGCTGTTGCTGTTTGTTTAGCAATTAATAGACTCTGACGTGATAATGTCCTTAATGATAACATCTCTATATTTTTATAAAATAAAAGTCTAATTGATCGTAAAATACACATTATTATATCATATGATAAAAAACAAACAATAAGACATTTAGTATACTATATAATGGATAACAAAATAAGCATATCATATGATAATGCAACATATTTTATTCATCCTCAATACAACTGCTACGGCGCATCAGCAGATGGCATTGTAAAATCTAAAAACAAAGGCTTCTGTTGGTTAAAACACGCAAGCAGGTTTTAAGATAAGAGTGAACGATAAAGATCACACTTCATTTACACCAATATTAGTTCATGAATTTATGTGGACACTATTTCATGATGTTATTCCTGCTAATAAAAGAGTATTTCATATTAATGGACAAATTACTGATAATAGTATTAGCAATTTAGATTTGCAAGATGAGTATCAAACACATTCAATTTATAATAATTATGAATGTAATGATAAAGCTCAGATTAGAAATGAAAGAATGAAAAAGTTTATTGGTACAGTGTATAAAACAGGATATATATATCAGTCAGATTTAGTGCTAACGGTCAAGAAAAATATATTTATGCGCATACATTTGTGTATGAATGTTTTCACGGTGAAGTATAAAAAACAACGGTAATTAATCATATTAACAACAATAAAACAGATAACAGATTTGACAATCTTGAAATTGTTGATAATAATAATATCATATGATAACAAATAATCAATTAGACATATACCCTATATATATATATATATATATATATATATATATATATATATATATATATATATATATATATATATATATATAATGTACCAAAAATGATCATTACATGTGCTGATGATGAATTTATTACAAATGTTACTTACACTAACAATGCTGCTAACAAACTAGGTGTGATAGTTAACCTAGCATCATAACATATAATTGTTGACAAAACTTCACCTTTTGGTAAAATAGTTTCTGTTTGTCAAGTTAATGATCATGCAATTACTACTATCTTTCTAAAAATGGAAGTGTAAGTGACAATAACATTGAGAATTTATTTCTTGAAGATGAGTTTAAGCGTCATCCAGTGTTTGACATGTACGAAGCTAATGATAAGGCATAATAAGAAATGTTAAAACTAAAAAGATATTAGGAGCAAAAAATAATACTGGCTATATGAGAGTAAATGTTAGAGGATTAAAGAATAAATTTATTCATATTTATTTCACCGCTTTGTGTATGAGACATTTGGCGGTATTATTCCAGAAGTTTTTGTGGTAGATCATATTGATAGTGATAGAATAAATAATAATTTGTTAAATTTAGAACTTGTATCAACAGGAGAAAATAATGGAAGAAGCATATCTAAATATGATATTAACTTTAGATCTGCAAGGCCAGTTGTTTCAATTAACCTTGAAACTAACGAGTAAAGGGAATTTCCTTCAACATATTCTGCAGGAAAATATTTTGTTATTCATTCAAGATCAATAAAATATGTTGCTGACGGAGTTTATAAATCAGCATTTTCAAAAAGATTTAATCAGAGTATTAACTTTTTATGTTCTGACTAAGTTCGCTTCTGTTAATGACGTTCTACATTATTTTTATAGCACCAATGATGGTCTCCAAATAATTTTCACGTGGAACAAATGTGTAAATTATTTCAAATATCTTCCAGCACATAACGCCAATTAGTTTTTTTTTTGTTTCTTTTTTTGCAGCATAACCACAATCTCATGGTAGCTGCCAAGTAATTTTTCACCACACTTATCGTTAAACACAATATAATTACTGTCAATAGTTATTTCCCTGCTTTCAATGCTATCAAGAAAATACTGAAACTCTTTTTTATTACATTCACCGTAATCCATGATATTTGAAATTCTGTTATCAAATTCATCATCTGAAAAAACACCAAGTACACTAACGGCAATTGGAAATTTGTTATCGAAATAATTACGATCAAAATACAGTTCCTTGTTATATCCAGAACAAAAACCATAATCTCTGATCGCGCATCTTCTGAAACAAGCATCAACAAATATTCCTAGTGATGCTATTGGTGATACTTCTAGTCCACATTAAACTTGCGGTAAATAGTGATTTGGCATATCTTTGATTTTACGCAACATTGGACACTTAAACGCACAAAGTAATATCTTATAATTATCATTTTCATCTTCTGGTACGGTAGAATTAACGAGATTATCATTATGAAATCGGCCAACAATAAATCCATCAGGGCTATATCTTATTCCATAATCAGTTTTAATACAAATATTGCTGCTAAAAACTTGTTCTCAAAAATCAATTTCAACAAATGTTGTGATTACTGGTTCAAACCGTATTCCCCACTGGCACGCTATTGATGGTATAAACTTGGAACGTAATCCTTGTCGCGAATTTACTTTTTTTTGCGAGCTGCTCAAGTGTTTTGTAACGATTAACACCAAGTAATGTTACAATTTCTGATCAGCCAACAGTTACTGATACTAAATCATACCAGTCTTTTGTTCTTTGTTGTATTTTATCGGTACTTACTTGTTCAACACATTTGTTAATTGCATTTAAACACTGATTTTTTATTCATTTTATTATATTATATTAGACAGAATAACTTGCAATTGTCCTTGTTTTAAACATGCGTGTGCGCAATTCGTGAACGTTTCTTTGTTATATGATAATGCAATTTCTCCATTGCGCTCGAACACGTATTTTTGTTGTTGCGTTAATAGAACACGGTCATCCATACCATATTCAATCTTAAAATCATCACATATTTTTCTAGATGGATCGTCAAACATTCTTTTTATTTCCATGAACAAATTAATGCGGTCTAAAATTTTGCAATGAAAAATGTACTTTTCTTCCATTGCTATTATTATTGTTAGACAAAAATTAGTTACTATCAAGTAAGCCAAGATTAGTATAATATAATGTTTTCTATCTTGAAACGTATTTATTCTAGGCCAGTGCCCGAGAACAACAATTGTCATCAACTGTCTGAGTTTAAGTACCAAAAAGTGTCTGGGTACCAAGAAGTGTCTAAGGGCCAACAGTATGTTCCATAACATGATGAAGTTGTTAACATTGAATATGAAAATAGCTGTGTTGATAAGAAACATCATAGTAGACCAAAAGGATGTTACAATGTTAAGTATCATTTAACAAAAAGATAAAGAAATTTGAGTTTACTCATGAAGAGCATGAAAGTATTTACCAACGAATAAGACACTTTATGAATATAACGATCCCTAGCAGGCAAATAAATATTAAGTTTGATTTTATATTTGCTAAAATAATTAGCTTAATGGAGATTGATGAGGATCGGAAACATTATTTGATCTCTCTGTAAGCCTGTTAAGTGCCGTTCTGTTCTAATAATGTGTGAACAAATATATGTTAACATCGTTAATAACATTAACTGCTGATCAACACTAAATGTGGCCTTGTAACATAACATGATAATTCTGACCGCCATTAGTTCTTGGTCTATTCTATACTACTTGTTGGTATCCAGCTATTAAATACATATCTGTATCCTCTTCAATTAACCAAACGTTATTTGCCCTTTGTTTTTATTACCTTTTCAATGACAAATACATCTTGCTGTGTGCTTTATAATTCTTGTTCGTAGAAACTACCAGTAATATCATCACCATGTAAAGCTTTCAGTTTGTATGTAACTAGTATTGTTGTTAATATTTTGTCAATAGCAAACACTTCTTTTGACCAATTTGGTGTAGCTCCTTTTTCAAACACTTTCTTTGTTAATGAAATTCTTACTCTATCACCAACTGCAAATGTATGCCTTCTGTACAAATTCTCATTTGCTAGCAATGGACTTTTAACCGCTTCATTTGGTGTCATCTTTATCGAGCGATGGTTCGTGTTATTGTAGTCTGATATAATCTCCTGCAATTTATCGACGTAATTATTAGTAATGTTTGCTGTAAGGTGCTTGTAGATCGTTTCTTTTAAAGTACGATTAAAACGCTCTAAAATAACGCTTTTGTCCTCATTATATGTTGTGTACTTTTAAATGTTATGCTGCTTTAGAAAGTTCTCAAACTGTTTATTGTAAGATTCAGCACCATGATCAGACCATATTTTGTTTGGCTGACGACCACTGCTTGTTATAATATGATTAAATGGTGTTGAAATTGTGTTTCCCATTTTATCTCTTATTGTTATACTAAATGCAAATCCGCTTTGTACATCAACTACATTTAACAAGTATTTATTACCATTGTTGTCATTAGCGACATGTGACATCAGCAAGATCAACTGACCAAATATAATCTACAGCATTTGCAACAACGCACCGTCTTAGAAATTATTTTTTGTGGGTCTGTGTAATTCACTGTCAAGACCAACAAATGGTGGAGCGCCAATACCTAATTTGTACTTACTACCAATAATTCCCTGAACGAATCTTCTATCGACACGTTCTCCCATATTCTTTGGTCTCATAGCGTTTAGTTTATCAAGCATCTTACGATCACATCCAGATTTATCCTGCTCATTATCCCTGTAACAACTATCATGTAGCATCGCAATAGCATTAACTTGATTATATGGCTCTTGTCCTGGTAGTGGATTATCATTGGCATCAAGTTGTTGATCTAGTGGATTCCAAGGTCCGGTGTATTTATGTCCAGGTAATGTCCATCCACCGCTTGGTCGTGGCAGTTTTCCAATAATTTTATGGATATCAATCGCGCCACCAATTATCTTTCTGTGATCGCATTTTTTTACAATATGCTACAATTTTATCACGTTCTATGCAAAGATGATGATCTTCGTAGGATTTACGATGTTGCATTATTTATGACGCTTGACAGAATTCTGGTGAGTCAGTTCTAACAAGCACTGCATCTTCACCTGCAGTATCAGTAATTACTTTTTTAAACAAAACACACTTTTCTTTTTACCACAAACTTCGCACGTGCTTTTCATCAATAATCTATTCTTTTTTGTTGTTACGGTCTCCTCATTAACGTTGCCTGTTCTTGTTTAACACTTCAAACAGTATGTTGCTGTCATTCTTATATTTCACTTTCACACAAAATTAACAGCTATTTGGTCATTATCTATAGTTGGTGATTTATGAAATTGCATTATAAAATCAATAAATTTCATTCCTCGCGACATTTGCCGTATGAACATTATGCAATAATATCCACATGTTGTTGTTCCAATAAGCTGGATCTGATTAGAACTTTAATTTATTTTTTTGCTAATACCGCTGGACCTCGCATACTGTTTAACAGCAGAAGAAGGTGGAAGACCAAATGAATCGAAGTAATTGTTATCATAAAGTGCTGTCCAATGTGTTCCATTTCCATCGTTGAAATCTTGAATGTTGATAACACATGATGTTTTTGGTCCAATTTTGCTTGGCAATTGATCTTTTGAAAATACACCAATAAACTGTTTTACTCCTGATAATTTGTCCATTATTCAAAATTACTTAACGGCATTACCTTCTGGTCGTACCTGGTAGAATCAGGCCTCTGCCTATTCCAAGAAGATTGGGCAATAGACTGCCTGCTATTCCCGCTAGAATCGGTGATATAAATCCTCCGTTTGTTGTTCGTTGGCTTGTCGTTCGTTTTTTATTTGGCGCTGCCTTTCTCTTTGGTGGCATGTATTGTTATTGTTTCGATACAATTTTGATGATTTACATTGTCCGTTTGATTCCACTACCAATAATCATGCCATCGACCGAAACTGCCTTCTTTGTTGCACCAGAAATTGCACAAGATGCTGCTGCTATTCCTAATGTGCCTAGAACAGGCACTATTTTTGGTAATACCGTTCTAGCTATTGTTGCAAATGCAGGACCAAAGAATCCTCCATGATGTGCCATAGCGGTAACTTATGCTTTTGAAAGATTAAGGATAAAAGGTTTTCCAGCAGAAATTTTGTTAACTTGGGTCTTTGCTAGCAATCGTTTGCTACTACCGCCTGCTTTTAATTGTGATATTTTAATTGATATAGACTCTTTTTTAGCCACAGCACTTGCCAATTTTTTTAAATTAATCATTTCATTATTTATTTATTTTAGACAAAATTTTTACACTTGCACTGTCATTCTACATTTAAGTGCATCCAGTTTTAGATATCTGTCTGATGTTATCAGCGCATAAGCATTATAAGCAGCAGCTGGTGCTGCAGCAAATGTCCAATTTCTCTCAATATCAGCAGTTGCGCTAAAATCTTTTTCGGCATGTTTCGAAACATCAAAGTAAAAAATAGGATAAAGTGTTCTAAAATCATCAAGCGAAAGTTGTGATCCATCTCCTACATCTTGATACTTCTGCATTGTTTCAATTAGCATAATATAAGCATGAGAAATATTTCTTGTTGCAGGTGCAAAGTCACATTCAAGTATCTTATCAGGATACTGTCTTCAATTTATTCTTATCAAAGACCATATTATTTTGTGTTTGACTATTATCTCGTGCTCCGTTCTGAAATACAACAAATATATGTCGTGGCAGTTGTTCGCTAGGCTCGGTCCTTACTCGCCATGAGTATGTTGTACCTGCCGGTATAGTCTGTCTATAAATCTTATTCTGTTTAAAATACATTTTTCTTGCATAATTTGCTAATGATGTTTCAAGTACAAATGTTTTTGTCAATGATGATACTACTTTTGGCATCCAGAGTGAAAGTTGTTTAATAACATATTGGCCATCAGCAACATAAGGAACTCTAATAATTTTGTTATTTACTTCTGCTCTGTTAAGCACATTAGTATGCTTAACACTTCTAAACACTTTAGGAAAGTCATGACAAAAGCCACATATGCTGCTTAATGGAAGAAACAAACTTATTTGGTTTCCACTGTCAGTAGCTGTTTTGCGTTTGGCACAGCCTTCATTGTAAAATGGCGATCTTTTTGCTAAATTATTTAGTGTTGCTGTTTCATATGCTGTTATTATTTCATTTGCTGGTACAAATGCAGCAGTAGAAGGATTTGCTGCTGTTGTACTAATGCCGCAAGTCATACTGTGGCTTTTATCTGATTTAAACTAGCAATAAGATTTGCAATCGGAGCAACAGCAGTTGGCCTTATCGCGCTAAATAAAGGATCTTGTTCTGACGCATCATTTGCTCCTGCTACAAGTGGTGCTCTTGTTAAAACAAATTCATTTGAAACAGGAACGCCTGTTCCGGTGTCCTTAAACCAATTCATATTTGTTGCTGTTGATCTTGAATAATCATCAGAAAATGCAACAGGATTAAGAATAGTACTTGCTATTGGCAAATGCATTGAAATATCTTCTATAGTCTGATTATTTAGTTGGTATCGCCTACTTTGAAACAATGACCAGCCATTATTAGCAAGAGCTATTTCATCACCGGCAGCAAAATGAACTGGAGGAATAGCCTGGTTCATTATACTGCCACGTACTTCTAGATAAAGATCTTCATCTCTTGTACTTATTGGTCTTTGTCCAGGCGTATTCTGATTATTTGAATTATTTTCCAGATATTCAATATACTCAAACTCCGTTACTGATTCACCATGATCTATTGTTTTGTTAATATCGAGATAAACTTTTGTTGACGTTTATTGTTAATGTTTCGATAAAATTTTCAACTTAAAATGCTGGTTTTAGGCCGCTGTCTGGTTTTTGCTAACAAATCACTCATAATCTCCTCAACAAGTGCTGAAAATAATTTTCTTGTTGTTGTTATCATGGCATGCGCAGTTTCTGGAGTAGGAGCTATGGCATTTACTGCTTCTTTTATTTCTGCGTTTGTTGGTGGTGCGCCTTTACTTTTGTCAGCGATTTTTGTCATCATACTGTTCCTGCTACAGATATTGCTCCTGTTGCAAAGGCCTTAGACGCATCAATTGCTATTGATGCTACTTTTTGTGCGGTGCCTGGTGCATGTTCAACTATTTCAGAGAAAATACTGCCAAAAAATCCGCCTACTATTTTTTAGTTATCAACTTTTTGCTGTCTCATTTTATTGTTTTTGTGTTGATCGAATTACTCACTACCATTAATAACCTTGCCTGTTGATCTGACGTGAAGATAGTATGTTACTTGTTCATTATTTAAATCAACTTGTCTGCCAGTTTGATCTGTTAATGAAATTATTATGCTAGATATTTGACTTTCAACATTAAGTGGATAATCAATCATTTGACGAGGCTGAATCTGCAGCAAAGACCCTGGTGGAACATTAGGACTAAATGACTAAATAGTCTGTCCTCTACTTCTTTTTGCCGTGTAAGATTCTTGTGCAATGGAGCAATTGATTATAATAGAGCTAACGTCTGTTATGTTAACTAATGATTCACCTTCTACTGTAACAGACGCAGCAACTGTTGGACCATATTGCTGCTTGTTAAATCCTAATAGTGATCCTATTGTAGTTGCAGTAATAAAATTAATAAGAAAATTAGTTTTTAATGTTATTCTTGCTCTTAGCGTATTATAATTTGGTTCAAGTGTAAAATTACTTTCATTAGCTCCTTGTGATGTCAATAATAATTTTATCGTTGTGTTTAAATCAGTAATATTATAAGCGCCAGGAGGTGATGACTTAATTGATGACCAAACGCCAGTTGAATAAGTAAAATCATCATTATAATTTAACTTAACGTTGAAAATACTAGACCACATTCTCGTTGAAATTAATCCTATTTCATATTGAACTTTAGGATCAAGCTCAATTGGTGGTGTGTAAGTAACAACAAAATTTGCACTATTTGATGTTGATTGAGATGAATTAAGTAATAGTGTTGCGTTTTTGCAAGATATTATGTTTATTGTTCTGATAAAATGTTTATCACACAAGATCTTTATGTAATACAGTATACTCACCTGTTGATAACATTCTAGTTGATCGCAAATGATCAAGTATTTCTCTAATTTCATTGTTAATTTCTATGCCAGTATTTCCTGCTTATTTTGCTGAAATAAGAAACATTAATCGATCAACTATTTCTGTGTTGTTGTTAAAGATTTTAATGTTTCCTCCATTTTTTAGTCCCATTCCATATTTTTAAAGTAAAACATTAAGTTTATCCAGTGCTTCAGATTAATATTTTTCATATCTTTCATCAAAAACAGTGTTGAATGATTTAATTTCGTAAGTTGAATTTTTTATTTGAACCTTTTTAATTTTTCTAAACTTTGTATATAATTATCAATAAATGATGTTTGCACCGAAGCAACAATATATTTTTGTGTTTCTTCCCTTATTTTACTTTCAGTTTTACTTTTAAAACTTTTTGAAAGATTTTCTTCTCTGGCATTTACCAAAGATCTCGTAATATCTTTTTTATTTTCATCAGTAAAATTTGAAAATTCATCATCATAAATTAGGTTTAAAATATCAGATTCTACCATATTTTCAAGAACACGATCAGCTTTATCATCTAAGTCAGTATGAGATTCTTTCACGACTTTATTTAGATCAATTAATGGTGTTATAATTTTATCATCTTCTCGCATTATTTGTCGCTTTCTATTTTCTTCTAAATTTTGCACAATATCTGCTAATTTTCCGGACTGCTGGATATATTTTGTTGTTTAGCATGTTTTTCTAGTACTTCAGTCTGTTTTTTATCAATTATACCTTTTAGTCATGTTTCACCAGTTAATGCTTATGTAATTGGTCTAAATATTCTAGATAATTCTAAATCTAATTGTTGTTCTTCTAAACGCGCAGCAGTAAAAAGCTCTTTATTCATTTTCTTAACTTCAATGAGCTTCTGCAATATTTCTTTTCTGTTAATTCTTATTAATTATAATTACATTAAATAACAAATACTTATAAAGACCGCATCTAAACATTTTATTACGGTTAGCTGCAAAACGATCAAATAATAGAAAATCATGTTTCCTTTTGTAGCTTGATGATATAGTTCAGCAAATTTTTCTTTTGATACTTTACCACATTGTTCTCGTGCAATATTTTTAAAATATCAGTGTTATCAAGGCCTGAGAACAATATGAAACATCCAGTGTTTCGTCTGATAAAACGATCAATGTTGTAAAATCCTTGAGCAAGGAATATTGCCTTGCATCGCTTGTTACGCAACAATGCAAAATATGATTCTATTTTTTTCAATCTCCTTATGCTCAAGAGGAATGTCATCAAAAACAATAATTTTATTTTCTTGTGCATCAAGCTCCTTAACCGGAACAACATCATCATGCTCTGTTATGATAAAAATATCACCATTAACATTGCATTTATTTTTTAACATTTCATTGTACTCTTTTACTAAATTATATTTATCCTGTTGTGGATTCACAGTATAAATATAAACTCTGCCATAGTTTAGAGTATCTTTAAGTAAAAGATTTACCAGTAAGTTCGTTTTACCAGAACCGGTTCTGCCAACAATAAGGTAATGGCAATTTGGAAGATTATTATTGTGCTCATGTTTAATTACATCTTCTGTGTCAAAGTCAATTATATTCATTATTTAAGTATGTTTAGATAAAAATTATGTCAAAATAATTACAATAATGAGCTGCTACACAAAGTTTGGTACATGTATTGTGGATGAAAAAGGGAAAACAACAACATTAACAAGAGACTATGTTAGAACAATTGGCGACAGTATGTCAGGCGATCTTAACATGCATTGCAAAAGAGTCATCAACTTAGAAACAGCATATCCACCAGTAAATGTTAATAACACGCAAGCAGCAAGTTTCGATCAATTGCAAACACTAGACTTATCAAAATTAAGCCTTAGTGGTGGAAGAATGACCGGAGATATTAACATGTCAGGCAAAAAGGTCACCAACATCGAAACAACTTATCCATTTCCAGGCGGTAATCTATCGCAGGATTTTTCTCTTGCTCAATTAAATTACGTCCATAACATAAAAAGTAGTAAAACAGGTGATACTGTACAAGGTATAATTAGTTTTATAAACGGTGGAAAGATAACAGGACTACCAGCTAGTTAACTGCCATTTGATTTGAGTGAAGCGTTAAGTTATGGTCAGCTTGATACCGCGTTATCAACATACGTACCGAGCGCAGGAACAACAATGATAGGATCGCTAAATATGGGCAACATGGTAATTACAGGATTAAGTCTAGATGTACCAGGAGATTTAACGTACGCTGTTAGTTATACGTTTCTGCGTGATTATGCGTTTCAAAGAACAGGTGACACAATGCAGGAAAACATTAATATGATAAATAATAAAATCATAAATGTTAAGTTGCCAGTTGATCCTGGTGATGCTGTTCCTTATCAAACTATTACTAATCTAACAGCAGCAGTTGTTAAAAAAGCTGGTGACACTATGACAGGACATGGAGATGCAAACAAACAAAATAACATCATCAGCTGTTCCAACAACAGGTAACGATCTAACAAATAAAACATATGTTGATAGTGTATCTGGTGGCGCCATAAAACGTGTTAAAAACAGTATTAGTCATATTCCAATATTAACAGGAGATACTGGTAACAGAATAGGATTTATTGCAAGTGCATCATCAAACTGTGCTGGATATAATGCGTTTAATGCATTTGCGTGGAATCTAACTGCAACAAGTGCCGTAAATGAATGGGCAACAAATGGTGTTTCGACAAATTTCTGGATAAAGATTGAGTGTCCTAGCGCAGTAATAATATGGAAGTTTATGTTGCGTGGAAGACCGTCAAATTTAGAGCGAATTTATAATTGGTCGCTACAAGCGTCAAATGATAATTTTGTTACTCTTCCGCCTACTACACTTTACACAGCAACTAATCCTACTTACATTGGTACAACAGCGCAATAATATTTAATAACATCACCTATTCCAGCAATAAAGTATAAGTGGTTTAGACTTTTTGTTGTTAATGCTGAAACTCCAAATCCCGGTCTAACTGCGTTTCAGATTTACACAGTAGATGATCTTTTCTAAACATAACAATAAGCAATGGCAGAAATTGTTGAAGTTTGTCGTGAGTTTTATAATAAAATATTTAATCTTGACGTTGTTCTGTCAACAACAGCTCCTTCTAGTCCACAACACCATTAGAACTGCATAAGATGAAAATAAATGTCATCACTGAACAATAAACTAATGATAATCAGCGAAACTATTTCTCAGTAACAAAAATGCGCGGTACTCAATTACACGACCAATTATATCGTTATGATGTTATTGTTAAATTTTGTACTGAAAGTGTAAAGGCAGATGAAGAAAAAAAGTTGGAAGATCTATTGCATGACATTATTTTGGAACTGGATCAAGAAATAAACTTGCTAATAAGAAGATCAAAGATCGTTGGAAATAGAAAGTTTATTGGTGGTCAGGAAAAACTGCACATAACAAATATGGAATGTCTAGACGACAATGCTCTTATAAAAAAACATGCGCTTAACAAACGGCCAGAATTAAAAAATTTTTTTGCAAGAGATAGATCTTGGCCTAGATTACCAGGACATTGAACCGGCATTGGTAGTGCATAATGAGCCTGATGATGTGCATGTGCTAGCCACTACTTATTTTATTCTAGCATCGACTTTTGTTAGTAAAAAGTTGATAAGTATAACACAGAAGAAATTTACACAGCAGTTGAAGCAATTGAGCGTATTGAAGATGCAATAGGTAAACCAACAGTACTCTTATGAAGAAAAGACAAATTTTATAAAGAACTAATCGAACTAAAAGATATTGAACCAACTATTAAATGGAAAATGGAAGCAGAGTTTAAACCTGAAAAAATGAAAAAAGTATTAAATGTAGAGTATTACATGGAAATTAATAAAATAAAGGACGATAAAAACTATGAAAGACTTATTGATCTTGTTTCACTTAAGGCAGGTATTTAATTGACAAACATGTTTTCTAACATTAACAACAAACTAAACGATTTTGCTGCGGCTTACACAATAATCTATCAAGGGATGATTGGTAATGTCAGTAATCTTAAACAGTGATTTTATGAGCGTGCGGCATATTACGTCGATGAAAATGAACATTTAGTAAAAGATGCTCTGTACCCAATTGAAGACTGGCATGTTCCTATTAATTGTGATTGGCCACAACGAAAGAAAGATTATCAAGCTAGTAAATAGTATGCATTTCTGCGCGATTCAAAGAATGAACTTTTTTTAAATACGATACGGTCAGTAGCTATGACAATAGATTTTCTGGAAAAAATGAAAGAAAAGTTTTTTGTTGCTTATGTGACTCTTTATAATCATTTTTTCTTTGGTCTTCCAGAGGTTGAAGCGGCAATAGAATACATTGACATGTATGAAGAACAAATAAGTGATTATAAAGAGTTTAGGGATTATGGACCAAAACAACCGCCAAATTATCTCTATTATACATCTAAACTAGCCTATACAGTTGAAGAAGATAAAGCATTGTTAAACAGAATGTCACCTAGATTTAATAAATACAAAGAAGTATTAAAAAAATAATATTTCAATTAATAGCCCTGCTTTACATCATTCAAATTTTGTCTTTTCACATGATCTGATTGAAAAATATGGCAGGACATTGTTTGCATCAGTGGGCATTATAGTATGATAGTAATCTTTTATTTTTCTTCATGATTAATATTATCAATCATATTTCGCTCAATATTCCAATAAAAGATAGTAAGGAACTTATCTCGTACTACAACTACTATAATAAGAAAGCTTTTTGCGCAAAGAAAGCTTATCGTTATTATGGCAAAATTTTAAAGTTAATTGCGTATTTGCCAATGGCGCTAACAGCAGGTGGAGTCGCATCTGCAGGCGGTTAGTGCTAATCCATTTGTGTTGACAATATCAGGAATCGGTATTGGGATGAACGCTGCAAGTAAAGAAAATCGAGCCTAGGTTAGAAAATAAAAAATCAGCGTCCAAATTTGCAATTGTTACGACTCTATGGTCTAAGAAAAATGTAACAGAAAGAAAGTCAAACCAACAAATCAAGTAATAAATCAACAAGCAATTTATTACTAGATAATTAAAATGAAAAATCAAAAAAAGTCACTTACAGTAATGTGTTTTGAAATCCTAATAATCCAATAAGAATGATTGTTCTAATCACAAGTCCTAAATATAGAATGTTACGAATTCACGGCTGTGTCCTTGAATGTTATGATGTGCTAATGGTCTCCAAAGTCCTGATGTACTAGAAATCTTGATGTGCTGATGTCAAAATGAAGTATTCCAAAATATCTGAATAAGTTCACATAAATTCCAAAATCATCAATTAAAAATCCAAAATCCAAAAGTTTATGAGCACTGTTATAATCCAATGAATATTTAAAATAATTCCTCTCTTAGAATTTGGAATGAATTTTCACAACTGTAATAGCTCTTTACAAGACTGATGGTAATGTCAAAACTGAATAAATGTCCACCAAACATGGCATATATAAAGATTGGTCACATGACAGAATGTTCTAGAACATGAGTCATCTTAATGGAATTTTACTTGTAAACAAAATTCAACCTTGACCTTCAAATTGAGAAAACATATTGATCAAATCAACCTAATTCAAGGACACTAGTTAAACATGTTTTTCCTGATAACATTAAGATTTAAGCAAATATTAAAGGGAAGAAACATTTATAATTTCCTAAAATATTTATAATATTATATAAACATCATACATAACACAATGATAACTTACAATAAAAGTTTTAATCAATTGCAGACGTACTTTCGCGGAGAAAGATACGTCATACTAGATCTAATACAAGAGTTTAGAGTCAAAGATGATATGTTAACAGACTTGTTTCCACTAAGGATATCACATTATGAAAAGGTATATGAGAGCACGGACAATATGTTTAAGGATAATATTAGTGTTAGTTTTACAGATGAAGATAAGTAATTTTGTGTGAATAATAATTATAATGGATAAGGAGATGACAAGTGATGTTAGTAAAATATTGGATAATTTTAATGAAAGATCAAAAGCAGTTGAAAATGTGCAAAAAGAGATAAATGGCAAAAAATCCATAGTGTAATGTTGATGAGTATGAAGAGATGATGAGTATGAAGATGATGATGAGTATGAAGGTGATGTTGAGAGTGAAGATGATGATGAGTGTAAGGATGATGATGAGTATGAAGATGATGATGAGTATGAAGATGATGATGAGTATGAGGATGATGATGAATATGAAGATGATAATGAGCATAAGGATGATGATGAGTATGAAGATGATGATGAGTATGAAGATGATGATGAGAATAAGGATGAGGATGAGTATGAAGATGATGAGTATGAAGATGATGATGAGTATTAAGATGATGATGAGTATAAAGATGAGGATGAGTATGAAGATGATGATGAGTATAAGGATGTTGATGAGTATGAAGATGATGATGAATATGAAGCTGATGATGAGTATGAGGATGATGATGAGAATGAAGAGATGATGAGTATGAGAATGATGACGAGTATGAAGATGATGCTGAGTATGAAGATGATGATGAGTATGAAGATGATGCTGAGTATGAAGATGATGATGAGTTTGAAGATGAAGTTTTAGAATGAAGATGATGATGAGTATAAGGATGAGGATGAGTATGAAGATGATGATGAGTATGAAGATGATGATGAGTACGAGGATGATGATGAATATGAAGATGATGATGAGTATAAGGATGATGAAGAGTATGAAGATGACGATGAGTATGAAGATGATGATGAGTATAAGGATGAGGATGAGTATAAATATGATGATGAGTATGAAGATGATGATGAGTATGAAGTTGATGATGAGTATGAAGATGACGATGAGTATTAAGATGATGATGAGTATAAAGATGAGGATGACTATGAAGATGATGAGTATAAGGATGTTGATGAGTATGAAGCTGATGATGAGTATGAGGATGATGATGAGTATGAAGAGATGATGAGTATGTGGATGATGCTGAGTATGAAGATGATGCTGAGTATGAAGATGATGATGAGTATGACAATGATGTTTTAGAATGAAGATGATGATGAGTATAAGGATGAGGATGAGTATGAAGATGATGATGATGATGAGTATGAAGATGATGATGAGTATTAAGATGATGATGAGTATAAAGATGAGAATGAGTATGAAGATGATGATGAATATAAGGATGTTGATGAATATGAAGATGATGATGGGTATGAGGACGATGATGAGTATGAGGTTGATGATGAGAATGAAGAGATGATGAGTATGAGAATGATGATGAGTATGAAGATGATGATGAGTATGAAGATGATGTTTTAGAATGAAGATGATGATGAGTATAAGGATGAGGATGAGTATGAAGATGATGATGAGTATGAAGATGATGATGAGTATGTGGATGATGATGAGTATGAAGATGATGATGAGTATGAAGATGTTGATGAGTATGAAGATGATGATGAGTATAAGGATGATGATGAGTATGAAGATGATGATGAGTATGAAGATGATGATGAGTATCAGGATGATGATGAGTATCAAGATGATGATGAGTATAAGGATGTTGATGAGTATGAAGATGATGATGAGTATAAGGATGATGAGTATGAAGATGATGATGAGTATGAAGATAATGATGAGTATGAGGATGATGATGAATATGAAGATGATGATGAGTATAAGGATGTTGATGAGTATGAAGATGATGATGAGTATAAGGATGTTGATGAGTATGAAGATGATGATGAGTATCAGGATGATGATGAGGATGAAGATGATGATGAGTATAAGGATGTTGATGAGTATGAAGATGATGATGAGTATAAGGATGATGAAAAGTATGAAGATGATGATGAGTATGAAGATAATGATGAGTATGAGGATGATGATGAGTATGAAGATGATGATGAGTATAAGGATGTTGATGAGTATGAAGATGATGATGAGTATAAGGATGTTGATGAGAATGAAGATGATGATGAGTATAAGGATGTTGATGAGTATGAAGATGATGATGAGTATAAGGTTGTTGATGAGTATGAAGATGATGATGAGTATAAGGATGATGATGAGTATGAAGATGATGATGAGTATGAAGATGATGATGAGTATGTGGATGATGATGAGTATGAAGATGATGATGAGTATGAAGATGAGGATGAGTATGAAGATGAGGATGAGTATGTGAATGATGATGAGTATGAAGATGATGATGAGTATAAGGATGATGATGAGTATGAAGATGATGATGAGTATAAGGGTGATGATAAGTGTGAAGATGATGATGAGTATGAAGATGATGATGAGTATGTGGATGATGATGAGTATGAAGATGATGATGAGTATAAGGACGATGATGAGTATGAAGATGATGATGAATATAAGGATGATGTTGAGTATGAAGATGATGATGAGTATGTGGATGATGATGAGTATGAGGATGATGATGAGTATGAAGATGATGATGACTATGAGGATGATGATGAGTATGAATATGATGATACTTTTATTTTAATATTCGGTTTAAATTATTTCAATCGAATATTGGTACCATATGAAATGACAATAAACCAGTGGGAATAGTATATTATTCTCTCTATCGAATCATTGTGTTGAAATTAACTTTTGTGCAATATCCAATTGGAACTAAATACTGTACAGATGTTGTGGACAATACCAACCAAGATTGTTATTTTTAAAACTTTCTATTTTAAATATTCTACAGTAATACACATATCCCTTTAATAGTACTTTTTCGATTTAGCTGAAACGTATTTGTTTTTATCTAATGACAACCTAGTCTGCATAAAATAATTATTATTATTAGTCATTATTCAAACATAATTCAGGTTCTTGATGATAGGACTACCTGATTATAATGATGATGATGATGATGATGATGATGATGATGATGATGATGATGATGATGATGATGATGATGATGATGATTGTTTACAGTAAGGACTGTTTTGATTTCTTTTCGTTTGATTTATTAAAGATTGCAGCTATTACAATAAGAAGTGGATATGTTGAAATGATTTACGTAATGAATAATAGCTAAGGAAAAGAACTAAGTCTACTGGATTAATTTATCTCTTTACTAACATCAATATATTCTATATCACATTGAGTGGAATGCATCTCTGAATATAAGCGCTTCCTGACCCTGACAGACCGTATATAAATAGTCTTTTTTTCTGCCGTGACTTTTGATGGAATTTTATTAAAATTGGTGATTTAATGTCTCACTTGTTTATATTTTTCTTCGGGTTGATGAACAAAGCAAAATATATCATTACGCATATGAATGTTTACATGTTATTCTTTTACGGAGAACGTGTAAAATATGTTTAAAAATAGCTTTCTTTGAATAAGATCTACTATACGATATACATTCGAATGTCAAGGAGCATCTCACTTACGCCTCTCTGGGACTTGTCGTAAAGTTACGTAAAAATGCAAGGGAAACTTACGAAAAAACGTACGTAATTCTGGTTAGTGAAACAACCGTAATCACGTACGAAAGTCGTGAGTATGAACTTAGGAAAATCTTGGGCGTACGTTGTTTTGTGAAACGGTGCTCAGGTCGGCAAGTAACGTATTTTAAGACCTGCTATGATGACTTATATATAATGAGAGAAAAAGAGAGATTTTAATATACCAGCTCTGATTTGTGCTATTGTTAAAGTGAATTTTGAGTGCATTGCGTGTAAGGGGAGAAATAATGTACTACATATATATCTTTGTGATGCATATAATTTATATTAAAGTCCTTCAAAACAGCTGGATATATTTTGAAAACAGATCACTCGATTCGCGATACACGCAGATCAGAATAATCAAGCTGTCGAAAATGCATTAAAATCACAAAATTATCAATATAAAACTTGTGAATCACATAACACCACAAATAAATCACTCTTGTGTGCAAACGTGGCTCAATTACTCTTCCGTTGAAATATGTTACATGTGCAATTTTTGAAGAAAAATATGTCATGAAATAAATGTATTTTAGTTTACGTTTAAAATAATAATACAATTTTGATCTAACTAAAATAATCATCGCAGATTTGATTTATACTTTCAAAGACTGTGTGCAATGGGCTCTGACAAGTGCAAATGTGAACAAAAACTAAGTCTCCTTTATCAAACCGAACAACATTTCTAAGTGTATTTAAGATTAAATAAAATCGAGACAGAACATAATCATTCAAAACCCACGCTCACAGATGTGGATGACTCGGCCAAGGGTATCTTAGGTGATTTATTGTATCCCCAAACAAAAGAACCGTTATGTAAGGTAGCTAGCGACTTCTTAGCTCAGTGTTCCAGGTAATCACAAACCCATCAAGTGCACAGGAAAGCCCTGGTTGCTACGTTCCATCAGTTTAATTGTGCACGTGCTGGGTCTGCATGCAGTTCAAGTGCTTCCGGACTGTACAATCAAACGTTTGCATACTCTTGAAATGTCCAACTTACAATTCATCATTTCTCCTAACCGGCCTAGCTCATCGACTACTTTATTTAACGCCGTATAACGCACTCCAACTGCGAGCAGCGTAGAGCCAGATTTGTGGTTATTGTTCCAATGCAATCAATAGTAGAATGACAGCGGTTCTGGGTCTATGCTGCTTGCAGTTGGGGGGCATGCTATACACCGCGAAAACTGTAGAGCCAGATCTGTCTTTGTTGTTCCAATGAAATCAATAGTAGAATGAATACAGATAGATGTCTATATTGTACACAGCTAAATATGAGATTTGAAATATTCTGATGGTATTTCTCATGATGCTTCGCGGATACTCCATTAGTGTCCGCGAAATATAATGTAACATCATACACAAGTCTCTTTCTTTCGAAAAAACAAATAGAGTGTGATATTATTACGACTAGGGGTAATGTAACAAAAGAAAAGACACAAACAAGCTTTCAAGATTTAAAATACAAATGTTTAATTTCCTAAAATATTAAAATATTTCAACACACGATTAAAGTGAAAGAATTAAAAATAACTTGCAGTATAGAATATCCTTAAAAGTCCTAAATTGTTTTAAAGTTCACTGATCCGGATGTCAATCCAAATATTCCGAATGTCAGTATGTTCCGAATGAAGCAACCTTAACTGTACTAATGTGTTGATAAGAATAAGTTATATCGAAGTAATCCTTGCGAATATGGAATATCACAAGTTCTAGAAATGTTTCCGATAATTCCACGGAGTTGTATAATTATTCAGGTTGAAGAAACAGTACTAATCCAGAATGCACTATATTAAAATAAATAGATCTCCAAAGAAGAATATCCCACACACAAAATTAGTCAAATTCGTTTATGACCTCTCAATTCAATGTAACTATGAAGAATATTAACTCTATAATATAGTCTCCCACTACGGAGAAACAAAATAAAACCCATTACGTCTTTGATAAACAACTGGGCATTTCAAAATATTGCAACCCTCTCCGAACCAATCAGAAATTTGGTTATGCGTGATATCGTTTGAAGTACCTCTATACTGACATTTTTATCAATAACAAAGTGTTTACTCATGGAATCTAGGTCAGAAGTTCATACTCTCTCATGCGCGGAAAACACGTCACATGACTAAAACTACAAGCGACAATTCCAAGTCCAATGTACTCAGTGAAATATTGATCGAGAATACCGTATGAAAACTCACGGCAAGACGACAGCTGTTAGACTAAGAACAGAGACCATAAACTAATAAACTATACCATTATTAAAAGAAAAAGATATATAATTTAGGAACAGATATACTTTGCGTTTGGTGTCCAATTTCGTAATTGTGAGATCCAAGTAAAAGCTGATTTAGCATTATGGGCATTTCTGTTGCTGAACTGTGATCGCTGATCTTTCAGAGTAACCCATTTTAACTATCAGCGAGTTAAGTCTCGATTTCTTCTTTACCATTTGCAAATAAAATCCTTCATTACATAGTGGTATCTACGAACTTAATTTGTCAATGCAAAATACTGTAACCATCCTCTTTTACTCGCAAGTTGTCTTCGCCTTGCTTAGGAATATTTTTGATCATTGATTTGGGTATGCGTGGGGCAAAATCGTCATTTTTTATTTACTTCAAGATACAAATACGAAAACACACCAGACGCTAAGTCCAACATACGTGCTTGTTCTTAAAGAGAAATCAGGAGCAATATTACAATGACTAATGCTTCTGCAGTTGTGTCGACATGATTTTACTCACTAGTGACATATCTGCCCTTAGTGAAAATGCGTATGTTTTTTTGTGAACATGGTAAATGTTTAAGTAGCACATTTGATCACGAGTTGCAGCAAGGTGAAAACCATTAGCGAATCTTTTGGTAACCCATAAAATAGTATCATTTCCAAATCTGAGCACAAACGCTCCATACAGTCTTCTGAACCTCAAATGTTGTTTACCCACTGTACATGCCCTCATTACTAGTCACATGCTGACCAGTTGCCGGCTCATCGTGATCTATATGTACGAGTACCTGGTGTGTAATTGCTTCTGTTTTCTTCCAAGGCTTTTTCCAGAATTCAAGCGGCTTAAAACAATCAACTTGATTTACAGTTCAACTACATAATTCCGTAAGTGCTGATACTGTATCTTAGAAGCAAACAATCGCGCAAGTCAATAAAAACTGCCCAGCTTATTAGAATTTGTTTGAAATTAAATATGCAAATACAATTCTACCATGTGATTATCACAAATCAGTTGATGGTGAGAACTGAAGGGAACAAATGCATGAAAGATAGTGAAGTTATTAAAAATTATTTCGGTATACGATATAAAGAGAAAAACACCTAGGTGTCTAACCATCCTTAGACACGCGGAATTAAACAAGATTAGCACTAACGTTGTAATGATGTAATGGTTCACACAAAGTTTGCGATGCGATTAATCAAAAATCCATTACAAGTTTTAATAAACAATGATTAATTGACAATTAGTGCTAGATAGATATAGCTTGAGGATAGTATATATATATATATATATATATATATATATATATATATATATATATATATATATATATATATATATAGTGCTGGCTCACTGCGAATTTTGAAATTAGTGTAATATTTTATGGCATGCTTGAAACATAAAATATCAAGCTAGAATTGGTAATAAAAGCTCTCTCCTTGACTATCTACCCTAGCACGGATGCTAAACACTGAGCAGAGCTTAAGCGCAGCACACGCAAAATAATGAAATTTTTTGTATATACATCATAGATAATACCAAAAGGTTACATTGCATTGAATTCAACAAACTTTCAAGAGGTGATGGAACCTTTTCATAAGTTGAACATGAAAGCAACAATAAGATTATCAAAAGATAATCTGTATTTGTTTAAAAACTTTAATGTAGCAAAAGTATGGACAAATCTAGTTGTGTTTGAAAATAACATAAAAGAAAATGAAAATCTTGATTTCAAGCGTCCCACTCTCTTCAAAATAGCATTGATGTCAGCAGGAATATCTTTCAAGGTAAGATAGTCAAAGTAGTGCTGTACAAAGAAGGAATAAATTGCGTATTTGACGTAGGTTAATAGATACATTTGTATATGGTCAAATTTAACACGAAGGTCTTGTACACTTTACAGGGTCAATCTACAATGATTCAACAAACACAGAGATAGACATTAGGTCCAACAAAGTTTACGGTGACTCGATGCATGATGTAGCTTTTGTAGATTGAACCATACGAATGGCACAATTTGACATAAATCTGAAAACATTCATATGTTTGAAAGAATTAAATAAACGTTGCAAGTTATTGAAAATGAAAGTACCTGTTGTAGATGGATGTCCTGTTAACTTATAGATTATACCTAAAGAAAATGTATCAAGCATGATGTATTACACTGGATGTTTTTATGCCGTTTTAATTGACTGAAGTCGGAGATATTGCATACCAAAAAAAAAAAAAAAACCCATTTAAGAAATTTTACTACGGTCCTAAAAGTACAGATTGTTACAGAAATATCTGTCAATTGTGGAAACAAATTAAACGGGACAAAATCAGATTGGTCTGATAAAAACTGAAAAACAGAGATGACAAATAGAATGTTTTTTTCCCAAAATATCGTTAAATAGCGAAAGCATGAGAAAATACGGTTTGATAAAGGAAAATAATTCTACACAAAATTTTTTACAGATTTTGCTGGAAACGGAAAATATTAAATACTTTTCAATTTATGCTGAAAAACAAAATTATGTAGCGCAAAGGTTTAACAGAACCCTAAAGACTAGAAGGTGGAAACATTTTTGTGAAAAAGAAACCGTAGAATGGTTGATTTTTTACCAAAGTCAAATGAGGGACACAATAACACTCATAGATCAATAGAAATGATCGCAGCTGAAGCAAGCACGGAAGAAAATAAGTCAAAAGTATGGATCAATATTTCCGGTTACATGACACTGCTACATTTGGATCACCAAATATTATAATCGGTGAAACAGTTAGAATTTCGAAATTTTAAGTACTCTTGAAATAGATATTTTCTTATCTTTACCGAGGCAAGATTTAACATCAAGAAAGTAATTGTAGACAATCCGATAGTTGAGAAACAAGACAAACCAGGAAGACCTTAAGGAAGAGAATATAGAGGGTAGGATGTAGTGTTATCTGAATACGACAAAGAAATATACACACATAAAGTTGAAAAAAATAAGCACAAAAAAGATGATTGGCAAAAGGTATGTACGCGGTAAATGAAAAAGAATATGATGAAGCTTCTTATAGACGGGAACCAACTTAAAACATTGTGGTATTAAAATAAATGACGGAGAAATCAAAATACATACATAAAAGTATTAAGGAGCATGAACACTTTGAATGTGTCAGATTTGAAGAAAAAAACACAAAAAATTAGCATTAGAAAGTGAAGAGCTTGCGAATTTACGTTTATTGCAAAACTAGAGGGAACAAAATTAAAGTACATCCCAAAACATCACAAGTAAACCATAAAAGTGACACACATCAAAAACGTGATAAGGCGAATGCAATGTATGCAGTGTTCTGCTAGGGTAATTCATAATGTCACTGTTGATGGTGCCGGCGTAAATTTGTTATCGAGTGACATGATAATATAAATTGTAGTATCCTTGGATAGAACAACAATTTAATGAAATCCAGTGACTCATATAAACCTGGTTTAAACCCTACAATTAATATCGATGTCGAAGCGAATGGTATTCCAAGGGCAGATACAAAAATCTGTAACAATACAACAAACAATTGAATAAAAAAACACAAGGTAAGTACATATTATGTAGAAAAGAAGGATTATGATGACGATATAGCTTCGAAATACATCGACTCCAGTGACGATGTTCCTGTTGTCAGCTCTGCTAATGAGAGAAGATACTCATACGTTCAGATGACACATGACAATTTAGAAATGCCAAAAAGCAATATTCACCACAAAATAAAGAAAACAATGATTTATATTGATACTAATGGTTGCAGTAGCTGCTATTATTTTTGCAATAGGTTATGAAATACGGACGAAGTCCGGTTTCGACCCTTTAATTATGCTTTCCATGTTGGGGAAACACAATCGTTCTATGCACATGAGCTTTGCTGAATCCAATTCATTTTTTTTTTTTTTTTTTGGGGGGGGGTTACATATTTAATCAACAATGAACACAACATACCCTCTAATACCAAAACAAGCAATATGACTTGCTCAGCTAGAAAAGAAGCAATTTTACCAGCACTCTTAAATAACCAACTAATTAGACTACCTTTAATACCCGGTATTGATACCGCTACATTTTTCATTAACTCAAACAAATAAACGGCTAATTTTGTCAAGTCATTTTGTTTTTGTCTAAAAACGATTTACTTGGAGTAGGTGGCGCAGGAGCAGGTGAATCGGGTGGAGTAGGAGGTTGAAGTCAAAAAGGGTTAGGAAATAAACAACAATTTTCCCAAATTTGCTATTGAGAGAGTAATTGATAACAAAAATTGCCTTCGCTGTAGCAGCTATTGATTCTCTTTGAATATTCTTTCAAACGTTCACCAAATGGCAATTTATATCCATCTTTCTCATTAATCATTGTGATGTTTTCTCTAAAACTGCTTACCAACTCTGTTAGATGTCAAACTACTTGTGTATTGTTACTTTTAACACTTTCCAACTGTTCTTGGAATACAACTGTTTGTTTGATTCTGTTTCTTTGCTGATACTTTTTAAAAATACGCTTCAATCTATTTTTCATACATTTCACCATCAGAAGGAGACGACGTTAGCACTGAGCTGATGTTACATGTCGAGAAAGTTGAACTGTCTTGATCTTGGACTGACTGTTATTAGAACCAAATTGCAAATGGAACATACAAAAGATAACGGGAAAGAATTGACAGAAAAAGATATGGAGAAAACACGACACCCAAAGCAAAACTACATATGAAATCTTTGTCAATAATAATTATCATTATTGTAATGTACACTGCGACATTATTGATTGGCAGAATTATTCCAATAGAAAAAACTTGAACAATTTAGAAAATGAACTGAACGACGATTACATTACATCAAACGGAATTAGATACTTCACCGAATATGTATCGTTATCTGCATTCAGTGATAGTTTGATAACTTTCAAACCAGTTTTTGGTTTGAAAAAAAGTTTCCAAAGGAGACGATTTTAATAAGGGAACAGAAAATAATTTGGAAATAGAAACGGGGAGACCTTTTAGAAAGTCAAACACAGACACAAATGCTTATTAAATGTTTACTGTTGCTTTGTTATTGATGCATTTGTGCACATTTAACCACACTTGTTACAATAGTTATTATTTTAGGAGTAGCTGCTTACCATGCAATAAAGTGTTAAAGAGAAAATATACCAGGCAATACGTCTCGCAATCTCCCTAATTATGAATGATTTAACCTTTCTCTCGTTCCTTTCTATCTCTTTCGCCGAAGGTATTTTATCATTTTTGGACATATTTGCACTGGCAAACATATACTTGGTGTGTGACCAGTGTGGATATTTTCTTTGATGATCTGGATAGGTTAGATCATATTATTGACACGGAATAACGTTGTGGATATCAACGTCTTCATCACTCACACCTGTTGGTTTTGTAAACTATAGAGATATATGGTAAAAATCAATTGATTGTACACCTAACATTTTCAGCGCCGTATTTGAATTTATGTTTTGTTTCTCTGCTTGTAAAATTCTGATTTATTGTTTACTTTAATGAATCAGAACGTTTTGCATTTGTGGTATCTTTGTCTTTTGTATCGAAAGAATGTGCTTTGCAGCTCTCTATTTTGTTTAAGCTTTTTCTTTGAAGTACTCTTTGTTTTCCTCACGCCTTTGTTTTGTCGTATATTACACACGATTTGCATTCAGTTCATGGTTTCATTGTAACATTTTGTTATTTCTTTCCCTTTCTTGCATTTTGAACATTTCTGAAATCCCCTTTCTTGTATTTCCCCAATTAGAATTCACATTAGTGTTCAAGAGTCAAAGTAAACTTGTAAGTCAGCTTGCAACTAACCTTTGTTCCGATTCAAATTTATATAGATCTAACATTTCAAATTTCAGTACAAATAAATAGAAGGTAAAGAAGTCAAACTGAAGATGAAAACAAGGCCTGCAAAGAATATAAAAAGGTTACTTCACGCAAGGCAAATAAACCCCAAAACACATAGAGTGGCACTTGGTAGACCAATTGGAAAACTTTCGCAAGAATTCAAAAAAGTCAAAGCTAAACGATTAAATAAAAGAACAAGAAAAGTCCAAAATATCATAAGCACAGCTTTTCCTGCTGATTAATCCCGAGGGAAATGAAAAAAAAAAAAAAACAACAACAACAACAAACACAAAACAAAAAACAAACATTATTAATTCTGCAGCACTTAACGTTAACAAGTTGCTTTTGATGTCAATATGTCCACCGTCAACTCGGATCTTAGAGAAACTACAAATCTAATGAATCCATTTTAACTTAGTCAGTTCCGAATTGACTTCCTAATTGCACATGGACTTTTATTTAACAATATTGTTAACACCATACAAACAAATGTACAGTCAAACATACCTTGTTAAATTCTTTAAGCGTTTGGCTAATAAAAAGATACTATTAACACAATGTATCATCCAACATTAAACTTTGCTCGTACGGTAGTCTACATTATGTTTTGAAACAGCTATTGGAATTGTACAACCGGCTCTTCTTCAGACATAAATATTGAATAAGTCGTAAATCTAATAATTCCAGTTTCTTTTCACCTGTTCAAAAATGACTACATAATAGCAAATTATCTGATGCAATTAATACTCAGGAAATAGAAAACCATGACGGAACGTCTGATCCAAATGATAATTACTTTCTATTTTGACAAACGAGGCAAAGAAAAATGTAACAGTCATAAATATAACTTTACAACCTAAAACACTGGAGCGCGAAAGCGGAGCGTCAGCCTGTGTCAAGCACACGTGTAGAGGACAGCACAACATCTACAGTAAATAGAACCGGTCACCACTACAAAGTCTAGGACGTCTATTTCCTAGCAAACGTCTTAATTTCAGGTTGCAAAATCTTACCGAGATTAAAATTGATTTAGAGGTGTTAGAAAGAAAAACAAACTAGCATACACAGTTTTGAATTGAGTGTCGGCTATCATGGTTATAGTTTCAGTTGCCATGGACATATCAGCAGCTAGATTATTTGTACAGGGATAGGTATTAGTGCAGTTGTTCCTTTGACCATTAGCGAGTTTTTTCGAACAATGTTAGGTTTTGCTGCACAATCCATTAAGGAAAACTGATTAAGAATAAAGTTTTAGAACATGATGAAATAGTAGCATCTGCTATCAGTAATATAAACAGTATTGAGGAGGTGAAAAGCAATAAAAGCGATCAGTGACAAGGAAATCAACCATACAGATTTTGTTTTGATCACCAACGGGTACAAAATATCCAAAGAGATACGAAATGCAACCAGGAAACACAATAAATAATACAGGATCCAAGACATAGATGAATAATTTAAAAAATAGAGGAATGGGAAGAAATTCAAAGCGCTTATTAACAAAGATGCAGAGCTCGGTTACTAATTGAACAGAGTATCTTTACAGATTGAAAGTTATAGTATAATCGACGGACTGAGAAAGAAGTCGGTGTCAACAATCCAGTTGGCAACATAAATGTTGTATCTATGGATATCGTTGCAAAGAACAGACAATGTTACCAATAAACTAAAAAGCAACATATTAACTTACATAAATGACAATAATGAAGCAAGGACTTTTTAAATTTTTTATGGTTTTAGTAACATCGAAATGTACATAAAAAAGTCAAACAGGAAACAACTGCCAATGGCGACAAGGAAAAAGTATAGATATTTAATGTTGGAAACACCATATGCAGTGTATAACGGAGAGCATAGCGAAATTTTTTTAGAATTATACTGGCATCTCCTGAATCTGATACAGTTTTTGAATATTTTAAATTCATATATTCATTTGGACTAAATTTCAATAACTATTATTCGTATTTGTTAGAGTATTTGCCTGTTAGCAATGATTTCACTGCGACTTTATGTTTTACAATGTTAACGGTCATGTCAAAGAATCACAGAGGGTACCATATACAGACTGAAGATCAGCAAAAATGATGAAGATGGAAAAGTGATAGGCTTTTATAATATACCTTTAACGTATGTTTACCATGTAAAGAAAATAATAAAATGAACATACATATATAGGTAAACACATACAATAAGTCTGCAAAAAGAAACCCAGTATTCATTTAATTTAAAAGAATCAAAAACGCACTATCTGCAAGAAAACTATGTTTCATTTTTGCGAATGATATTTTAAGATCCTTGAAATCATTTCTTATGCTTTTGACAGATCTCCCGCCCCCAGTAGCAGTATCAACACGTGGTACTCATTACACTGAATATCATATGCGAAATCATATTCGTAGCCTTTCCTTTATTGTGTTGTTTCCAGCGCAATAAAAAGCTACAACTCTTGTGAGCAATAGCTAATGGTCTAGCATTTGCTGAAGCAATTATATGGTAATATTATTTTATTTTTATAGAGCTGATGAAGAAAGAACTAGACGTAATAAACGATAAATGAGCTGCAGAGTTCAATGAAAACAGAATAAAAGGACTTGGCTATTGAATGAAAGATTCGTTTGGTGATTCAGTATTAAAAGAAACTGGACAATGTTTTTGCTCTATACGCATCACCTGTATGCAACTACTCACCTGTATGCAACTACTCACCTGTATGCAACTACTCACCTGTATGCAACTACTCACCTGTATGCAACTACTCACCTGTATGCAACTACTCACCTGTATGCAACTACTCACCTGTATGCAACTACTCATCTGTATGCAACTACTCACCTGTATGCAACTACTCACCTGTATGCAACTACTCACCCAGAACATAAGGCCAAGAAAGGTAACTTAAACGTAATGATTTCTAACAACCTTCTAATGATCGAGTAAAATACGAATAGATAGATATTCACTGCACTTGTGATGGATGTTAATGTGTATGCTGCTTACAGGTTTCTTTGATCGTGATCCGTACGACCTCGCCTGGGGAGTCGAAAGTCTCCTACATTTTTGTGGGCAATACATAGTAAAGATGTAAATGTGTGGAAATACATAACTGCTAACAAGCAGGAAAAAGATACCATCGGGAGTTAAATATCCGAATCAAACATAGCATTGCATAATCTACATCCCGAGCAATGTCAAACCCAAACAAACTTTACAAGTTTGAGTACCAAACCTAAATAACACCATGACTGTATCTAGTGGCTTCCTCTTGTCGTATGATACGAAGATAAAAAGAGATGCTAATTATGCTGTGATGAACATTGTGGGCATACCACTTGTGAAGGATGTCACCATATCATGGGAAGCGATGATCTTTTCAAGTTGACTGATTACAACATTTTTACGACTACAAAGATGTGTGGTAACCAACACCTATAAGAACATATTGGATTCAACAAGGTATCGTGAATGATAAATTGAGAAAGTTACAATCAGTGACAGGCAATGCACCAAAACTGAAGCTATATAGTTCGTGGTGTATGGGAAGAAGTTTAGAATGCTTCTTGACTTTCAGATACTAACATATCATAGTCGACTGTATCGTTGTGCTCTTTCACATGCTTTTAGATTTAACATTTCACTTTTAAAAGCCTTTGCAGTGATATAGGTGTGAAGGAAAACTATAAACTTGCCTGGGATATGATACAATTACTTCCGACTTAGTTGCACAATCGGTAAATGACAAATACAGAATGGAAATGTTTCTTTTAAGACATCATCACTAGGGAAAGCATCATCGACACAGAAGTCAATACAACTTTGACGAACATTGAGGTTGATTTATGCAGAATGAGCTTGAAGGAGATTTTAATGTTTTGCAACACAACACAACCCCAACCTCCCCCCCCCCACACTCCACACAATGTTTTTAAAAACATGGCAGTGTTCTCCCCAGGGCCTTTTACCGTAGCGGGCCCACTACGCTATTGTTTCAAACGCCGATAACCCCCGATGCTTTAGAACTAGCCGCTACGGTATGCTCTTGTGCCGCTACGCTTTAATGTTTCCCACTAACCTTATAAAATTGGTCTGTTAAACAAACATCCTGTCACCTAATTTAAAGCCCTATTACTTAAATGACACCTGTTCTTACCTCTTCTTGGGTATTTTATTAAGATAATCCAGGATACTTACTCACTCACTTAACCATTATCTTTTGTACCTGACTTGCGCGACTGCCGTTGAGCGACCTTGGTGCGGGTTTTTTATGTATAAAGATAATCACGTGATTGACCAGCGATGATGGAGCCTACTAGTTGTGTGTTATATATATTTCAGTCATTTTCACTACCAGCAAAAGCAGTTACACATATTACATTGAAAATTCTTGGGAAAAATGAACACACCACCTTCTACGAAACCTAAAATTACCCAGCGTCAGGCTAGCCCCATTTTGGCCTGTTTACGAAAATCAAAAATTGGCGTCACCAATAGTGGCAGTGATTCCGATTCCGATAGCGTCAGCATGATTTCCACAAAGAAAGTAACGAAGGACGGGATGAAACAATGAATGGAAGACGTTATACCCTTGGGTGGAAATTGCTGGATCAGATGGTAGGCTTTCCATATTGCTAAATTTTGGTTCAGATCTATTTTTATAAGAGTAACCGTAATTGTAGTTGCAATTGTTGTCGTTCTTATTAGGTTGTGACGAGGAATGAAAGTTGCATTTTATTCACGAGTTGTTATGTTTACATAGTTTACTCTGAGCAAGAGAAATATAGTTTGGTCAATGAACCTTAACTTAAGTGAGTGCTGCCCTATTAATTTCTCATTTCTCTTTCTTGTCTATCCAAGTAATAAACGGAACAATCTTTATCTTCCAGTTTGTCCTCTTTTGAAAAGATATAAGTAAAAAGTATTCCTTCATAAATATAACTTAAATAGTTTCATCAATATACTTACTTATTATTCATAAAGTCATTTTTAATTTAATTTAAACTTTGAACAATATTTAAGCTCTGACATTGACTTAGTGAATAAATTAAACAATAACAAACACTTTGATATATTGTTCTTAATGGAAAGGAATATGTATTATCTTATTCTGTGATTATTATGTGAAAACACATCACTGTCTTGACTCTTGAAGAATTTGTCCTAGGTAATTCACTTAATTCGGATTCAGGTAGTTTTGTCTCTTTTTTGTACATCCATTAATAAATTTTATGTTCCATTTTTTTCAGATTGTGAAAGATCATTTTCCTCAATGAATAGAATTAAGAGTGTTTAAGGACCAGGTTGACACAGAGGGTACTGAACAACCTGATGACAATCAGCACTGAAGGACAATCCTTAAAATACTTTAACATTGATGTGGCAGGCAGTATATATGGCAAAATGAAGAAAAGACGTATATCATTTATTTAAATTAAGAAACAAATGAGATAGACATTAAGCCTTGTTATAACCTAGGTAAATGAAGAATACTATGTACATATATACACTTCTTTTTTTTATTTAATTGATAATAATTTGTTTCACTTTTACGACGTTAATGCGCGCTTTTTAAAACATTTTATGACATTAACGCGCTTACCCCGATGCTATTGAAAATTTCTGGGGAGATCACTGCATGGTCCAGAATAGAGTGTTTTAACTCAGCATTATAACAAATATGAATGACAAGAGAAGGTCTGCCAAATATGGTTTATTCTCAAGGATTTTAATAGAGACAACAGTTTACATTCAATAATTAGTGTCAAAGCTTAAATATTCTGAGCAAAATCAAAATTTTTTAAGAACAACAACAACAAAAAGCAAACAAACGAAACAAAGAAACGAAACAAACATACAGACACAAATACAGTTTTAGGCTCTGCCGTTTCACAACGGTTTCTCGAGGGATTTATGCCTATGGTACAAACATGTCGATTGAAAAACATCGACTTTCCAAGTTGGAGGATCAGAAAAGTTGTAAAACAAAAACGTTCCATAATCTCCTCTTTTGAAACAACAACTCTTTAATAAATATTCAGTTTGTTTGAGATGACAATGTGTCCAGAAAATTTTAATCCTTATGAAGTCGTTTTATTTCAAGAAGAGATAATGGACCAGCATGCACTATTCTATTTAAGATGTTCAATTGCTTCAAAGTTTGCAAGTGCCGACATGCCAAAATTTGCGAAGTTATAAAGGTGATGACGAGAACTCATGCCAATCTGAGACAATGTCATGTCACATATAAAACGTAATAGCTACATCGAGAGAACTGTGTTAGCAGTTTTTCAACAGGAGAGACCTGTCAGTAATTGTGTTGAGACTTTATATATTTAGCCTATATCTCTTACTTCAGACGCCACTCCAGCTGTAATATACTAGCAGTACTAGAGATGACAGACTTCTTTACCGTATATTTAAGCACAAGCGTATTTATGAAACATTGAAAAGTTAGATTTTGCATTGTTGATTCATGTGTTATATGAATTCTATCAAACATGTTTGACTAATTGCTTCTGTTATAACTCAGTTAGATGTTGGTACATTTGTGCACTACAACTGCTTAATTTGAAATTGTGTTGATTACAACCATAAATATTACAATTACGTTGAAGTGTTGAGTCTGTTATCATTAGTATCTTTATCAGTATCTTTGATAATATATTAAATGTTTCTGTCAATGGGATATCTTTGCTATGATATAAAGTCTTTATTGGCATTACAGTATCACTTAGAAAAGTTTTTTTCTCCAGCTGTCTTCACATGTGAATCTGTCTTCTGTATATTGCTGACATGTTACATTTGATGTTAATACAGAGAAAGTGATCAGTTCACTATAAACATCATATGTTAAGAACTTGCTTGTTTTCATTTTGATTTCCTAATTTTATATATATATGTTCATCCTTTATTGTGGATGCTCTTCAAGTAGATTTATTATACTTTTAAAGTAGTTTGCAGATAAATAATCTGACGTTATTGTTATGTCAATTACGTCAACGTTTATAGGGTGAGATATAAACTTCTTTGCATCTATATACATCACTCGTATACAAAAAACACAGCTGTAAGACTGACCAAATCGATAAACACCCTACACCGGCCTTGAGAAAGTATACACCCCCTTCCCCCCTCCAAAAAAGAAAAAAAAATCTTTTGGACAGAAATGCACTAAATATAAGCCCTGTACAGTATGTTATGAAAGAGCATCAACGTATTGATACAATGAATAAAGTGCTCCATATAAATTAAAACAACCCATATAATAATAATAATAATAATAATGAGGACTTAGTACAGTGCTTAATCTTTAAAATCTCTAATTACAATATTAGTTAACACATAAGGGCATATATATATATATATATATATATATATATATATATATATATATATATATATATATATATACATTTAAGATTACAAAAACAAACACCGAGAAATTACAAACAAAAGCATACTGAAGATAATTAAGGGTACGGAAATATTGTAAAGTTTTAAGTCTGTTCTTGCAGTCAAAATAGGTGAGTTATTAGAGTACGCTTGGATGAGATCACTGTATCATTGTGTCTAAGTTCAAGAGACAATTTGTTCCAGGTAACTGGGCCCTGGTACGCAAAAGAAAGTTGTCTGTAGGACTTGGTTTTGATAGTGGGAATAATGAGAATACGAGTGTCAGAAGAGGAGTATCTAGAAGGGGTGTACACATGGATGAGGTCAGGTATGTATTTTGGAGTGAAGGCAGTCAACAAAATGTATATTAGAGAATAGATTTTGTGTTTGATTCTTGAGCGAACGGGTAGCCAGTGGAGAATACAGAGCAGGCGGAGTATTCGGTTCTTGGTACACTAAGGACGATTCAAGCATCTGTGTTTTGAAGTTTCTGTAGTAGATATTGAGACAAATCAGATATAAGAGAATTACAATAGTCAAGTCCAGAAGATACTATTGAACACACAAGTGTTTTAGTGGCATCAACAGAAAGAAAATTGCGAATGGAGCTGATGCGTCTCAGCTCCAGATATGCAGCCTTGCATATGTTCAGGACATGTTTATTGTAAAGAGAACGTAATGATGAGAGTGACACCTTGGTTTCGTACTGATTGGATGAATTTAATGTCGGTTTTGCTGATACTTATTGTTTGAGGTAAAGGATAGGAATGAGAAAGTCTTTGTGTGGTGATCAGAATGGCTTCAGTTTTATCCTTATTCATCTGCAGCTTGTTACATGCCATCTATGACTTCACATCGGAAATGCACCTCTCAACGCCTTGGATTGGTAGCAATATATGTTTCTTATGGTCATGTTATGGGAATGTATCAGCGTATTGATACAATGTACAAATGATCCCATTTTAATTTTTCATACAGGTAACCATTTGATATGTCTGAATCTTCAAGTTGTAAGTAAAATGTTTCTATCTGTGGTATTGCTGTTTCGTTAAACCTTTTAAAGCTATCCATATACTCATATGGGTAAATACTGACGATGGAGCCGTCCTGCACGATAATTCGCTTCCTTAATTGAGCTTGTTGGATATTATTGACATAGTATTGCACCGTACATCCGGTGTCAGAGATTCGCACCTCCGGTACAAGTTGCCTTTGGTACGATTTCTCTCTTTGTTCGGCTGCACACACAGCAGTAGCGCTAACCATTTAATGGTGTGTAGTTTATTTTTTTTTATGTTTAACTTTCACAGTGTGCTAGCTATGTCAATATCGATCTAGTGACGATATGTCATTTATTGCCATATTACTAGGAAAACAACGAAAAATATTGAAAGTAAATCACATTATTTTTATGCGCATCCTTATGCAGAATATAAAATGACGCCATAGTTCAAAGCGAGTGATGCATTGTTTTTGATGCGATTGGTGAATCCAAATCAAAACGCAACATATATAAATTGATTTTATTCCTTGTTAAGTCGACCATAAAAGCCATGTTTGAGCATATTATTTTCTTTAGCTCACTAAACGTAATAAGAATAAAACATTATTACTCTGATAAAATGCTGTTAATTTTCTTTTGCTGGGGGTATTGTTATTAATTCCAACACTACCACCAATACTACTACTACTACTGCTACTACTGCTAGAAATACTACAATAGGTCCACACATATCTGATCCATTGTTTGTAAACATGAGTGGGTGAATGCTTTTTTCAATAGCTGACATAAGCTGAACACCGTGTGCAAAAAAACCCTCATTTATTTAACATTCCAAAACTGATTTGCCCACCTTTTTGTTGATAATTTCATGTTTTATTGATATAAATATTTGCGTTTTTGACAGAACCCGGATGTGTGTCATCATATCTGTGTAAATTTAGACCACTATTATGAGTTCATGGGACATAAATCTGCAAACACGTACAGCGGATTACAAATATTGATCGATATAATCCATGCAATTTTGTATGGGGAGTTGGGGGTTAAGAAACAAGACATGAATGTAACACAACAATACAACAATAATTAAAACTTTATAGAGATAAACTTTGTATAAGCTTATAGAAAGAATGTATATGAAGCATCTCGAACACTTGAAGTAGAACAAATCTTCTATATCCAAAAGGATAATAAAGTTAAAAAAGAAGAAAAATAAACAACCATTAGTTCTAAATGTGGAAAATGATAAGGGTCACGTTTGAAAAGTTTGTAAAGATATTTAAGCAACTCAGATGAACAGGCCAGGCACTTTCGAGAACTACTGATCACTTATTTAAGGAAGACGACACAAACAAATAACAATTACAAACACAAAAAAGATCCTTCTCACCCTTAGTTCCTGGCTAAATGGGATGTTTTGAATGCAACCGAGTGGGAGGAAGTATTGTTATTGGTCTATTGGTTTGGAGTATATATCCATATGGAGCTTGTTTTCAATTATTTTTGTTTTTGTGTCTAACAACACATGGTTTGTATATGAGATTTGTGCCGCCAACTTGATTGAATGATCGAATTCATTTGCTTTGTTAATACAATCGTCCAGCTTTTCTTGTCCGTGGTGCCACTTCATTTCAGTGTCGCCACTGAAACGTAGCCACTGGAGTGGAAGGTGTGACATTAATGTTAAGAGTCAGTAGTACAATTTGCTATGAACATATTTGCATACGAGAGGGTCATCTTTGTGCCCGTTGTGGTGCCGTTACTTTGCAGATAGTTGTTTCTATTTAATTCGAAATAATGTAGTTTTAGTACTAGTTATAATATTTTTACTAGCGAGCAAGATGTGGTTTCTTCACTGGTCTTGTTTGCCATGGTTCCTTTCACTCTTTTATTCACTTATAATGGGAGACATTGGTGTACAGGGAAGTTGCATTCATTGAGACAAGCAGAGTACTGGTTGGAAGAGGTCCACTGTTTTTTTTTTTCTTTTAACCAGGAAATCGGTGTTGTCTTGAAAATAAGAAGGGATTGTTGATACAAGGGCACTCTTGTGAAACTAGAGGTATTGAGAAATGTTCTCCGTAGAATGACCACTGCCTATGTATCTTGGGGAGGAGGTAAATCTGCCTGCCCCATATATCTCTGGAGGAAGGCATTCATTGGTTATTTCATATAGGTGTGATTAGAGTAGGATGAAACTTGAGGGACAAGGTGACCATTGTTTTTGTGGCGGGAAATGGTAGCATTGTAACATGATGGGTATGTTTTGGCGGGAAAATGTAACATTGTATCATAATTGGTCTGTTTGGCTTTTAACTGAAATCCTATGAGGGTCTGCGGATTATATGGACAATGGGAATTAACATTAAGCCTCCATTACAAAAATGGCACTAGGGGGAAAATGGGACATTAACATTAGGTCTTCATTTTTGTGTGATTCTAGAGGCAAGGGGAAATCCTATGTTTAAAATCGTCCATAGGGTTAACATGATGAATCTCTCTGGCCTCGAGCAAGAAATCCTATGTTACAAATGTCCTTAGGTTTTACATTATGGGTCTTTATGAGTCATCAGGGAATTTTACATGGTAGGTGTTCTCTGCCCTCTAACAGTAAGTTAAGATGGAGACGTTCCTCTAGCCTCTAACGGTCCGAGTAACTTACTATCCAGCAACCATGTATCTATTATTCAGTTATCTACTATCGAACACCTAGTTATCTACTATCCATCACCCAGTTCATTTGCGATCCATCACCTAGTTATCTATTATACAGCGTCCATTTCTCTAATATCCAGCACCAGTTATCTGCTATCCAGCAATTAGCTATCTACTATCCAACACCCAGTTTATTTACTATCCATCACCCAGATATCTACTATTCACCAACCAGTTGTCAGCTATCCAACACACAGTTATCTACTATCCAGCACCCAGTATATTTTATATCCAGCACCAAGTTATTTACAATATAGCACTGTTATTTACTAACCAGGTCCCCTTACCATCCTCATAATCCTTACAGCCCTAGTAATATTATCAAACATGGAGAGAGAGAGAGAGAGAGAGAGAGAGAGAGAGAGAGAGAGAGCATTGATTTTGGCTTTATAATTTCATAACTGCATATTACACTTATTCTGACAGCAATCCATCAGAACATATTGTCAATTGTTCCTTTATCAAACGATACAACCAAATGGAAACGATCATGGAAAAACATTAGACAATCGCATAGACCCTAACAACGAAGAGACTCAAAACGAGCAGATACCATATGCTAGATACAATGGTGGAGAAAAGAAAATCAGTTCTTATTATGTGGATGGGTGGGATTTAGAAAACGCACAGACGGTTATGGTTACCAGTACAGAGACAAACAAGAAAAACGTCATACCAAATCCAAAGTGAAAGGACTGACTCTGAACTAGCATTCCAGTCAACTGGTTAACTTTTAACGTCTTAAAAGAAGCTTTAAAGTCAAGTCAAGATCAAGACTTTCGTGACAAAACGGTGGATCCTCACAAACTTATACGTTTGTCAGATCATCAAATCGTCAGTCGATCTTTAAAAAAAGTGTATCAGATCGTCTTCGACAACGAGTGCGAATTTCCGATTACAACACGCTACCATACGCGCACACCAGTCTCTAGTATAAAAAGTTCGAAGACAGAAAAGAAAAATCGTTGTAGGTACAAACGTTGACCGAGAAAGACGAATTCCACACAAACAAAATATGATGGATCCTACCAAAATTCGAGTGCGATGCAATACCCTATGGCCAGAGTGATGCTGTACCCTGCGACATCAGCGATGCAGCACGACCTGTCGCTCTAGTATCAAAACTGATGCCGTTCGTGTACTTCCTTATGAATTTCATTCACACACTCACAAACCGCTCCGAATACGATTAGTTCATCGAAAAATACAAATCAAAGAAGGCTACACGTTTAATGTGACTTTTTGACTTCTGTAATTTTCCCAGTCGATTCCAGATGTTCAAAGGGAAATGGTCTAAATATATGGAAAGACCTAGTCCCAAATTGTTAGTAATAGCAGGGTTTGTTTACTTGAGAGACGGAGATAAAGTACAGTGTTTCATTTGTTCTGTGACCCTTCACGAACGTGAGTATAAAGATACAGCTTTCCTGGAACATTTCAAATGGTCTCCTTGCTGTATCTACCTTCCTTTGGTCGGTCTTGTAGATACTTTAAAAGACGAGAGGGCTGGCAACATTTAAAAGTACACTTCTAACAAGATTTTGGACTACTCCTCTCAATAATTGTACAAAGGGTCATAATTCAACAATAGTTCTGAAATGGAACGTCTATTAAAGGAAACATACTGGATTAACCGTTTCGATACTCTCAGACATTTCTAAAACGTTATAATTCTAAGATTATTTATTATCTTCATTAATTAATAAAGCATAATATTTAATCAATTACGCATATTTTAAAGGGAAATAAAATTGTTTGTCTCTATTTTTATATAGGTCCTACTGTTATATTTTTCAACAGAGACATGCGTATCTTAATGATCCTGTTTCATCTATCTTGTAATATGTCATTTTTCTACGCTATTTATGCATTTAAGAAATTAAGAAAAACTGTAGCTAGAACGTCTCAGAACTATTCAAGATATGAAACCTATGTGATTTAATGACGTAAATAATGATTTGAATTCATTCTTGAAGAAGAAATAAAACGCAAGAAAATCTTATCTTTAAGTTAAATTGAAAATGTAACCAAAAACAAACATCTCTGCAGTAATATTTTGCGCTGGTTGTCTTTAATTTCACAACGTTACCAGAAAACATACTAGCTTGGGTAGCAGCCGTAATATTTTCCAGTGCATCTCTTCAAATCCTAAGGCACGACTTTTTAACATTCGAAAAAGTGTCGGCCATTATCGGACTGGTTAAATTTGTTTTAACACCTTAGGACCTCAATCTGCCTCAGCTGAAATTAGGCGGTAGTCGGATACAGTCACTAATTCACTCCGCACCTTACGTTAGCTGTAATCAGTCAGTTTATAAAGCTACTGGCATTTCGTAAGAAATTGATGAATGAAAAAATTCTACCAACTTTATGGGAACAAACAACGGAGTGACAGTACAATAGAGGATACTTTGTGAATCTAACTTTGTCCACAAAAATTATAGTAGCCACACAAATCAATCCTGTGCGATTTTACAAAGATCGGACTCCACATGACGATACATTTCAGTTGTATTTTTTTGACATGTCGTGTTTGTATTATTGACTACATTTCTTTGAATTTAATTTATCTGCAAATTCTTGGGATTTCTCTAAATGTGTTTTAAGATTTCATTCTAATTTTATTCAAAATGAATATATACCAAAAATGTATGCGTCTTGATTTGTAATATGAAAAAATATTCACACACACACACACACACACACACACACACACACACACACACACACACACACACACATACACACACATTAAATAATGCACATCTCTTTCTCAAACACCCACCCTCTCCACCAGGATTTATTTGTAAAAATTAAGTCAGTTTGCTGTTCTTAGTGCGTGTGTTTATTCTTTTCTCCAGTCTATCTTTCCTTTTCTTTTAATCCATTAGTGAAAATATTGGGATTATGAGAATGGTTAGTGGATAGTAATTTTATCTATAAGGCGATAGTAGGGGGATGGGTGTTATTTTGTTTCTAAGATGATCATACGGACGTTATGGGGGAAAGGAATTTGATTTTGTTTATAAGAGAATCATAGGGAAGTTACAGGGGAATTGGTTTTGTTTATAAGGGATTTGAATTATATATTGCATCCTTTCTTTTATATCATACCCTTTTCTCTCCCTCTCTCTCTCTCTCTCTCTCTCTCTCTCTCTCTCTCTCTCTCTCTCTCTCTCTCTCTCTCTCTCTCTCTCTCTCTCTCTCTCTCTCTCTCTCTCTCTCTACACACACACACTCACCTTTATTGCTCAATTCAATATCCAGAATATGGCAGGACTTTGAAAAAAAAACGCATCTGAAAACATTTTCATTAAAAGATAAGTTTTCTATAAATAGAAAGGAACTATTTCCATGATTTTCCAAGTCTGGTCAATATTGTGATACCGTTCACCTGTCCGTTTAATTGTATGTTCATTTGTTTGCCGGTATATCTTCCATAATATTATCTTTTAATCCGACGAATGGAATTACTAAACGTGCGATCATGAGTTCATCACGTTATAACGATGTGTGAGAAACAAATTGTTTTTTTCGCTCCATCACTGTTCGACCGTAGGGTATATTTATATTTTTTGTATATACATAAACAAAATTGCAATACAATTATCATAATATCTGTAAACAGAAGTCTGTAAGTTTAAGATTAAAAAGAAACATCGATATAATCTCAGGGATTTTGGGATGCTAAACCAGAGCGATAATAAGGTTAGGGTGAGGGTAAGGGAGAGAATGTAGGTTATATTTGTCTTCTTTCCCTAAAACCCATTTTAGTTTAATCAAATTAATGGACGTCTTTAAATATTTTACAGATTTTGCCCCGGCATCTTAAATTCGTGTGGAGATCTGCTACTGAATTAGATAAAGTTTTGCCATATTATACAATTATCTTATGGAATTCAATAAATCTGAACCTTTCGATGCTAACAATTATTTCCATACTTCAGAAATATTTGACAGTTTTTATGATTCCTCGAAACTTCTTTCTGCAGCCATTTCAAATAAAATCTGTATAAACGTTGTTAATTAATACTTTACAATTTCTATAATATATTGATAATAAAAGTACAATGTTGTTAAATTATGACATCTTTACCATCTACAGGTTATTGGATACCTTCTGCTTCCAGTAGAGACTGCTTCCACGGTAAATTTTCATAGGCACTTATGATAAAATAAGATTGGTACGAACACAGATACGACCAATTTTACGGTTTCTTAGAATTATGTGGCGTGAAATGGATGAATCATAACATATACATTACAAAGGAATTTCAGGAATTATGGATATAACAAAGTACTTGTGTGGTTATGTGTATTAATGTATTTAGAAACAACTTTTCTTGAAAGAGATATAAAACTTGGACTTAAGTAACTTCTCTCAAAACATGAACAGCAAATGAAGGTAAAGGTATGGAAAAAATACTATCATAAAATATTGTAATTCACAATGCATGAACATGATTAATCTCTGCAAACTTATATTTCCACCGTTGTCTTTTCAGCAATCGCTCTCAATCTTGACTTTATAGATGAGGCACAAGATGAAAAAAATGAATATCAATATATTGCTATGTTATTCAGTCTCATCGCTGAATAATTATTTTAATGGACTACTAGATGTGAACCTCTCCATTCCAGTATCAAGTGGATTTAGTGTGTGCTGCTGTTAAATGTTGTTTCAAATTTGTATATATGGTTCGTTATCATCAAATATATCTTGGCTCATGGGGTGTGATATCTAGTCAGAGGTGTGATTATAATGACATTTTTCACTCTCGACGAACTCTACACAACATTTTCTGATATTTTCCATAGATTACATCATATTCAACTGGAAAGAAATATACAATTTGCAACAAAAGTTATCTAACGTAATTCTGCTCAAATATAAGAGACAGGGACCATATAGGGATAAAACTCGTATGTCAAAGGTAGAAAACAGTTTTATATATATACTTTCATGCTTTTATTGAGTTAACAAAATGACGAATGTAGCTCCTATGATATAAAACGTGGAAGTTTGCCTCGCGATAACTATCATTTCTTGACCACAACCACTTTAAACCAGTTATGACCGGAATGACCCAGAATTGATTTTTATCAATATTTTCTGTAATTACATAGGAGTGATCCAAACCTTAATAGGAGTTATTTTAGAACATCAATGAAGTTACTCAATTGCTTATGTTCTCTAAGCTTTTCTGGACCACAGCCACTTTAAACAACTTTTGACAGGAATCCCCCATCATTGATTTTTACAAAATGTTCTGTGAGAAGGTTTTACTCAGTGGATATCAATATCAGTTAGTACGTTTGAAAACGATTTTATAAAAAAAAAATATGTCCTGAAACGTTCGTGGAGAGGAGAGAAACGGCATAAACTTCACATGCTTGTTCGGAATAAACTGCACATGCTTGTTCGGCATAAACTTACATAAATTTGACATGCTGGTACCTCTTTAATGATCAGACATAAACTTCACATGCTTGTACGTCCCTATGAAATTGGATGTTCATAAAGAGTTTTGAAAAGAAAAAGTTCTATGGAAGAAGCATTTACTGTCGGTAAAAATTTACAAAGGTATACATGGAAATTATTTTCAATCATACAGCTATTTACAGAACAATAGGTGTACAAAAGCATACAAAACTTGCAACAAAATAGCTTGCGAGTACTTAAAAATACTTTAATTAAATGATTTGTTCTGAAATCTTCTTTACTTAGAAGAGTATGTGAGTTATAATCGACATTTACAAAATTTATTTTGAGAAAGATTTTGGTTTAGTTACGGGATAATTTACTTGTTTTAAATTGTGTAGCCTAAAAAAAATCGATTTAGTAAATATTTTTCTCGAAACAATAAGCAACAGATATTACAAACACCAAACGTTGCATATATTGCAAGAAAGGCAAGAAACACAAAATAGCACTGCACAAAGCACGAACATAGATGTGTAGGTAACTGTAACATTTTCAGGGATGTGATAGTTGCAATGATCTACACTTGTTTTGAATGATGAAGACTCGACATTGTTTATTTATTGTTGTATTAATTCTGTCGCCATTCCCATAACCTTCGGTGTTATCTCCAATTTGTAACTGATACCAAGAAGCAACCGGAATTGTGATCTGGGGACAATGACCCATATAATTCATTTTCATTTTTTTCGTCTTCTGTTTTCTTTGCTTTCTTATCATTTGTTTTTGGAACTCCACTACTTCTTCCAACTGTTGATCGTAGATCTTTTTTAAAATAAGCAATATGTTTACACTTTCTTTAATTTTTTCTAGCCTGTCATTGTTTTCAGTCTTCTTACAGAGAAGCTTTGGGCTTCAAAATGTTTTATGTTCCCCTATTGTTGGCTCTCTATTTATGCCGAACTCACAATCATGCTTTGTATATGGTGCTTTTGTGCGTTTTACTACTTTATCTCATTAGAATGTTTGCTTTTCACATGATGTGAAAGATTTCAAAAACCCGTTATCAAGTGAGAGGAACAAAGACAATGATTAGGCATACTAACTTATTTAGATAGCAAAAAAGCAAGTAACTAAAATCAACGAACTAATGTTCACTAAAAGTAACTATTTGTTGGTAATAGTAACTAACTATTACAAACATGTACTAAAAGTACATGTTTGTAACTAATTGTAATTTTTTGTCACTAAAATTCACTAATTGTTAATGATAGGCACTAAATAATCTGACTAAATTGAGTTAGAAATTGAATAATTTCAGACAGTATAAATATATCAGTGAAGATTGTTGAGGATGAAAATCTAATTCTAGGTCGAGAAAAGTTATTGATTGAAACGACCAAAACTATTTTGGAAAAAATGTAATACGATGAAATTTCCAAGCGAATTTGAAGAAAGGAAAGAAGGGTATGTATGATGTGCTAAATAATCAAATAAATCAAAGTTATGAATGGGAATACAGAGTTGGAGTACAACAAGATAACAGAATGGTTGAATTTAAGTATGGGAGGAAATTACAACTTTATTCTATTCAATTTAATTAAAAATAATACAAATTATAATAAAATAAAGTCTGAAAGCTTAGTTCAATGAATTCTAGCGCTTTTACATTGAAATATTTTTGCATAATACATCGACGAGTTCTGAAGTTCCAATGACTTCCAACACAGCGATATTTAAATATTTATCGCCTAATAAATCGGTGACTTCTAACTTACCAATGACTACAAACGTACCTATATTTAAAGAATGTTTGCCTAATAAATAAAGGATTTCTAATGTACCGGTGACCTCGAAGGTTTCAAATATACTGAAAGTTTTTTTTTTTACATATTAAAAAAAAACTATGGACGACGTTAATTAACAGAGAATGGATGTATTCATTGAACATCAGAATATTCTCATGTACATGAAAGACCATACCGTTATCATTATTCATGAATGGTATTCAGACAATAATTAAAGGTGGTAAAGAAAAGACAGCTTAGACAATGAAATTATAAAAATAGACGATGATCATTGCGGGATTGGTACACAATTTACGATTAACATTTTATAACGTGCGAGGAGGTCGTTGAAGAAATTCGTTCGTATCGATGATAAATTAACATTTGATTTACAGGGCGAAACAGCAAATACCATGCACGTTAGGAGATTAAAATTATTTTAAAAAAATACTAGATAAACTTATGCTTAATGATGAAATGACAGTACTCGTAGAAAAGTTTGAAGTACAACCATAAGACAGAAAAAAAATGTATAAAGATTGTTGAAAGACAAAGTCGATGTGGTCATCAATACGTTTTATAGAAAATGAAAACGTAATTCCTGCGCATAGACAAGAGGCAGATATATACGTGTTTTTTCAGATTATCAGAAAAAGTATAATATAATTTGTCACTTGAGGAGCAATTAGACCAAAGAATTGGTAAGGTTCTTTTGTGTGAAAGATTGCATTGTTCAACCTCTGATGATTAGGAGAAAGGAAGACGGTCATGTATACATGCAATTAGAAAAGGAGCATTTTAAGGTTGGTGCTAGATAATACAGCTTTTATACTAAAAATGGCGTCGGAAACGTTATTATAGCTAACAAGGAGGCAAATCAATGGAGATATATACAAATGAAACTTGATCAAATCATCCATTAAAATCATAAACAGGTTGAACACGAGACTGTAATTCTACAGGTTGGTAGGCAAATTGCATTAAGTATAAAGTGATAGTCGTATTGAAAACTAAAATAAATTCTAGGAATTTATGGACCTAACCAAATGGATTAAGAAGAAGAAACTTTGTACAAACGTCACAAAAAAAGATGATATATGCTTTTTTGAAAACCCATAAAACACATTTAAATCGCCCTAGTAACTACAATTTATACAAATATAGTTGTTGCTTTGATACTGTCTGATGAATAGCAGTTTGAGTGTTATAGAAAAAAAATCAGAGTATGACATATCGATTAACATTCACGAAATTGTAGAAAACCCCGCAGAGTTGAATATTTAACATCCAATGAGGAGATTTAAAAAAATGAGACAACACATATACAAGCACGTGAATATGCTACAAATTTTAAAGATCAATCTTTGGGAGAACCTGAAATATTTTCGGAGGAAACCTGAGTTACGAGGTACCAGCCTCTCATTACGTAGGAATTGAGAATACGAAAAGATTGACAGATAGTGATGTATGATGGTGGAGATAAGTATATGTGTGACTAATGTCTGAATTAGTTTAGGCCATTACTGGTGCTTAATACACACGTTAGACTTTGTAATAGCGTTGGAAGTAAAATTGACATGCTACAGAAACAAGACATGATTAAATGTAAGAATTATAAACATAGGATGTTGACGCCGTGTTGACTTCATAGCATTAACCATGTATATGGCACATATAATTAATTTAAACCAGGAAGATAAAAAGGTTTAATTGTCAAGAGGATCAAATGATTTAAGGCTTTTAATGGTTTGACTGTTGTTTATGTAGGTGAAGACTGAATAGATGTTTTTATAGATGCGTGTAATGAGTTAGCAAATAGTGTGATAAGCTTTTGGAATACTAAGGAAAAAAGAGTAATGCATCATACTGTCATCGGGTGGTACCTGTATTTCGTGTAGCAAAAAGAATTACCAGTATTGACGGGTAAATAATTACGCCAAGATTTTTGGACAACTTGAGTTTCATGAATTCATGTAAAGAAGCATTATCGAATAACCTACCGAATGACAAATTTAACGAAGCGTAAAAACATGTCTGGGATATGACATAAAATTAATTGAGAAAAGATGTGTAATGTTACGAGTACATAGATAGATTTAACAAGTTTGAGAAAACTTGCTTAACGCAGTTAATAAGCTTATTCATCGTTGAATAGAAAACATAATCGGAAGACATCTTTCAATACGCGATGGATGTAACATTAAGCGAACTATGTAATAAAGGAGATTTTAATGTTGTGTGTTATATTTGTAGAGTTTTGTTAGTCAGCTATGAAAACACATGAGTTAGATTCGTCCTATTACCATGAAGTTTCAGGTTACGTGTATGATGTTTGTCTGAGGATACTTGAAATAGAGTTAGAAACGATACCAAATAGGGATATGTACATGATGATAGAAGAGGTATTAGCGTGACTCGTTTGAGATACACGATGGCTAATAACCAGCATTTGAGAAATATGATTGGAACCAAGAGTATTGTACCCTAATAATTTATATAATTACACTGTGTCGTATTATTTACTTTATAAAAATTTTAGATGGCTAAGTGATAAAGAATTAAAATATACACTGAACCAAGCCTTAAAGTGTGGCCTGAAAACTGTTGTTTACATGTTGATATAGAGATACTTTAAGAGTTCCAATAATTTTTCAAGGACACCCATTATCAGCCGAAATTATGCTATATCCTCATGAGTAAATAATTAAAGACATGAAAGCAACAACATCAAACTTATAAAAACAAATAACGTACACATAGTATGACAAGACAATCTACATTATTTACTACATGACCCTCAAATGGTATATGAGTTTAGGTGTGAAACCCAACACAAATTTACATAGATACTAATCGGAGACAGCAGGCCACTAATGAAATCGAGGAAGACCTTTTCAAGTTGATGAAATATGCGGTCTTCTGTCAGACGACTGGAGATGTCAGGAAAGGAACAGCCGTTAGGACCATTAAGAATCTCATCTTATTCGAGAGATCAGAGAAACAAATCAGCCCTCAAGACAGTCACGCTTATCAATGAATATATTGTTTTAACACCAGTTGCACAAAAAACGGATGTGCAAAGTGATATATAAAGGCTTCACAATGTTGGGACTATGCAAAGCTTTGATATATATATTCTGTTACGATGTATTGAAACCAATGTACACGACTACCATGAAATTGATGTGTAAATATGTTTATAAGGACACGAAAGAAATGATAGGCCATTTCGATTCATCTGATTATGCTAAAGACAATAAGTGTATTCTACAATTAAGTGACAAGAAGTTTAAAGATGAATTAAACGATGCGGTAGAATTATAAGGGAATTCGTTGCATTTAGGAGTAAGATGTATTCGTTCAAGATAGAAAAACTGCAATACAAAAATTGTAAAGGTGCTTAAGACAGTTGTTAACGATGTAAAGTTTGATGCCTATACAAATGGACTACTTAGTAGTGAAGAGTAGTATGCTAGTTTTCAAATAATCAGATCTTATAACCAAGATATCTACATCGTTGAGATAAACAAGTTAGAGATGAGTTCCTTTGACGACAAGAACTATTTAGATAACAAAGTTGAAACAAATCCGCACGGATATGCTATTCAGTGGTAAAAAGTTAGTTGCACACACTCCTGGTAAACAAATATCAGTCATAAAGGGATTGAGGGATATATGTAACGATGGAATTAAATCGATGAAAAAAGCAACAATATATCCAAGGCATACAAACTATCGTTGATAACGGACATGTTTGAGGAATTGCGTAAAGAAAACATATAAAGAAGGCTTGTCAAAAAAAAATCTTTTTAAAACTAATATTACAAAATTATAAAGGAATTTAACATTAAATCTCCTCTACGATTTTAGAACAACAAAAAAGTAAATTTTAAAAAAATCCGCGCAGAAAGATTTGAGAGTGAAAGAATTTATAGAAGTCCAAGCGGTCTAGGAGAAAACAGGAGTAAAAAGCAAAAGGAAAATTTTTCAAAGCGAAAAACAGAAATAGCAAGAAAGAAACTTTTTAATGAGAATGACCTTCAAATCTCGAAGACGAGAATGTGTCTTTAGGACAAGCCTTGTCGCGGGGCGGCTGCGTTTGACGATTTAGCGAAGATATCAACGAAGCTAACAATAAAGTCTATGTAGATCATAACGACGCCAATAGTGGTAGTAGACTTAGCGAAAAACTATGTAGTCCATAACATCCCTGAATCAAACTGGTTTTCTGCCGCAAACGTACACTTAAGTGTCTTTTGTTCTGCTAGTACTTTATTAACCACCGAATGTTGATCACAAATGAATGGTGTAAGCCTTGACAGAGCCAACTGTTTTGTAGAAACAAACACTTTACAAGAAGTAATTGCCGAAAGTATATCAAAGACAAATGGTGTAAGACTTGACAAAACCAACGAGAGATCCACGGCCTGTCACAATCAATCGAACATAAGCATACGTTTAAAATCTTTTAGGCATCAGGTAACAAATATTAGAGATCATTAGTTATTTTTGTAAAACTTTTGTATGCTTTTTTAATCATTTATCTTTTCACAATTAGTACCAGAATCAGTCTCAAAAATAGCATCTTTTTAAACATGGATATGCTGTTGTACAGAAGGTGCACGTCATCTTCGGCTAAGAAAACAATGCGTGTAACGCACAGGCAACAACATTACTATACGACACAACTTTTGTCCTTCGTAAAACAGATGCTAACATTCTAACTAGATCATTCGTATTGATATTCACCGAGTAAAATTTTCTCACATAAACTTTTGGAAAAATCGATACTGGGTCATTCCGGTGATATCCAGTTTCAACCTGTTGAGGTCCAGAAAAGCCCACTATTAAAATATTTAAGCAATTTAAATATAAATAATAAATTAAAAAAGCTATACTATTGTTTGGTAGAAATATATGTCATTGCAGACCAATTGTTGTAAAAATCGAATCTGGGTCATTCTGGTTATAAACGGTTCAAACCGATTGTTGTCCTTGCTCCTACTACTGACAATGAGAACAGTTTGCCTAATTCGATAGATACATTAGCTGTGTGGTATGTATTATATTCTGGGGTTGCATAACCTACATTGAAATTGGGAAATAACTCCTGTTGAGAGAATGTTAAGTTGGGAAAATATATTACAATTTAGACTGCAGCCTATGGCAAGTTGCAAATAGCTTCGCTTAAAAGTCAATAGATGTTTTAAGATGATAAGTCATCTACCCATGCTTTCTGACATGGCAACTCAGTGAAAAAAATAGAAAACCAAATTCCCACCTGGCTACGATAACTTTCAGACTTGAATGTAATCGAAAACATATAGAGAACTTTGATCATTTGTGTTCAGTTGGCAGTAAGTGATATTCGTTCCAAGGACGGTCTAATAGCTGTGGTTAAGGAACTTTGCCATAGCCTTCCACTATGTTACATTAAATGCCTTTACGAGATCATTTCTATGAGATTACTAGTATTTGTTAGAGTGAATTAGCAATCAACTAAATATCGAGCATCTTGAGTACATATATCCTGTTTTTTTATTTCATGTCATGCTTAATTTACCTATGATAATTCCTCAAGAAATACGTTTGTGAAATTTGTTATGGCGTGAAAGTGGATATACTTTGACTTATTCTTGGTATACTTTTTATTATCTAAAAATATACCTAATATAGTGACCGGAAGTCTTGCATACTTTTGCTCAATCGGAGCCGAGGATTTTATCCATTGCAAGAGAAGCACTTATCTGCTATTAAGGTATGGTCCCTTTTCACTGTTTTCTGACAGTGCATCTTTTTCATAAAAGTAGTTTGCAACAGAAAGTCGATGGAATTTTTAAACGCAGAAGCAACAATATAAAATGGAGGAGTGTCACCTCTCCTTCAGACTGAATTTAACTTTCATCGAGTAAACATCTCCTTATCGTGATCCAATTGGCTTTTAGACATAGGAAAGTATCGGATACAGTGATTGACAGGTGAAGCTTAACACCTAATTGGCCATTTGTCAGTGTTAGTTGGCTATATAAAGAGACTAATTAGCCTACTATTATGAGACTAATTAGACTATTCAGTACATTATGAGATTGGCCAATAGGTATTTTTGTATTAAACCTTGTTAAATATGGTTTTATACCTACTCTACTGTGTAGCTATTATTACAAAAATTATGATAACAATTGTGTGCGCAAGGTGTGAATAATTATCCAAAGAATGTTTTTCTCCTCTTGATCAGTCAGTCAAGTGGTCTGTCAGTTCTCCAGTGGGTTAATTATGCGACCTGTACTATATAACGTATATACATTTTGCAACCTTTATGATGTTATTATATTTAGCCAAGTTTTTCATGAAAAATTTACTTAAATGTTCTCTGTCAATAATGTTATATCCAGGATAAAACCCCGCAATTTTAAAGAAATAGCTATGTTGGATAGCTTGCGTAGCAGTCTGCTAAAATTCGTGCGGAAACAAAAATAGCGAGACCTAAATTCGCGTTTGAGATTCATTGCAAATTTACACGAGGATAATCGTATTAAATACACCGTGAATTCATCCACAATTTGGCACGGGATACTATAATTTGTCGTGGTTTTGTATTAGAATTCAGGGATTGAAGAAGGTATTATATACATTCCAAAGAAGGAAATTTATTTGTTGGGTCTTTGAATGCTTGGTTTGGATGGATGAATGGAATAATGAATAGATGGATAGATGGATGAATTGATGTTCTTTGTTCATTAACACAGCGAAAAGGCTTTTAATCTTCCAAAAAAACACCCGACAAAGATGAACTTCGAATTGGTATAAATTTCTGATGTTCGTTGAAGTTCTAAAAACATAAAGTTAATATTTTCTGAGGCCACCATGAATAAAACCACAAATATAGGATTTATTTGCTTGGCCAGCACCATGGCAATTTTTATCAACAAAAACCACAATAATAGGATTTATTTGCTTGGCCAGTACCATGGCAATTTTTATCAACAAAAACCACAATAATAGGATTTATTTGCTTGGCCAGTACCATGGCAATTTGTATCAACAAAAACCACAATAATAGGATTTATTTGCTTGGCCAGCACCATGGTAATTTTTAGCAACAAAAACCACAAATATAGCATTTATTTGCTTGGCCAGTACCATGGCAATTTTTATCAACAAAAAACACAAATATAGCATTTATTTGCTTGGCCAGTACCATGGCAATTTTTATAAAAAAAAATCAATCGTAAAAAGCACACACGCAATGTTAATGAGATTTAGATTAAAGTCTTTTGAAGAACGACTAACTCCCAAGCAAGGTGGGCTTCGTAACGTTATTGAAATATGTACTTGATATAGGATCCAGAAATGTTTGTTACACAACTCATCATGATCAGTGTTAGTGCTTTGCATGCTCCAAGTGCGCTCCCGTACTCCTCAATTTGCGCATTAGTATAGATAAACTCTTTCAAACTGTGTAAATCAATAACTTGATAAGCCAGTCTACAAAGTGATTCATTCTCGAAATATCTGGCCTATTGCATCAGACATTTCGATTAATATTAAATAGACATTTTGAATTATCTGATACGACAGTCATGTATAACAGTTGTCTCGGGACCAAAAAAATGTATTTTGCATTCAAATGTGTAACTACAACAGCATATAAGTTATACATCATATATTGGTCATCGAAAGGATTGTATCTTTTGCAAAATTGAATAGATATCAAGCGCAGGCTTTTTGATAAATGTAAGTTGGGCGATGACCTATATTTCGTATAGCATGGCCAGTTTTACCATTCTCGATTCTTACCATTGTATTTTTAAAACAAATTTGTTAATAAAGTGGTTAATATAACAATGTAATTATTTGATAGAGCTTTGAAGCTAAGCTTGGTAAGGCATTAGTGTGGTGCTTAAAAAAATAATGAATGTATAATGTTTTTAGAAGTATTACTATTTCGTTTTATTGTGATCGGGAATAACAAAATTAATCCTACTTATATATGTATATATATATATATATATATATATATATATATATATATATATATATATATATATATATATATATATATATATATATATGTGTGTGTGTGTGTTTAACGGCTCATCAGCAGAATCCTGGGTATATCATCAATCCAAGGAAATGCTCGGTAGCAAATATGGCACAAGCTAAAACCTTATCAAAGTCTCAAGAAAGACAAATCCTTCCAATACAAAGTAAACATGCAGACAAAATATAAAAAGCAAAATAGCTTAAAAACACCCACCCACCCCTCCAAAACAAGCATACACAACAAGGATAAAGGTACAATTACTTTAAAAAAACAAGGTCAACAGTTTCTTTGTAAACAACACTCATTTAAAAAGTCCAAGACGATCTCAGACGGAAAATCATTACAGGACGCATCCCACGGCAAAATGGTTAACTCCATTAGTCGACGCTTACAACATAAAGGAGGACACGTCGGACCTATTCTATATCCTCTAGCCCACAACGAAAGAGAGAGAGAGAGAGATGGTGCAAATTCCGTCCGGACCACAAATCACGCGCGATCAATAGTTTTTTCTTTCATTGTAGGAAACAAACACAAATTGCAATATCATGCGTCTAGATGGATGCGGAAATTATGACTTCTTGGCTTTTGACCAATGAAGGGAAAGCTCGTAATTTCGGTTTTTGCTTTATCTCTTCTGCGTAGTATTTTGACAAGTCGAGGCTTACGCTGCAGTACGTGTAATTGTTCCTGAATATATTCAGATACAAATACGATCTAATGAGTCTTTATCTAAATACTATATTGTCATTATTATTATTATTATTTACTATTATTATTATTATTATTATTATTATTATTATTATTATTATTATTATTATTATTATTATTATATTATTATTATTATTATTGAAGAACATCACCACCATTCATTATCTGGTTGTTCTCCTCGGATGTCAAAATGTATCTACGCGGCACATTTGTATCATTTAGGATCGTGCTAGTGCGGTTTTTATATTGAGAAGTAGCAAATATGAAATTCTTTCAGGCCTGAGAAATATGCCAAACATGGTGGACACTGCAACACTCTTTAAATACAGCTGAATGCAATTTAAGAGACCAACAATTTAAATCCAAATATAAGTCTCTACTGACTGGTGGTGCTTTAATATAGGCTAAAGTATCAAGGATAGAAACAAATGTTATGTTCTCTTGAGACAAAGGGACTTTAACATTTGATCTTTCGTATAGGTAATTGCATTTTGTCTCTTTGTTGTTTACAGGGAGCGAAAAGAATTAATATTGTACTTACTAAAGTGGTTTTATTTTTTCAAGAAATTAAATGAAGAGCCTCTTAAAATGGAAAACCAAAGAAGTCGTATAACCAATGTAATCGTTTATTGTTTTTTAAAGAATAAATGCAATTTTACTTTCAACACGAAAACAGGAATCATCAAATAGCCTGGTCGTCCAAAGTCCTGAAATAGAACAAATTAAGGTTAAGAATCAACAGGAAAATAGCGATGACTCATATGCAGGGATAACAAAAAGTCAACGAAATCATACACCGTTCCTCTAGTTTGGAGTATAGTGATAGGTATAACACTAGTGTGTCTAACATGGATAAAAAATATAGTGATGACATCATTCAGCAATATCCAAATCTTTTCATTTCATAAGTCTTATACTGCAGATTTATTTTTCTGCTCATTTTTGCAGAAGAAACGCATATTCCATTTGCTTCAAATATCTCAATATCTGCAAATTGTAAATATATCAAAGATCAAACAAGAATTAGAAACTGTAATGTCATATGATGCAAACATCATCAGTAACGTCTTCATCACCAGTAACTACTATCAGAATGGATATCATATCCAACCACTGACTTGTTATGTATGAGCAGAGCCAGGTGGTAAAATTAGATTCAGCCATGGAAATGTGTCAATATGTCTGAAAATGGAGCTTTATTACAATACGTTTTGTTCGAAATGTATTTACAGCTGAACTCGGATCTCTTTCCGAGCTCCGTGGACCTGTTTTTGCAGGTTATTTACTAAGTTTCCAGTCAATCAGAGTATGAAAGTAGTATTTGCATGTAGCAGTTAGCGCGGTATAATTGTTTGCATCAATCAACTCGTATAGGGATAAGGCAACTTTATAAGTAAAATATAATATTAAATGTTCTAGCGAGTTGTAATTTTACACCAAATCAATCCTGTAGGGATGCGACGTTCATACGTAGTCCTCTGAGGCGATAAGGTCTCTCGAAGTCAGATTGCAATACTTCTCCTCCAGAAATTATAACACTAAATACAAATTCCAAACTTACTAGCGTACTAATGCAGCGAACACAAAGAGAGGTGAGACGAGTTTTAAATGAACGTATCCTTGTCGATATCAGGAGATGACGTGTTTTTCTCTATAGGATTGAATGGGATTAAAGTGTGATCCAAGCTAGTTGTTTTACAAAAAAGCATACATAAGAATAAAAATAGTGATTTTGTTTATTTGAAACAAAACGATATCCTGTAATGCTTTAGAAAAGATACCGATTCACAGATTACATTTAATGATGATAACATTGACATAATCATCATCAGTCATGAAAGTATGACAGCTAAAGCAGTGCAGTATGAACAATGAATAAATTACACATTAGATGTGAGTAACTAAACATATTTTATACTCGACTACATTATACAACTTGAACATTTCGTAAACTTAACAAGGTCATTTAACAATGATTCAATTAAAAATATAAAATAAAATAGGCATAGAATTTATGGAGAACAAAGTTAGATTTAAAATGGCATTTGGCGACACAAGACATAAAGTAGCTCATTTAGATTCAAACATAGGAATAACACAATGTGACCTAAATCTGAAGTCATTCACACTTTTGAAAGACTGACAAAACGTTGCAAATTGTAGCAAATAAATATACCTGTTGTGGATAGAAGTCCTGTTAACTTTTTTGTTAACACCCAAAGAGAATTTATAAAGCATAAAGTATTATCTTCATGTTTTTATACCGTTTTAAATGACCTACAAAGAAAACTATTTGAGACATCTTTATTACGATTATGAATGCGAAGTAGAAATATCAATCTATTGTTGAATCAAATTAAAAGGGACACAAATAAAAGAACATACGCTGAATCGAAACAATAGTTAACTGAACAAACTTCTTACATATTACACAAGTAAACGAGAAAAAAGTTCTTTTGTACAAAATACTTTACGTAAGTCACGTGGATGACCAGTAGTAGGCAGACGTTGACTGTTGACTGTTGTCTGTTGACATACCGGCATTTGGAGAAAGATAACAACGTATAGAGATACATTTTGACAGTGATATATATTCTCTGAAAGAAACTTTGGAAGCTGGAAGACTGGAAGAGAGAGTTCTTTATATATAACAAACAATATGACAACACTAACTAGATCTTGAAGACCAATGTAATTAATCTTTAAAAAGTAGTACCTATATGATGAATCATATAACATTGGGTATCAATTGATAACATGCTATTGAATAAATGATGTAGCTAAAGTACATCTGAAGCTGACAAACATATACAGTGTAAGAGACTATACCTTAGTCTATGAGATTCTAAACGAGACAAGTGGTAATTAAAATCCAATAAATGTTGATACAATTACGATTACGGTTAAACATATCTTGGAAATGGAAAATCGAAATTCAAAACACCAGACATTCAAGGATTGTGTAAAAGAAGCAAGATTAGACTGATAATACAGTGGAGGAAATGAAACTACCTGAGAGAGAAATCAACAAAGAATTCCATGTGAATGAAACTTCAAAGATAAAACTGAAACCCAATTTTTGACATAGAGGCAGTTCAATCGTTTAGAGAACTACACTTTGAAGTTTAACAAAGATTACTCTATGAAACATTTCAGAGTAGAGTGTGACAGGAGAGAATGAACTAAGTGGGACAGTGTGGATGGCAACATCATCTGATTATGGCATTTGGTAGTGGCATTTGCTAGTGGCATTTAATCTACAAATAAATTACCAGAATTATTCAAATAATTTTAAAAAAATGTATATTACCAGATTCGAAAACGTCTGTCTGAATATAAAATGCCAATACCTGATGATGTTGCACTGGAATCAAATAACACATAGATAAATATGAAACAATTTAATCTAATCTGCACTAATTTTCAAATTCCACCACACCATGACTAGAGAGGCCTCAAAAAAGCAATAGGCACCGATTGTCGCACAATTTTCTTTGAATAATATTTGAATCTCTAACCGAACGGTGATTCTTCTTTAGTGTTTCATCAATCTTTTCATTATTTTCTCTAAACCTTCTTTTTTGCTGTGTTAGATGCCGAAATATTTGAGCTTTTATGCTTGCAACACTATTCAACTGTCATTGCAACACGTGTCTTTTGTCTGGGTTTGTTTCTTTGCTGAGGTTTTTTGTTGCAACTCGTTAATATGTTCTTCGTACGTTTGAATATCAGGTTGCATAGATTATAGTTTCAAAATTAAAACTTCTATATAATTTACATAATCCAATAATTCCCTTTCCTGTTAGGTAGTTAATTCAATTTTAACTACAGATATAAGCTCTCTACTATGAAATTTCCGTGTCAATCGTCAATTATATTCTCAGCTTCTGGTACCTGTTCATCAACGCCTCATTTCTGTCTACTTTTGGCACTAATTCCACGGGTATTTTTATTTCTTGTCTTTTCACAACAGTGGGTTCGAGCGGATATTTAAATTGCATCTCCACCTCAATTAGTAACAAGCATCTGTCACCTCGATTTATCCAGCCTTGTTTGTAACTAACAAATCCTTCCAGCCTGGCTTGCAATAGTGCTGGATCCTAGCATTGTTCTTAAGTCATGTTTTCGAGATTTGAACTGTCTTGCGATCTGGCTTTATAAAGTTTTTGTTTTTTATTTAAAGGTTGTTAGCTCCTATTGATATTATAATAGATTCATGCCAAGGCCTTCGTTAATGTCCCCCTTGCATAAGTCAAGAACTTGGCGTGAAAGTCTAAAACTTACAATTGATGTGACATCATGAAAATTTAGGCTTTCCACGTAATTATGATTTCAGGTCACTGAGTAGATTGATCCATGCATTAGCAAGTAGACTTTGATCAACAAAATCGTTAGTAAGGTCTACAGTATATTAAGCAAGTGTTTGAACCTGTGTATATGCATCATCATTTTCAGGATTTTCAAATGCTTTTATTGCTTTGCTGTTGATGCGTTTATAACTCTAGCAGTCATTGTTTTGCCAAGTCCAATATTCGGAACCTCTGTTTATTATGCAATAAAGTTTGAATATTAAAATAGACTTGAAAATAATGTTAATAATTTCAAGAATTATAAAGTTATCCCTCTTTAATGATTTAACTTTCTATCTTGTGCGTTATATTTCATCTTCAAAAAGTGTTTTGTCTTTTTATGACATGTATTCACTGATTTTGTGTGCCTTGCGTTTGTCTCGTGAGAAATTTGCCCTGTTGTTCTGCGTGGAACAAGTCAAAAGGGGCAGATGGTACGAGATGATCAATGTGAAGGTTGTCAACTATATTTGATAAAAGTGAAAAGACACCAAGTATTTTTAAAGTCGTGTCAGATTTAATGTTGCCTCTTAATGCATGCTAAAAACCTCTTCTTGCCAGATCATTTTTTAAAAATGTGTTATCATTTGAGTATTTTTGTTCACGATATTCATTTTAGTGCTCTCTGTTTCATGTCTCCATGTTTTGCCTGACACTTTCTTTTCTTTTCTTCAGTTTCTGCGACACTCCGCGGTATTCAATATTTTCATGTCTCCATTTTCTCATGTAATCCCTTTAACAGTGTTTGCAATAATTACTGCTCAACTCAGATATATAGTTCCCTCTTTGACATTTTCAGCATGTCTGAAAATCCATCTCATGTATTTACTCAATTTAATTTTATATTAATTTTCGATACACAAAGTAATCTTGTAAATCAGCTTACAACAAGCATTAGTTTCCATTCATATTTATATTGATTTAACTTTGAAAATTTCAATACAGATAAGTAGAAGATAAAAAAACAAAAACGAAATTGAAAAGCGAGGTAACTGTATAAACACCAAAAGATTAATAGAGTTGATCTCTTAGCAGACATCATGTAAAACGTTCACAAGAATTAAAAATTCCAAGTTGAACGCTTGAAGAAAGAACGACAAGAGTCTACAATGTTAGAAGATGACGCATTCACTAAATGAATAGTATTTGTATAATTTAGGTTTACTTGGAATACACTTCATATTTCTATTTTTATTTTCACTTTGGTGTCATTTGTTACCCCGCTAGGACATTGTAAAGATTGTAGTCTCTCTATCCCATTTTTCACATGAACTATACTGATGTATACCCTTGATGTTTTTGCGCTGGTATTTCACATATCACGCCTGTTTAATTACTTAATTTTCTATTGCACGTATGTCCTATTATAGGAACTTGTTAATTTTAAAAAAAAGAAGGAAAAAGGACAAAACTCAAAATGTGCACAGTCCTTGATACTGTTATTTATGTATTGTTCTTCAGTCGTCTCCGATGGCGTCATTCATTGTATTGTACATTATTTTGAGCTGCTTTCCAACTGTTTAATTTCGATTTCACAAATGCATACTTTTTAGCATATTTTAAAACTTCAACTTTGTGTATGTCATACTGGTTGACGTAAGGAAATAACTCTTGTATTTAAAATTTGTCCTCTATATCTTATCCCTTAAAATCTTCCTGTTTGTAAACGATTTGATCAAGTAAAAAAAAAATTCTGATTTTAAATATTTCATCGGTAAAGGTAGGAAGGTCGCCCCTTGTCACAAATTGTTTTATATTTTAAATTTCTGTCTGTTTCACATGTTTTGAATTTAGGCGTTCCAAATATATATGTTTTCAGGTCACTGAGTAGATTGATCCATGCACTGGTACATTGTCTTGCTTGCTTCAACCAGAGTTATGTCTATTGATATGTGGTGAGTGTTATTGTGCCCCTCGATTAGGTTTGGTAGAACGTCAACCTATTTTCTGGTATGATTTTGAATGAAATACTTACACATTCTAGTCATCTGGGTCATGTTAAACATTTCCACTATATATGTCGTTTTTCCTGAGTAAGTTGAAAAGTACTCAGTGTTTCCTTTTCCAGAAAATCATTCGAGTTTCTGTTGTGCAACTCTTTTTCATCATCAATTAATATCTTTTCAAGCTTTCTCTCTTTGAAAATTTCACTGAATCTGTCGTGCATGTCATCTACCATTTCCCATTCTTACTTTTCCAACCTAAGAGTATTTTAGAAAATATGTATCACTGTCAAAAAGCTCGCAGGACAAAAGCGGGCTGACAAAAGCGATCCGACAAAAGAGCGCCGTCAAAAGAGCGCAGCTTAAAACCCCCGACAAAAGCGCGCCGACAAAAGAGCGCCGACAAAACCTGACACCTCCCCCCCCCCCCGACAGAATCGCGCAAAAAGAAAAGCGCGCAGATTAAAATTAGACATGAAAAGTGAAATAATTTCTAAGTTCCAAATATTATTTGAAGCGTCATTCCTCAAAGCTACTTGAGTACCCGAAACTGTATTAATAGCACAAATATGTTTAGGCCGAAACATTTGCAGTCATGTAAAGTCTGATTCGTCCCAGTTGCTAACAACTAATTAGCACCGATAACCGATTATTAGGAAGACACGTACGTCGGAAGACAGAGAAGACGCGGTCGAGCACATCCGAGATTTCCGATCGACTTATGGAACATGCGTGATCGCGTGAACGACATCTGCCACGTACCAACACTTCAGTGGAGGTTTTGCATTAGTCGTTCCAGCAAGCAGTCTATTGTCATTATCCGTTAATGATTTTTAATGCTGTATTTGTTAGTGTTTTCTTTACTAGAGACACAAAATGGTAATTGTTGTACGCTTTCGTCTTTGCGCGATCTTGTCGGCGCGCTTTTGTCCTGCACGCTTTTATCTTTGCGCGCTTTTGTCGGCGCTCTTTTGTCGTCGCGCTATTGTTCTGCGCGCTTTTGTCGGGGAGCCCTTTTTCATATGTTTGCATGTCAACAATGTTCGATTGTCACTGGTCACTCACGGGATTTACGTAAACCCCTTTGTTAGGGGAAATCGCTTTCTAGCTTGCTTGTATAATGTGTTGGTAAATTCTTCAGCTGACCTATTTTCAATTCAGGGTATGTTATTTATTTTTTCTATCCGCTTCATTTGTTCTCACAACTGATTGGTATTGGTATAAGAATTAGGATCTTATTAAAGATATATTCAAAAAACGTGTTTGTCCATCATTTAAAACGGTACAAACACATCAAGGAAGTACTGTATGTTTGATACATTGCCTTAAAGTGGTTTCAACAAGCCAACAGGATGACTATCTAAAACAGCAACTTCTTTTTTAGGAATCAGCAAAGTTTCTTCAGTCCTTTCAAACACTTTATTGATATCAGATTTATGTCAAATTTTCCTATTTCTATGTTTGACTCTGAAACAGCTGCTTCATACACTGAGTCACCGTATGCTGTTTTCAATCGAACTTTGTTCTCCATAAATTCTATCTCTGTTTATGTTGAATCATTGTAGATTCACCTTGTAAAGTTGACGAACTTTTCGTATCATACTGTAAATTCAGCCTTGTATAAATTTGTGTCGTTACATTAAATGTGTAATTGATTTGTTTCTTATACTGCATTATTTTGATGATCTTGCCATCATTGTTGATGATTCTTATTTCAATGTAATATCAATGAAAATTAATCTGTAAATCAATATCTTTTGTAAAGTATTAGGATATATTTTGATGTTTGCAATAAAGAAATCAACATTTGTATTCTCTTGCATGTTATGTCGTAACACAACTTGGTGTGACCAATGTTGACTCATCCAAAGGTTTAAATACATACACATTATCTCTTGATACTGAGATTGTTGCCTCATGTTTAACTCTTTAAACATTTTCATTACCTTTCTTAAAATTGGTGAATTCAATACAATGTAGCTTCGTGCTTTTATTTATGATATGTAAAAAAACGTGTTTGTATTATTTTGTGTTCGTTGCATTTGTGCGTAGCAATTTTGGAATTTGTATGTTAATGTTATTGTAGTCGATAGAGAAGTATCCATCGCCAGAGGCGACGACGAATGAAGATCGTGACCTTATATGAGAAGGTTGGTGTAAAATTATACCCGCTAAATCTGTCAATATGATTTTTGTTTGTTTTTAGAGTCGTCTTATCCCTACACGAATTGACTGATGCAAAATAGTGTACTGCTCTAGGTGATATATGTATACACTACTGCCAAATGGTTCAAGTTTTTTGGTAGAGTGGTTTATTCCTACGACATTGATATATATATATATATATATATATATATATATATATATATATATATATATATATATATATATATATATATATATATATTCGCTCTTATTTGACTATAAATTCAAAACCATTATCTTTCTAATTCATTGCCAAACAGTAAACAATCTATTTATGAACATCATTGCCTTGTAAAACAAAATGGAAACAAATCCTAATTTTCAGTGCCCAAACGTTTTGATTATAAATTCAGAACCATTCTCTTTCTAATTCAATGCGAAACAGTAGACAATCTATTTATGAAGATCGTTGCCTTGTAAACGAAACTGGAAATAAATCCTAATTTTCAATGCCGAAAAATGTTGAGTGCAGAGGGTTAACATTCATGTATTAATTTATATTACAAAAGTTTCATTCGATATAATTGGCATACAATTATAGGAAATATCAAGACATGAAATCCATTTTTATGAAAGACCCTGCGCCCACTGACGGCATGTACATATATCATAGTGTCTCTCTTGCAAGTTAAAAGGTGTAGAAGCTCTGTTGATACAAAATGAAATTGCTTGTCGATTTGATGTCTTAGTCAATATACCTTTACTACTTTTGTACGATGCTAAAATGATGAGATAAACAACAACATAGAACCAGATCATCAAAGAAATTCGAACGAAATTCACAGATAGTGGATAATAACGGAACAGAACTTTAATGTCAAAATTACAAGTTTTACCTCTTCAGTTCCTTCGACAGTGACATCTGTGATCAAAATTGGAACACCTCCATTGGAGGCCAAAAGGGCATTGGAAACCAGCACCACAGTCTGAGTCACGCTGGCAATCTAAAATAATTAAATAAAAAAACACATATATAGATGAATAAATTAATGGAGGTCATATATACAGAATAAGAAGGCATGGCAGTGAATTTTGTTTGTCGTCTTTCCATTTACTCTTAAACATAAACACCTCATTGCCTGTTTTTAGTGAACGGTTGCACCTTTTTAATGCAGGCTTTCTCTTATTACACTGTCGAGAGAACGAGACATTATACTGGGATTAGAATTTTGAATATATTCACAATAAAGGCACAATTCCCTATTCCACGAACTAATTTGTGCCTGCTTGATGTGATGGAAATCATTTCTCCGTGTCACCCAATCAAGATGATTGCACAACTGCACCTATTTTTCGAGTGAGGGCCCTTGTGAACATTAGTAATTTACTTGAATTAATACAAGCCAAAACGCAGCCCATCTTATAAATTTCTCAGGATGTATACAGCTCTATCTTAAACACGAAATACACGCAGCCGTGTAGGTCTTGGATAAAGTCTCTTAAAACAAAGTCTACTTACCATGATTTACTCTTATTTGTTTGCAGTGTATTACGCGGATCATATGAAGCTTGAATTAGGCTGTTAAATTAAGTAAGGATGTTGGTATTGTAGCATTGTACTGAGCCGATAAATCAAAATATAAATGTGTGCTTTGTTATCGGCCTACGTCTTCTTGAACAGCCCTTCAGCGTTGCCTCGGCTGAATACAATTGACCTTGGACCTGTCACAAAGCAAATACTAAAACAATCATGACAAAATATAGTATTCCAATGAAAGGTTACGGCGCTAGGTAAAATCCTTTTAACGAGTTCTAATGCAACCAGAATGTTATGGACGGAATCGAAAAATAAAGTTAGTTTAGACGGTGAAGCTACGGGCCTTATTTGCTACCCCCTACAGCCAACCTTGATTCATTAATAGATCCGCACTTACGATTTTCGTCGAGCAATCATTTTGTTCGGAGGCGGCGAGCGGCGGTGAAGGCGACGGCGTCAACATTTTCTTTCGATTTAGGTTCAAGGTTTCCATTTGCATGTATTTCCTATTATAATTGGCATGAATCATAATAAATCTAAGACTATTCACAGAACGACATGCTCGCTCGCTTCTTTTTTCTTGGGGTCAAGGCTACAGTCATATAAATTTGATGTTATAGTTTTGGTTCAAGTGTTTTTCATTTGTTTATTTTTTCTAAATCCCTTGATAGATTCTGAACATACTTGGCATGAATCATAATACAACGAGGACATTTCATTCAACGTCATGCTCCTTTACCACTTTATCTATGGGTAAAGGCCACAGCCATGGAACATTTGCATTAGGGTTTTTATTTGATTATTTTCCTAAATCACGTGAAAGATTCTGATCATACTTGACGTTACTAATTACAAAGCTAAGACAATTCATTCGACAACACGCTCGCTCTCCCTGTGACATTGGAGGCAAGGTTTCAGTGATGGAAAAGTTGGATTAAAATTTTGGCAATAAAAAAAATAATATTGTATCTTTTAAACACCTCGATGGAATTTCTTCAAGCTTGGGATGAATCATTATGAAGCTAACACAATGCATTATGTGACAGGTGCTTGCTGCATTGACCTTAGGGTCAAGGTCACAGTCGTACAGAATTTGCGTTAAGCTTTTGGTTAAAGTTTTTCATTGGCTTATTTGTTCTAACCCCCATGGTGGAATTTTTTTATATTTTGGATAAAATATCATGATGGTTAAAGAATTCGTTTTGCAAATGCTCGCTTAGCCTTGGACCGTGTGTTCAAGGTCACATATTATACAGCAATGCTTTGATTGTGAGCTAAATATGCAGGCCCTGACCAAACCTACATGTTAGGGGGATCTGAACTGACAAGTACTTCTACTTACTTCCGCCGCCACCGGCTTGAGTGCACGTGCAGATATTATTCTGACATGCAAGATGCCAACTATCACCAGTGCAGGTCTCGTAATGGCAGTCAGAAGTTTGCTGGCAGGGCTCTGCCTTCACGTACGCTGCAAACAAAATAAAATGTGTGATATGATTTTGGGAGCTTCGCCGCTTGTGACAAGATATAAGTAACAAATCGACCTGAATCCCCCCCCCCAAAAAAAAATAATTATATATTTCGGTGGTTGTGGTTCGTCTAAAATCAAAACATCAATCCGTTTCCTTTAGTTCCAACCAAGGTCACCAACATACCAGAGGAAGCAATTAAAGTGAAACAATGTTTTGTTTACAGCGTCAAAGCACACGTCAGGCCGGTTTAATCTAGTTTGACTTTGGCGACGCCAGCCACACATGAACACGGAATCGTACGTGCTACTTTAGTACAGGTATTCTCCGTGTTAAGAAAACCCCATTGCTTGTATTTTATTTATAATTTATGATCTTAGTAATAGACTATGTAATAGTAACAATTATACACAGCCTGCTGTATGAAATCGTTTGCCTTCATGAAGACTTAGATCGCTCGGGCTCAAACTCTTCCCTCGTTCTCCGGAAAAGGTTAGAACTCGGCATACATTGTAAGATTGAGAACGACTTTGAACCCTCAAGCATCACCCTTGGGAATAAACTCTTCTGTAGTACACCGGCATAGTTTTGAACACAACACACATTGCAAGATCGAGTAAGACTTTGGACCCTCAAGCTTCACTCTTGGATTTAAACTCTTCTCTCGCAATCCAGCAAAGGTTTGAACTCAGCACACATTGTAAAATCAAGAAAAACTTTAAACTCTCAAGCCTCACCTTTGGGTGTAAACTCTTCTGTCCTCAGACCACAATTAGCTCGTTTCGAGGTTGGACGAAATCAGGAAGAGATTCCGAAAAAAATAGTACCAAATTCAATGGTGTGTTTCACAGCTGTTTTGGTTTGAAATGTAACAAGCGATGTGGATAATAAAAGGGTAGACGTCAAAGTTTACAAAACTGTTTTGATACTTAAAATTGTCTTCTCTGCAATGAAGACAGTAATATGTAAAATGTCTCCTAATCGCGTGTTAGTCAAGCACATTTTTGTTGTTTCCCTTGAGTTAATCTGTTTATCGTGTTAATACACAAAAACGAGCCAGTCAACCGATGATGAAACTTTCAGGATTTCATGTACTAAGGTATGTTAGTATGCGCAGAAAGTTACAACGGTCTATCAGTTATAGTAACAAATGTACAATGATGAATGAATATACATAACAACAAAAGGAAAATAACTGCGATCTGAGGTCTGTATATTGGGGTTTTTAAAGAAAAATACACGACTCTTTAATCATCTTTCATTTTTAACATGTTACTGAAGCCACAAAACTGAAAACTCTCACACTTCTTGTATACGTCACTAAATATATATATATATATATATATATATATATATATATATATATATATATATATATATATATATATAATATTATATTTGTAATAACTTAAATTTAAAAAAATTAAATTTGTATTGATTTATTTTTTAAACTGCAAATTTGATATATTTACATCTTGGCATCATAATCACTTCTCACAGTCTCATTTTCAATATTCTTTCCCTCAAAAGTTAGAGTGGAGGCTTTTATCGAAAATACATGAAAACATAATTCAAGTTGGTTTTGTGCCTGAGGGTCATTTACACTGTGTTTTTTTTACAGATTCAATGAATTGCATTCTGTGATGATGATGGTATGACATACTAGTAACAAATATCTGCTTATGTAGTTGACAACAATTGTTTATTTGCACAGTTACATGTTACTTAATGAGAGGATGGAGATCAAGAATCTATAGTATATTCCTCTGTGTCTGTTTACTAAGCATTTGTAACTGTCACAGAATGAGATGTGTGAAAATAAATATGCGCAAAGTTATTAAATGCAGCCTTCCATGTACCTTATAAACTTAGGTGTAGACAAACAAGGACATGAAGCATGTCTAACATAAAATACATGTCTTCCTTTTATTGTTTGTTTTGGTAGAGACATTGATTGCCACAGTACGGCATTGTGACAGTAGCTGATATCACATTATCATGAACCATTTTACTTGTAATTATTGATTGGTACTCTTAAATTGACACCATACAGTTTCAGAAAGATATTTGTGAATTAGCCTTTGTACAGTTTATCTTAAAATATACACATTTGCACGTCTTACATGACAAATGTTCTTTTTTATTTATAATTCATGGCTTCAGAATTGTATCTATCTTGAAATTTATTTAAGATCATAAGATTTAATTGTACTTGTCTGTAATATTACAGACATTGATTTGGCTGTATGCACTTTAAATATCCAAACAATTGTATGTCCATATTGAATTAGCTTCATTCTAGTAATATGTTTTCGTTTACTACTTTGCCACTCAATCTCCATGTATCATATTATGTAATCAATGTTGCACAAAGGATTATATCTCCCCCTCCCCCCATCATCATCAAAAACTGTATAGTAGCTGGTGTTCCTTATTCAACATACAAATGGCTAAAGATGCTCTAGAAAACATACCCCTGGAAACATAATATATCTTGATGATAAATAGTCACTATAATAAAATTTTCTGTTTCACGCTTCTGAGTGCCACAATGTGAAATGTCTTTTATATGATTGAACATTTCATTGCATTGTGAAATGTCCATATCTAGCACTTTTAACTTAATTTACCTGCATTTTAGTGATATATGAGATTGTAGAAGCATACGTTATCTCTTTTCAGGTCTCGCCTGGCATTGGGAACAAGGCGTATATTTTGATTAGCTCAGATGCCCCCTAGCAGTCAGGTGGTGCTGACAAGTCCTCACCAGGATATGTCAAATTTTCCGTATTAATACACAAAAAGAAGCCGGTCAACCCATGATGAAACTTTTAGGATTTCATGCACTAAGGTGTGTCAGTATGTGCAGAAAGTTGCAAAAGTCTATTAGTTATAGTAACAAATGTATCATAAGTGAATATTTAAGGAGGAAAATAATTGTGGTCTGAGGCCTTCTCTCGTGCTCCGGCAAATGCTGGTATATAACACAACTTCTCAAGTGTGAGGCCTGATGATTCAAAGTTTTTCCAATCTTTCACAGTTTCTTGTGTGCAAAGTTTTGCCGGGGCACGAGGAAAGAGTTTAAAACCCAAAGATGAGGTTGGATTGTTCAAAGTCTTCCCTGACCTTGCACAGTTTGCAAGATCCTTATAGTCGAGCAATAACATATTGTATAGAGATTTTCGTGATATTGCTTCATAAAATATAGAATCATCTCAGGATAAATATGAATGAATGAATGAATGAATGAATGAATGAATGAATGAATGAATGAATGAATAAATGGAACGACAAAACATAAAAAGTACGTAAAATAAAAAAAGAGCTGAAACTAGCGAAATGAATTTCTTACCTTTGTCTCTTGTATATGAAGCTGTGTCCAGTGTCTCCTTTGATTAAGATTTCGCGTTTTCAGATTGCATATATTCATCGTTTTACATTTGTAAATAAAATTAGCATTCATATATTTGCAAAGTAGGGAACCTTCCAATATTTTCTGTTCCATATTTTGACTCGATACAAGCAAACTATTTCTTTTCTGTTCAAAACTGTGTATGTATGCACGTATACATGCACGATATGTATGTATTAATATAATGAGTGAATGTATGATGGAGGAGGGAGTAAGAGTTAAAGTTTGTATGTATCTTAAGACTGTGCTCACCTACGAATGTGCAAATAGCGATCAAACACACGATCGTCTTCATGGCTGTTTCTGGTACTTCTTGCTAAATCCCAAAAGGCGGTGTTTGCACTTATATAGCCGAGGGGATAACAGTTTCAACGTTTAGAGTTCACCAAATCTGAACTCCTCGTGGGACGTTTTGGGTCAGTCGCTTATTTTTGCCTCGAAATTCACGATTTGCTACCAAATAAAGACATTAATGTATGATCTATCATGATACAATCACATTTCTTGTCCGCTTTAGGGACGAAGGTTATCATTGCCTTCACGATATTGACATTTTGACTCTAATGCCTATGTATTATATTAAGAATAAATATATGTCTGTACTTAACTACATGTATGTATGTATGTATGTATGTATGTATGTATGTATGTATGTATGTATGTATGTATGTATGTATGTATGTATGTATGTATGTATGTATGTATGTATCTTAACCCCAGTTCTAATCGTAGAGCCGCTTGGAATTACTTTTGCAATGAGCGTTAATGGAAATAACAAATGAAACAAAACGCAATTCTATCAATTGCAATCTAGTAATGTATTATTAAAATGATGCAAATGAATTAAATGCGATTTGTATAGACGGAACATAGCACATTCAACAATAAAACCCAAGACCCTTATCGCGTGAAAATGTTCTCAACAGATGAGTTTATTAAATAATATTTTATAAAGACGGAATTAAGCGCATCATTAATAATGACAACGAGCTTTAAATGCAATTGATTGTATTTGCTGATTATATATATATATATATATATATATATATATATATATATATATATATATATATATATATATATTGTTACGACTCTATGGTCTAAGAAAAATGTAACAGAAAGAAAGTGAAAGCAACAAATCAAGAAAAAATCAACAAGCAATTTATTACTAGATAATTAAAATGAAAATCAAAAAGTCACTTCCAGTAATGTGTTTTGAAATCCTAATAATCCAATAAGAATGATTGTTCTAATCACAAGTCCTAAATATAGAATGTTCCGAATTCACAGCTGTGTCCTTGAATGTTATGATGTGCTAATGGTCTCCAAAGTCCTGATGTACTAGAAATCTTGATGTGCTGATGTCAAAATGAAGTATTCCAAAATATCTGAATATAAGTTCACGTAAATTCCAAAATCATCAATTAAAAATCCAAAATCCAAAAGTTTGTGAGCACTGTTATAATCCAATGAATATTTAAAATAATTCCTCTCTTAGAATTTGGAATGAATTTTCACAACTGTAATAGCTCTTTACAAGACTGATGGTAATGTCAAAACTGAAAAAATGTCCACCAAACATGGCATATATAAAGATTGGTCACATGACAGAATGTTCTAGAACATGAGTCATCTTAATGGAATTGTTACTTGTAAACAAAAATCAACCTTGACCTTCAAATTGAGAAAACATATTGATCAAAACAACCTAATTCAAGGACACTAGTTATACATGTCTTTCCTAATAAACATTAAGATTTAAGCAAATATTAAAGTGAAGAAACATTTATAATTTCCTAAAATATTTATAATATTATATAAACATCATACATAACACCTCCCCTCCTAAAGAAAAAGAAAGATTTATATAATAAAACTTTCTTTTGAATATACATCTAATACTATAATAACCAAAATTACATAAGAACATGTTTTATGGTACTGGACTTAATTACATCAAGCAATATTACATTTCTAGGCACGTGAGAGTGCATCTGCAATCACATTGTCTTTTCCCCTGATGTGTTTGATGTCAATGTTATATTCCTGCAATATCAAACTCCATCTCAATAATCTCCGATTTTTATCTTTCATTTTGTTGATGAAAGTAAGGGGATTGGGATCACTGTACACAATAATTGGAGAAAGAGCTGAGGTAACATACACTTCAAAATGCTGTAAAGACAATATCAAAGCCAAACATTCCTTCTCAATTGTGGAATAATTTTTCTGGTGCTTGTTTAGTTTTTTAGAAAAATAACACACAGGGTGATCCACACCACTTTTGTCTTCCTGAATCAATACTCCACCAACCCCTACATCACTTGCATCAACAGATAATTTAAATGATTGGCTAAAATTTGGTGCAGAAAGAACTGGTGCATTCTTAAGCATGGCCTTTAACTTGTCAAAAGATTCCTGACACTTGTCAGACCAATGAAATTTGGTTTTCTTACTCAATAAACTTGTCAAAGGTTCAGCAATTTTGGAAAAATTGGAACAAAATTTCCGATAATATCCAGCCATACCTAGAAATCGCATCAGTTGCTTTTTACAAATTGGAACTTGAAATTCAGAGATAGCTTTGACCTTAGCTTCTATAGGTTTAACTTGACCTTGTCCCACAATATGTCCTAAAACTGTGACAGAAGCATGGCAAAACTCACTTTTGCTCAAATTAATTGTCAGATTCGCATCACTGAGTCGATCGAAGAATTTTCGAATGGTTTCCAAATGATCTTCCCAGGTGTTGTTGTAGATAATGACGTCATCGATATAAGCGTCACAATTATCAAGACCAAATGTTATCATGTTCATCAGACGTTGAAACGTTGCAGGCGAATTTTTCATTCCAAATGGCATGACTTTATATTGATAAAGTCCATCTGGAGTTGCAAATGCTGAAATTTCTTTTGCCCTTTCCGTCAGTGGAATTTGCCAGAATCCTTTTAAAAGGTCAAACTTGGTGACATATTCCGCATTTCCAATTTTATCAATGCAATCGTCCATTCTTGGGATTGGAAATGAATCAGTTTTGGTGACACTGTTGACTTTTCTATAGTCAGTACACATACGGAATGTATTATCTTGCTTGGGAACAAGAATACATGGTGAACTCCAGTTACTTTTACTTGGTTCTATGAAATCATTCTCCAGTAAATACTGAATTTCTTTCTTCAGATAGTTCTGTTTGAGAGGATTCATCCTATAAGGATGCTGTTTCACAGGCGCAGAATCTACAATGTCAACGTCATGATAAATTTTACTTGTTTGTGTTGGAACATCAGGAAACAAGTGCTCATAGTCATGTAATAGCTGTTTTAGTTCATTTCTTTCCTGTTGTTGTAGATGTGAAAGTTTCTGGTCTAGGTTGTTCAATATTTCTGAATTCCGAAGATTGGTTATACCAAAGTCACTATAGTCTGATCGTACTCCATCGTTGATATCTTCACTATGTGGGACAGGTACAACTAAATTAACAGAATAATTAGCTGGGCTATCTCTGTCAAAATATTCCTTTAACATATTTATATGACAAAGTTGTTTCTGTTTCCGTCTCCCAGGAGTGTTAATGATATAATTTAAGTCATTTACTTTCTTTTCAACGGTATAAGGACCATAAAATTTAGCCTGAAGAGGATTCTGAGGTATGGGAAAGAGAGCTAGAACTTTGTCACCAGGTTTAAAACTCCTTTCCTGTGAATTTCTGTCATACCTTAATTTCATTTTTGACTGGGTAGTGTGAAGATTAGTTCTTGCTACTTCACAGGCCTTTGACAACTTGTATTTGAAATCAGAGACATAATCAAGAAGATTAATCTCTGAATCTTCATTTGAAAGAAGTTTCTCTTTCAATAATTTCAATGGTCCACGGACAGTATGACCAAAAACTAGTTCAAAGGGACTAAAACCCAACGACTCTTGAACTGATTCCCTAACAGCAAACAACAACAAATGAACACCCTCATCCCAATCCTTTTCTGTATCAAAGCAATATGATCGAATCATATTCTTCAAAGTTTGATGAAATCTTTCCAAAGTACCTTGACTTTCAGGGTGATAGGCAGAAGATTTAAACTGTTGGATGCCTAATTCATGCATAACTTGTTGGAAAATTCCAGACATAAAATTTGACCCTTGATCTGACTGGACAGATTTGGGAAGGCCAACAAGTGTAAAAAACTTCACCAAAGCTTTCACAATAGTTTTAGTTTTTATATTTCTCAGAGGAATTGCTTCTGGAAATCTTGTAGATGCACACATGATGGTCAACAAGTATTGGTTGCCTGACTTGGTTTTAGGTAAAGGACCAACACAGTCTACCATTATTCTACTAAATGGTTCATCAAATGCAGGAATAGGTTGCAGATGAGCCTTAGGTATCTTCTGATTGGGTTTTCCTACCATTTGACAAGTGTGATAAGATCTGCAGTATTTAGAAACATCACTTTTGAGTTTCGGCCAATAAAAATGATTCAAGATCTTGTAATAAGTCTTACGGACTCCTAAATGACCAGCTAAAGGAGTTTCATGGGCTAAATTATGAATTTCTTGTCGATATGACTTAGGAACAACAATTTGATAGCTCACTGACCACTCGTCACCAGCGGGTACATCAGGTGGTCTCCATTTCCTCATAAGGACCCCATGTTTCACAAAGTAACACACTGGAACTTGTGTGGCTTCAGTTTCACTAATAGCCCTCTGAAACAAACAAGATATCTCGGGATCTTGCTCCTGTTCAATGACAAGGGATTGTCGTTTGTCATCCTGATTAGAACAAAGAGAATGAGTTGCCAAAAGAGGATCACTGTGATCAATACCATTTGATTGATCAATACCTGAGGAAAAAGTGACCTCATCAAACAACTGACCAATACATGTGTCAGCTAAAGGAATAATATCCTGATCAACATCACTCTCAAGAGCTCTTTTTGCCATAGCTCTAGTAACTGCACAAGCAGGGTACAAATCAGGGATTTCAGTTTCGACAGGATCAACTTTCTGATCCAAACAAGGCTTGTCAGTTACAAGTGGATTAACCACAACCTTATCTCCAGCTAGGTCATTTCCTAGTAATAAATGAACACCCTCTATGGGTAAAGAAGTCACTGCCCCAACAGTCACAGGTCCAGAAACCAAGTCTGACGCCAAATTTACACAATGGAGAGGAACATTTACAAAGCCGCACTCTACTCCCTGAACAAGAACACTTTCACTTGAAGAAGACTCCTCAGACAAAGGCAAAGTACCTGATAATAAAAGACTCTGAGAAGCTCCAGTGTCCCTTAATATTTTAATTGGGATAGGTTTGGCAGAATCACCAATAAGCGATATAGAACATTCTGACATGAATGGTTCATAAGCCTCCAAAATAGAATCAGACTTGGGTTTGTTTGACCCAACAAATGTATTGCTTTCAATACAAGACCGTGACCTTGACCTCGTAGAAATAAGAGCATTTGGAAAAGCTCTGTCTTTACTCTGTTGCTTATTTTTCAACTTGAAGCAATCAGAAATAATGTGCCCTTTCGTTTTACAAAAAGTGCACGTAGGAAGAGATAAGGATTTCTGATCAGTCTTATCAGATGTTTGATTCCTAACAGTTGTGCTGTTGTGAAATTTGGAAGTACTCGAATGAGATTGAAATGGTTTTTTACCAGAAAACTGCTGAGAGGACGATTTATTACCGAATGAAATTTTGTGAGTCAAGGAATAATCATCAGCCATACGAGCAGCATTTTCCAAAGTTTCCACATTCTGCTCATCAAGATAGATTTTAACATCACTATGGATGCACCTCTTGAACTCTTCAATTAATACGAGCTGTCTGAGGTTATCATAAGCTTGATCAACTTTCTTGGCTGAGCACCACCTATCAAATAGTTGTTCTTTATCCCTTGCAAATTCGGCATGAGTTTCTCCAGTTTCTTTTCTACAATTCCTAAACCTTTGTCGATATGCCTCTGGTACCAACTCATAAGCTTTCAAGATGTACTCCTTAACCACATCATAATCAGTGCTTTGTTGTACTGACAGTGAAATGTAGACTTCACGAGCTTTGCCAATAAGTACACTTTGTAATAACAAAGTCCAATGCTCTCTGGGCCATTTCAAATTTTCAGCTATTTTTTCGAAATGAAGAAAGTATTTATCTACTTCTTTTTCCTGAAAAGGGGGTACTAACCTAATATATCTAGTAACATCAAAACCTGAACTTGTGTTTAAAGGAGTGGAGTGTGCTCTGTTGCCAGTTCTAATTCTCTTACCTTAAATTGCATTTCCCTTTCTTCTCTTTGCATCTGCATTTGTATCTGCCTCTCTTCTTTCTCTCTCTCCATCTGTATCCGCCTATCTTCTTTTTCTCTCTCCATCTGCCTCTGCCTCTCTTCTTTCTCTCTCTCCATCTGCCTCTCTTCTTTTTCTCTCTCCATCTGCCTCTCTTCTTTCTGCATTTGTAGCTGCCTCTCTTCTTTCTCTCTCTCTCTCTGAATCTGAAGCTTTGCCAATTCTAAATCCATCTGGTTCTTTAACTCTAATTCCCTTAATTTCCTGTCAGAACCAGATACAGGCTTTCTCTTCAAACTTAAAGCACTATTTTCAAAAATTCCCTTTCCTACTAAATACTGAATTAAAATAATCTTTATCTCCTGTTTTGTCAATGATACTTTTGCCTTAGATAGACTGTATTTTCTGGCAAGCTCGAGCAACTCATCCTTTCTCATGCATTCTAACCCCTCCTGGGTAGGTTTTGAAATGAAATTCTGAACATTAGATGCCATTGTAAATGCTTGTTGGTTTCACACAAAACAAATTTCTCTATTAAAAATCTTTGCCAAAGACAAAAAAAAATTCCGAGACAAAATCAATATGAATTTCAAAGATAAATTTAATATCTCTAATATGCTTTAAAGAAATTCAGATCCCAGAAGACGAGCCCCCAATTTCTGTTACGACTCTATGGTCTAAGAAAAATGTAACAGAAAGAAAGTGAAACCAACAAATCAAGTAAAAATCAACAAGCAATTTATTACTAGATAATTAAAATGAAAAATCAAAAAGTCACTTCCAGTAATGTGTTTTGAAATCCTAATAATCCAATAAGAATGATTGTTCTAATCACAAGTCCTAAATATAGAATGTTCCGAATTCACAGCTGTGTCCTTGAATGTTATGATGTGCTAATGGTCTCCAAAGTCCTGATGTACTAGAAATCTTGATGTGCTGATGTCAAAATGAAGTATTCCAAAATATCTGAATATAAGTTCACGTAAATTCCAAAATCATCAATTAAAAATCCAAAATCCAAACGTTTGTGAGCACTGTTATGATCCAATGAATATTTAAAATAATTCCTCTCTTAGAATTTGGAATGAATTTTCACAACTGTAATAGCTCTTTACAAGACTGATGGTAATGTCAAAACTGAAAAAATGTCCACCAAACATGGCATATATAAAGATTGGTCACATGACAGAATGTTCTAGAACATGAGTCATCTTAATGGAATTGTTACTTGTAAACAAAAATCAACCTTGACCTTCAAATTGAGAAAATATATTGATCAAAACAACCTAATTCAAGGACACTAGTTATACATGTCTTTCCTAATAAACATTAAGATTTAAGCAAATATTAAAGTGAAGAAACATTTATAATTTCCTAAAATATTTATAATATTATATAAACATCATACATAACAATATATATATATATATATATATATATATATATATATATATATATATATATATATATATATATATATATATATATATGTATGTGTGTGTGTGTGTGTGTGTGTGTGCAACGGATCATGTTCGATACATCAAATGTTGGTGTAAACTTCTGACCAAGGATATAGTTATATTTTCACTTGATATACAATGTTAAAAATTCTGTCTGAAAACTGAAGAGTGACTTGGGCTAAGCATGTTCGAAAATTAGTGTTCTCTTATGTATTTGGATTTGTATGCTTACTACAAGAACCTAATAATGAATAATTTTTATCTCTTACTTTTTACTCAAAATTGGTACAGTTATATTACCAACTTTTACATTGTCAGCATTCCAAATCATTGTTAAATGTTGAACGTGTACTAAGGGAAGGTGTGCCACATTATTTGTTTCCTTAATTAGCTACATTTCGCTGATAGATAAACCAATTTATGGTTAATATAGGGATGCATTTGGGTATACCGCGTAGTGAAGGTATTTCCGTGAACGGTGTAAATTCACGGTCTATTTATCGTATATTGACGATAGATATTACATGCAGATGGTATCGTTTATTGACGATGGATATCACATGTAGACTGGTATGTAAATGGTATGAAGGTGAAATATCTGCCGAAGTCATGATTTAGAAATCAATCTTATGGAAAAATTTTATTTCCTGATGGCAAATGATAATCCATTAATACTTATTGGCCTGTTACTGTTTGTATTTGTAAACTTAAAATTACTTTTAGTAAATTGAGATTATCATCGCTTACCAATTACGAACTGAAACTGGCCGTTATGCTCCAGATAGAATCGAACGAAGCACAGTTATTGTAACGTTTGTAACACCAATTATTTAGAAGATGAGTATTACTTTGTATTAGTTTGTCCTGTATTATTACGCAAAGGAATAGTATGCTTAAGCTGGAAAAATACGGGTATGAAGCATTGGACTTAAGAAAGTCTCTATTATAATGTATATATGTCTGAAATATGTCATACTGCAAATTCATTGGAAGAATCTACTCTCATTCTTTCTGAAGTTCAATCTCACATAATATTTCATATATTGAACATGTTATAGGAGAAGTCATATATACATTCTACGTAAGAGTATGTTGCTTTGAAGTGAGATGTATCACTCATCACGTGGTATATATTTGTATATTTGTCACATAGATTTGTATTTTTTCATATTTTTCTTCATACTGATGGATGGGAAACTGTATAGTTTAAGTCCAAATAAAGGTTCTGTTCTGTTCTGTTTTGTATTCCTAGTATTTGTAATAAGTGATGATCAACACTGAAACATTTTGGTACAAATGTAATTAAGAGTTGCTCTCTCAAGTTATTTTATACATTGGACTTTGCATAAATAGACCAGTGACCTGATTGATTGATTGGGTTGATTATTTCAAAGTGGTAACCTATTTTGCACGGATATATAATTTGTATACGGTCGGGTATAAAGAACGTTACTTCGTACAAATAATAATGCAGGTTTGTGTATGTTTTGGCGAAGTTTTGGAACCCTAAAACAATTTAAATTGTTTGTTCTGTGGCAGCTGATTCAATACTTTTACCTATTTGTAATTACAATAATGTGATCCAGGTATTGTTATCACTTAGAATTAATTACTATGTATTTGTTTCTGTTGTGCTCATTTGAAGTTATATGGCTAACATGGGTACATAAACCTCAATCGGTCTGATCGCCGTATACACGTGCACCTTAAAACTGTGCAAAGTCCAAGGTTCCAATGTATGAGAACTGACTATTCCATTTTTTGACTAGTCTATGTTTTGTTGACATAAAAAACTACATTTTCTACGAAACCAGCATGTGTGCAAGATCTGTTTACAAGATAGAGTCGTTATTGTTCCAACGATCTATTGGCAGAACCCTAGGAATGCTCCACTCGTTACAAGTAAAACAGTTAAGAATGTTATGAGGTAAATTTAATGTGAACAAATCTTGTACGGCAGATGCCTTTGTCCATTAAACTCTATGTAGCCTATATCTCTTTGCGGTGGTGTTAAGATCTAAAAACTAATATCCCCAATGAAAAGCAATTTTTGTCAATTCGATTTGCATGAGATACGGCGAAACCTGTATATAAAGCGATCTTTGGGACTGGTTAAAACTGACTTTTTTATGCAGGTGGCTGATCTATGAAGGTTGATTTGATTCGAATGTATTGCGTTGGATTTTGACAAAGTAGGTTATCTTATATAGATGGATGTCTTACAGATATGGCTGTTATAATCAGTTTGAATGTAGCTTCATGCTTCTTATTCTAAGATTGACCGTTTCTATAACGTCTATATATTTATAAACACCTGTCTAAAAATCGTTGGTAAGCTGTTGAGCTCCGTTGCAGTCAGTGAATATACTAGTACTCCTGAACTGACATATTTACAATTAATTTTATTCGGAGCATTTGATTACGTCAACGGACTTAAATTGCAAGTTTCTTAGAGTGGGTCAGACTTTAAAATCTTGAGTAGGACAAGTCTGCATTTCGTAACTTACGGTCTATTTTCCGATTATTCGGAATTGCAGGATTTGATGGCACACGCGGGTGCCGCACAAATATAAATATTTATGACAAACAAAATATAGACTGGTCAAGAAATAGGTTGGTTAGCTGGAATACATTCTAATCTTGCAGTATGCACGATTTTAGCGTTTATACAGTGCTAGGACCGATTAAACTACAAAAGTATTGACAAATAACCCGTAAATTGCTCGCAAACTTTGTTACTGAGTACAGAATTGAAGATCTGATAGTTTTGTTCAAAAGAGGTCCAGTACGTGCAACCATGTTACCTGAACAGAGAAAAATCAATGCAATTATTAAGGGTAAGAATGTAGTAACCATTAACATGTTTAAAATAATGGGTTTTCAAGATATTATGACAGAGCATACATTCATAAAGTGTTATTTTCTTTTCGTCGTCCTTTCCTATTAAGAATGGTACTTAATAGCAGGTGAGAGGGATCACACGAATAGCTCCAGTGTACAACGTATAACATTTACGAGAGAGAGATTTTGCATGAGATGGATGTTCTTTGTTCGCTTACACATCAAACAAAAGCTTGTAATCTTCAAAAAAAAAAAAAAAAAAAAAAAGACATAACAAATTCATTATGCTTTCAAGCAAGACTAATGCCCGACAAAGGTGAGTTTCGAATCAATATAAATTTATGATGTTTTTTGAAGTTCAAAAACCACAATAAAACCACAATATTAGTATTATTTTTTTTATTACATATTGGAACACACTTGGCAACGGTGCAGTTACAAAACAGTTTCCCAACGTCTGAAGCTAATCAAACTCTTCGTAAAGGGAAGAAACAGCTTACATCCACAGAACAGATATTTAACACAAAAAAGCGGAGATGAAACCTGAACGATAGCATGAATCGTTGAAAAAGGAAATGTGCAAGAAAAGGGACTTAAGCAATGGAAAAGAGGAATGAAAAACTGAGTTCTCTGTTGCAGTATCCAGTACAGTTCATTTGGTATGCGTTATATATCGGTCCACTCTGATTTAGACCTAATCATCAGGATCTTGATGGACTCTACTGAATATGCAGTTGAATTATAGTAGTTAGCAAGTTTTGGGTTTATTTTGCTGCGAAAAAATGTGATAACTTCTGATTGTTCGTAAAACTAAACACTATAGTCACACTGAGAGAGAGAGAGAGAGAGAGAGAGAGAGAGAGAGAGAGAGAGAGAGAGAGAGAGAGAGAGAGAGTGAGAGAGAGATGTTTCAAATATGGAAATATCTTTCCCTTCGGCATATTTGTTTCCACGTTTATCGCCGCTGTGGTGTTATCATTTTTGCCTCGCTGATGTGTGTGTATATTTGTGTGTGTGTGTGTGTGTGTATATACAAGTTGCCCAAGGACTAGATATGCCTATATTTTAAATAGTTCTCTTTCTCTCTCTCTCTCTCTCGCTCTCTCTTTCTCATCGAAAATATATGGCTACATGTATCAGTTAATGAGTGTATAGTGAGTGTAACATCGCAGGGCGACTGTCAGCTTAAAAGATGTCCTAAAATAAATTTAACAGCAGAACAACAATATTTCATGTATTGGCTTATTTAAAATCGTTTTCCATGTGAATCGAGAAAATTATCACAATCTGTGTCATTTCGGCACTCAGTGTCACCTGTTTCCAAAACATCGCATACCCTTTACAGCAAAGTACACAAGTTTTTGAACAAACCTCTCGATTAAATACATAATTAAAATTTGAAAATTCAACGATTTGAACTCATCACACACATATATATGTTTGAAATCAACGGAGACATTGGGCATGGATGATAGTTGATTGCAAACCGAAATTACGTGACTATCGAAATTTGGGAGAAACATCCCGTACAGAATGAGACTGCTAACTTGTTAAAACTACATAATTCACGTTTGAATGCAGACTAAAATCTGAGAAAGCCTTAAACATAATGTGGCGTGGGGGTGGTGGTGGTTGTGGTTATCGTTATCTAGAGGATGATCGACCTCGGTGTTATTGCCCGGATCGAGTAAAGAATAATATAAATTGTGAAACTTATAGATGGAATGAATAGAGATCTGAGCAGATATATAGAACAGAATAACACGAGCCCCCGTACATGAAATATAACAATTTAATCAATTACATAAACAAATGTGATAATGCATTACATTAGGAAGTTACACTTCTTTTTGAAATAAATCATTCACCGAATTTTAAACACAAATATACTTATATAAATAGCCGATCTGTTTAAATGATAGAATTAATTCATCATAGAATCGAGTGAACAATCGAAGTCATTGCTTTGTACAGCTTTATAACCTGGTTATCTCCTGTTCACTGCAGTTTCACCGTGCTGTTCAATTTGTTCCTTCGCTTTTCTTCTCACTATTTGTGTGGGTAGGTGGATACGTAGGTATGTAGATACGTAGATACGTCAGTGGATTACGTCAGTGGATTACGTCAGTGGAGCTATTTCCCCTTTCAAAATGAACAGAAAAGCAACCTAAATCTTCTGTCAGATATCCTACTGGGAACAGATCATTACTCCACTCTCGTTATGTCAGATATTATCCTATCGGAAGTCAAACAGATACCAAAGGCTATCTGGTCAAGCCAAACACGGCAGGCCATAAACAAACAAACCTAGTTTCATAAGATTAATGTATTTCCTAACGGCTATTTCATCGCTGACTCACATTAACATCACACGAGACATAACAGTTCCGTTCTCGATTATACAAATGAATGAATGAAATTTATTACATGGCTTAACTACGTTAATTTCAGCGAATACACACATTCAAATCTTTAGCGTCCATGAAATCTCCCTTCATGGCCTAACAACGTTAATTTCAGTCGATACGCACTTAAGTTTTTATCATACATGAAATCATCTAAGATCGGTGAATTCACACGGATTCTCATACTCATATCATCTAAAGTAATGCATGAAATTCTTAAAATACATGACTCCTATAACACTCAAGACAACAAATTCAAACAATCTGTCAAACTTATATATAAGATCATTAAACGAATTCAGATAATGAACTCAAACACAGTTATACTCATATCAAGAAAATTGATCTACGAATTTATACAAATAAATTCTCGCAAATATAAGTAAATAAATTCAGGCAATTAATTATATTGGTATCAACGAATTACATGAGATTGATGCAAATACCTTGTGCTTTCAAGCCTTCCTCGCTTCTACCGCCAGAATTGTGTCCGTCAACTTTCCAGACATCCAATCTCTTGGATAATTGTTTTACGAGATAATTTTTTGCAAATTCAATCTCGGAGTCCCTTATACTCTCACGGAAAAAACGTAGACTGGCTAAATTTTTCGATGTGGCATATTAAAACTATGAAATTTCGTGTGGGAAACACGCCCCTTATTTAGCGTAGCCAATCAGGATTAAATATATCTACCGCCTTTTATAAATAGGCGCCAAAATTTGCGGTCATCCTGACCCTCTAGATTTCCAAATAACTGATTCTGGACAATCTCAATTCTGACATTTTCGATACAAAGATTGAGTTAACCTTTTCCCTTCCAGTTTCTCTGACTGTTAAATAAACGAATGCTTAATTAAAAATCGGTTCCTCTCACAACACAGACCGCAGCATAGCGATTCAATACGCACCCTGTCCTCATAAATCTAATTAATAGTTCTCTGTCCAAGTTAATGTTCTCTTTATAGATGGACAGAAATTTGCACCCTTACACATAAACTCACATACTCTTTTATTTTATTATCTCATCATGATACTGTAGGCTGTCCGATTCTAACGCATTATGATGGTATCCCACCCGAACAATGTCCACAGCATCAACATGTGCCTCAACATGTGCCTCATAAATCTGGTAGCAAAAGAATACTGCTTCATTTCTAGTGTAACAAAATTCGTTATTAATAGCACAAAGGAGGCTATTTTGATAATCGGATATGAAAGAGAAATTTGTAAAAAAGTTACTTTCCTTAATTGTTTTTAAATTTTGGTACTACATTTTACCGATATTGTAATACGGCTTACACATCTATAGTGCTGACCGCATTGAGACAGAATGTAAAAACCTGCTGCAAGTCGATGTTGTCCACCTTCAAATATATAATAAAAAGAAAATCTATGTTTATTAAGGAGATATAAGAGAATATGTTACTCGTGGCATTGCCGCTAGTGGCTGTACTATTTTGCCACCCAACTTGTGAGATGCCCCTCTAACTTTGTGCACACACACACACACACACACACACACACACAGACACACACACACACACACACACACCATAGAGCAAATGACACCATAAATAGATGCGAATCAACGGAAATGAAGGCGAGTCAGTTATTTATGATTTAGCAAAAATGTAAAAAGGACAGCATCTGACTTTGCTCTAGATTCCTCTGTGCTCACTGCATTACTTTGTCATTTGACAACATATCTTTCCAGATGGACTATACACTGTATTCTACGAAATGATAAATATTGAATGCCAAGACCTAAATTTGTTTTCCATACGCACTGTACAGCATACACAACAGTACCAATTTTGTTAGCAAAAGAAGCAAGAAAGGTGTATTCACGGGTGCACAATTTGCATGCAGAAAGTTAACAGCTCTAAGATGAAAGCATCTGGAGAGAAAAAATTCCAATCTAGGATAAAATGCATATTTTCAATTGAACGGAACTTATTCATACTATTTGGTTTATGTTAGGGATCCAAGAAGGTATTCATAAACATACAAACAATGAAGCGAGCCAAAATAAATGAAGGTATATAAACTTGTTGATAAACAGAGAATAAAAAATATACACGATTGTTTTTTTTATTTACCGAAAATTTCGTTAATCTCCGAGTTCTTAAACACCAACACTGTCACTAGATGAATTTACAGATGTTAACAAATTAGAGAGTCACAATTAATTGCTTTTACATTTGTTTATGATAAATGATGTTATAGTACAGAATAGTAGCTTGTCGACCACTTAATCATGTAAGTAAAAACTGCAATTATAGATTCCGTTTCTATTCATTAATAAAAATGGGAAAACGTAAATGCCTTAAAAAGAGGTTATTGACTTGCTGCAGCCCCCACTGCTAATGACATTAAAGATAATAGTTATCCATTGAAAGCTATAAGAAAGCAAGGGGGATACAGCACTTTCAACATCACCACCACCAAAACAACCTTCGCAATTACACTCATCACCGCTGTTGTAACTTTTACTTTTTCTTTCGTCATCCTCATCCTCATACTTTATAAATTCATAATCTTTGATTATCATAATCATTACATACATTATCATGATCATTCGTTTTTATGACAATACATCATTGAACTGTTCGTTATTATAATACTCGTTGTAATCAGTATGTTCGTCTTTATCCTTATATTCTTTCTGATTATTGATTATCATTATTGTTTTCAACATGTCGGAAGTCTTCGTCGAAGATGTTGCATCATCCAAATGATTACCTGAAGCAGCCAATCAATTTCGATTACTCCCGTGATTATTTTCGTCGGTCACCGAACTCATCAACGTTTTTTGTACATGTTTAAAGGCCAGCGTGGACGTTTTCTCCAAAGAAGACTACCTCATTTGGTCTCAGGTGTTTGACCTTTTCAAAGAAAAGGCCGAGAATGACGGCATTATATTGTCTCGAGTTATGGATCTTGTTGAAGAGGTTGATTTTAGCAATAATGCTATCGGAGATACTACAGAAATGTACCAAGTACCAGGGCGATTTGGGATAGTTTAAAATAAAGCTCCCTGTTGAACGAGACTTCTGACGATTGATTTAGCAACCACCCCAAGGAAGAAGATATTAAAAGTTTTGATTGAAAACTTAAAATCGAAAAACACGAAGAAGAATACGCTGAGGGCCTACATTATTTTCAAAGCATGGACGACAACGCGCGTCGCTCAGAGGTATGCAGTTTCGACCCATCCCGAAATGATTGCAGACGATATCAATGCAAATATGCCGAAGCTTGCGGTCGAAGTGCGAAAACAAAATGATGACACGTATCCACGTAGTGAACACAACCATATTTTTTGTGGACTGTTATGAAAAATAAGTGGGATCAACGAGAAAATAATTTTGGACAAAAAGTATTAAACATTGGCCGAATTTCAGGAAGTTCTAGACGCGCAAACAAATAAAAAAATCTTACAAGCGAAGGTAAAGCACTGTTGCAATGAAAAGCAAAGATAGTTCGTTAATCGGAAAAGAGACAAATGTGGGGAAAGGGAGTTCTGGGATGGAATTCACCGCTTTCTCTTCAGTACGCTTTATTGTTTCTACGGCTGGAAGTTATTCGGATTACGCGCTGCATATAAACATGGTGATTTCGAGTACAAACAGGTTGTAGCCGGTTCAGATGAAAACGGAAACTATAATGAATATCATGGAAAACACAAAAAAAATAATATCAAGGAGAACTTGGTTAGCCAGATTCGAAGCTAAGCATTTACGCCACTACGACGGAGGTTGCAGATTCGTTCATATGTATAAAAGCTGTATCAAGGCTATCGGAAACGATGGATATTTTTACCGCCTGCCGATGGAGGGAGAACAATGATGTTACAGCTCTCAGGGGGCCTGTAGCAACAAAATACATTCTTTCATAAAGGAAATGTGCTGAAAAACGGGGCTTGAAAGACGCTATGCCAACTACAGTGGCAAGAAAACATATGCTTTATCCATGTATCAGCACTATGTTCCCGAGATTGAAATTATGAAACGAACTGACCATAAATCCATTGCTGATGTTCGCAAATACATAAAAGCGTCAAATAAAATACTACTGGATATTTCCAAAATCCTAAACCCACCAAAGATCGATGAAAATCTCAATCCATTTAACACCGAAGAGAGATCCGACATGCCGGATAATTCTGTGCCACTACAGGAAAACTGCCTTGAAAATATGAAACTTGAACAATCCATTATAAATCTACCTGAACAACGATGTGAATTATTTTCTAGCTCTTTTTCAAATTGCATGTTTAGCGTTAAAATTAGCTGCTGTCGCATAATGTTAAACCGTAATTTCTGGATAATGTTCTTTAGAGTGATTCTTAACAAGGTTTGTTTGTTCTTTGTTACTTGATTTGATTCATTTTGATTAGTGTGAATTGTCTTTGAACTGCGATATTTTCCTCATTTGTTTATATAAATGAAATCGAGAATACTTTTAACAAATAGAGCACGGAAAAGCCGTGGGTTTCCAGAATTTAGAGCACGGGAAAAATCAATTGAGGAAGCCGCTGTCATAAAACAAGTGTAAGTTAGATAATAGCCAAGAGTTGTTTGTCGGCGGATACCCTAGTAGCGTTGGAGCTCCAGTAGGGTTGACTTTATAAAGGTACCGAGCCGAAGTAGAGGTTGTTTTACACAATCAGCCTTACTGGATTCCCAGCACCTGTGGGGTATCAATCGATAAACAACGAGAGGCTATCGTCTAACTGATTTATCGCAAGTTTTTTTTATATACAAAATCTTAATTTGTTTCATTTAAAATTTATTGTAGACTATGTTCTTCGTGTTCTTATGCCACAGAGCTCCATATTTATAATTAAGACGACTGTAAAAGAGCACGTAAATCTGTTTGGCGATGTCGAGGAGTTTACACCGCCTCAAACATTAGACATTATTTAGAAGGATTTTACTTTATCGCAAGCACTGGGCGCAGTTGAGATTGATTTGCATACTTACGATGTTCAGTTTACCGATTTCTGAAAACTGAAAAAGAGCCATCACGATTTAAGGAATGAGTCTGGGATGTTCAAAACCTAATCGAGAACCAAAAATATAAAAATACAACGAAATATACCAAGAGGTCATCTTCATCTATCAGACATGGAGGGAAACGCACAGTGGTCAGGGAATGATTATTCTGGATTTGAAGGATATGAGTGCAGATGATATTGGCAAACATTGATCCAGGTTTGTTATGGAAGTGAGAAAAGGTTATGCAAAGAGGACCCTAAAAGTAATGTTCAAAACGTTTAATCTATCGGCAAAGAATCTTTTTCAAGTCAAGGGGTCGAGTGGTTCTTGTTTTTACAATCGTGTTATTTTTAACTGCAGTAATTCGATATTTCAAAATCATTTCACGGACATTTGCTTGACCTTATTATATTGCTTGGAGATTCTTTGATTTCAAGTTTGATTTACTTTTTTGCTGGATTAGAGTTGCATTTCCTGAATGTGTTGTTCTCTTTGTTGTTTGCGGGGAAAATATCATTAAAAGATATTAATTTTGATATCTGCTCATATGAATAGGTTTTTTGTTGAATTTGTCATAATGTAATTTAAAACACAGTTTCTAATATATATATATATATATATATATATATATATATATATATATATATATATATATATATATATATATATATATATATATATATATATATATGTACTGTCCTTGTTTTCTTTTCAAACCCCTTCCGCCGCCCTACGCAAATAATTTCTATCCAACTAACATTTAGCATTGTTGAAGCAGATTTTACATTCACGTGCTGTTGTTTATATCGCTTATTTATAATGCAGCTAGCACCGAGGTCACGGCCTCTGGCACAAGCAGCACTGTGCTAAAAATAAGCCGTGCGGTACCATTGTGAGTTCCGAAATTTAGAACTCTCGAAACTTCAAAGGATTTTGCAAACAAAAGCGATAACAGACTGTAGAGTGCATCAGACGGAGTGAGATGATCTTACTCCTGGAAAAGGTAGAGAGACGTATTTTGTTCAATCTCTCATTATTTTGTTTTATAAACCAGCCATCTATTCTAAAATACAAACCACTTATCGGAAAAAATGATCAGCATAATTTGGGCAATGTGACTTTCGTTTGTAGAATATAAAGTTCACTTCGAATTCCCTGACTGTACTACAATTGAAGATACTGTATATCTCCATGCTCTACTATAAAGGATTTGCCATATATTGGAAACTGGAAGCTTTCTACCCGTGTCATGAATAATATATTGATAGATTAAATGAGTGGCCAAAAGAAAAACAATATATATATATATATATATATATATATATATATATATATATATATATATATATATATATATATATATATATAGAGAGAGAGAGAGAGAGAGAGAGAGAGAGAGAGAGAGGGTGGAGCTGGATTTAAGTCAAATATGCCTACTATTGATACAATATTACACTTCACAGACTAATTACACATTTAATCAAGTCAGGTACAATATTACTTAGTGCATGTATTGATTTGGAAAAGGCATTGGATTTTATTTTACGAGAATATTTATGGTTTAAGCTTGTTACAATTTGTATTTAGAGGTATAATATTCAATATAAAGAAATCCATGTGCATGACTGTGCATATCAAAGTTAGATACAATAGTGATTTTGCATATGAATTTATTTGGTAAAATTGGTGTACAACAAATGGAATGTTTATCACTGGTTTTTTTTTAATGTTTATTGATGATGTGGAGAAAAATTGTATTGAAAAAGGTATTGATGGTATTGACATTGGTATGATAAAGATGTTCTTTATAAGGTATGCTTACGTTGTTGTAATCTCTGAACAAGCAGTGATGGTTTACAAAAGGGATTGGATGCACTGAAAGACTAATATTTGAAATGGAAATTAATAATACATACATCGAAGACTGAGGCCGTGGCTTTTAAAAAAGGTTGAAGAGTGGCGAAAAACGAAAGATTTTATTATGGTGGAACTAAAATTGAAATTGTAAATAAATTTGTATATTTAGGAATTGTTTTTACGACTGGTGGTTCAATTCCAATAGCTGAAGAAAACTTTACGAGGACAGGCACTTAAATCTTTCTTTACATTTAATAAATATTTGTATAAATTCTCTGATATACCGCCAAACATTTAATGCAATTTATTTGATATTTGTATTGCTCTAGTTCCAGCATATGGTACAGAAGTGAGCGGTTTATTACAAGGTACTGTTGCTGAAAGATTCTATTTGCGTTTTAGTAACAAACAGTCTAGGTTAACATTGAATTATATTACATATGGTTAATTGAGAATAGTTCATTTTGGAACACTTAGACTCTTTAGAATTATTAAATATTGGCTACATATTGTAAATTCTGATAGCATCATGTGTATGACATTTTGCATACAGAATTTATGGTAAACCCAAATAGAATTTCATGGGTAGTAAGAATAAAAAGACTTTTAGAAACACTTGGTTTTGGATATCTCAAGGTGTAGGTAATATTGATGTGATCTTACAAGTAGTAAAACAACGTTTGAAAAATAATTTTGTTTGAAAATGAAATTCTAGGCTTAACTCTTCTAGTAGAGGATAGCTATATATTCATATTGCAAATAGTTTTTCATGCAAAGAATATCTGGTATTCCGATCCAGAACTTGTAATCTCATAAAGGACGAATTTCATTTTGTATTAGAAGGTCAGTGTTACATGAAATACAGCCGCAGGTATATACCTAAATATTACTAGAGGCATCCAAATATGGCCAAATTTATGAACCCACTTTCAAGTAATAATCAGAAGATTATAAAAAATTTACGCAATTTTAATTTTAGATCTTTTAAACTTCACAATGAATTATTGAAGTCCGTAATATAATATTTCAATGAATTTATCAAACATTTGAATAAAAATTACTCTTTTTCCACCAGCCTCGGTCAATTACTATTAAAGATGACAAATATATATTCTCACAAGTACTGCTTTAACCGCTTCAGCTGCTGGTAGTGTGCCCACATTATCTATTTCTTTCAAATTTTTGCACCTTTCCTTCTTTCTTTCCTTTTTATTTATATATTTTTTTGTCTTCTCCTGATTTATGTTACTTTGTTCATTTGTAGTAATTAACACAGATTAAAGAATTATAATGGTTCATATTTTCAAGCATTGGTCTAAAGTTTAGATGATGATTCATTCAATTGCTTTTTCTATTACACTGTGATTTGAAGATACTGATTTATATTGCATGTTGTTTAATTTTTGCCTGCCATTACTTCGCCTTGGTATTAATTAATTCTGTCTCTCTGTCTCTGTCTGTCTGTCTGTCTCTGTCTCTCTCTCTCTCTCTCTATATATATATATATATATGTGTGTGTGTGTGTGTGTGTGTGTGTGTTTGCAAAAGGCGGATAGGTTAATGTGCAATAAAGAATCTTCTTCAATTGTAATAATGAATCTGGGTTTTTGTTCTTCATTTAAGCATGAATTGTTGCAATGGTAAATTCGCTCAGATTTTCTTGGAGCAATTGTCAGCTCGTCATCCAGACAGATAAATTTATTAACAAGGTGGCTAAAATCGTCTAATAGTGATTGTACTCGACCTAATACACCAATAACTATGAAACACAGACTGTAATTACACATAGGATAACAATGGCCTTCTTTGTGCGTCTGGCCTCAACCGTTAGCATTATAGATCTAACACTAATAGCTATGGAACACAGAGTGTACTTAGAAATAGGATAACAATAAACTTTGTTGCAAGTCCAGCCTCCAGTTTCAGTATTATAGGACTACACAACTGAATACTTTATTTTGGGTGATTATGCGTGTTTCCATGAATGTTGAGCAATATTCCATAAAGGTGGAGGAATATTCTGAAATTATGTCATTAAACTAGAGCATACGTAGCAGATGCACGGCCGGTGAAAATGGGGCAAGTCAACAAGTTCACAAATTTGCTGCATGACAATTAGGCACCTCGCGCTTTTGCTTGAAATATTAACTGTAATGCAAAGGAAAGGTATATACAGTCGCCATTTATAGTAACTGCCGCTGTTGCAGCCACTTTTAGTACTGACTTTGTTTTCGTTACCCGTGTCGAATAACGCCATCTGTATCAAAGTCATTACTCTCCTTTGTTATATAGGGATAATACAAGGTTTGCTATATGCAAATGTTTGCCAGAGCTCGAGGAAAGAGTTAGAGCCTGAGGGTTCAACATCTTTTCCGAGTCCTCTATCAAACATTTGCAGACAGGAGCAGTTACTACGTATATAACTTGTATGCCCAATACCCACAAAAATGAGATTTTAAACAAGACAAGAACACTTATTCAATCAGCATTTGAATGCATGTAGAAAATCAAAATCAAATGTTAGTAAATTAAAAATGATAAAACCCTTAGTATTTATTAAAGGACGGCAATGAAAAGTAGTGTGGAATATGATAAACCAGGAAATTGTGTAAAGCAAAAGTCACAAATGCTCAAGAATATTGGAAGTTATAAAAGGATGCATCTTGTCCTAAAAACAACTAATATTTCATTCTAATCCTTTGCTCAATATTTTCGTTCGACAAATAATCCTTCAGATCCTTTCTATACACTGAATGATGATACTATTAATTATGCGAAGGGTCAGTTCCAAATCATGTTTGATAAAGTAAATACTTCGATTTCTCATCATGAAATTATTAAACTAATACACAATTTAAAGAGTACAAAAAGTGGTGTGCACAATAAGGTTTTAAATGAATTTGTTGTTCATCGTGCTGAAACACCGTTTCCTTGTTTATATAGGCTATTTAATACTGTTTTTAATAGAAGTAAATGTTCAAAATCATGTTCAGGCGGATATATTATTCCCGTATGCAAGAAAGGACCTATTAATGCTGAAACAAAATTACAGAGGTATTACCCTACTGTGTTTTATTGGAAAATGTGTACAAATATATTGAAAGTTTGATGAATTGGGCGGAAGTGTGTTATATCAAAATTGAATGAAGTTTAGGTTTAAGGAGGAAAATTGGGACAAAATATAATATATTCATTCTGCATGATTTAATTACTCATATGATAAATAGTGGCACGAATTATTTCTGTGGACTCATTGGCTTAACAAAGGCTTTTGATTATGTTGTTAGAGATAATTTGATTAAATAAGTTACTCTTGTCAAAACAAGGCACTCTTGTCAAAGATTAAATGTTATTCAAGATATGTATGGAAATATAAAGTCAAAGTCGAAGTGCAAAACTGTAAAATTGTGTTATCATTCTGCTTCAGGTCTGAAACAACCTAACTATTTCGGTCAGAAGAGAAAACATAAAATTGGACACCAAAGGCAAAACATATCACATTATTGTTTTGCTAAAGAATGAGACTTGTGTACGAGGCTCCATCTATTTCGAGGACACTGCTAGAGAAATATTATCAGAATATTTTGGGTCTCGTAGTTAGCCCTGCATAGCGCGCCCGCAACTGCAAAGAGCGTAGACCCAGATCTACAGTCTTTCTACTATTGATTTAATTGGAACAGCAGTGACAGATCTGGCTCTATGCTGTAAGCAGTTGGACGGAGGGGTTAACAGGTTGATGAAAGTGATGCCAGTGAGAAATCAACGGTTTCTGATGATTGGTATCACTTAGGAAGGCTTTGAAAACAATGTCAAACAGAAAAAAATACAAATAAAAAAACTCACAAAAAAACCCCAAAACAAATAGACATATTACTCCAAATCTTTATTGTAAAATAGCAAGCCATGATGTGTTAAAATCCCTCTGATTTTACACTTGTTTTCCATGGTTCCAGCTCTAAAAACCTGAAGATAGAAAAAAGTTCTTATTTTGAGTCTCAGTGATATATATATATATATATATATATATATATATATATATATATATATATATATATATATATATATATATATATATACAGATAGATAAGACTGTTCTTTGGTAGATAAACAGATATATATATATATATATATATATATATATATATATATATATATACATATATATATATATATATATACATATATGTTTCAAGCCAGTGATCAGTGATCTTACAGAGAATATGATGTATGCTAGTAACGGCGAAAGAGGACCCCAGTCACACAACAAAACAAAGCTCGGAAATAGTGTGATTCGTGGGTGACTTGGCTTCGGATAGCTAGTTATAAATTCGTTTTCACTTGATAGCAGTCGCTTTCATTGGAAGGTTAGATTCTCCTGTTTTTACAGGCAACACAATGCATTATTTTTAATCAAATATGAAATACCACGCGTTGTTCAAGACTCTAGCTCGGTTTGTAATAAGAAATTCTATCTCACTACGAATTAAGGTTCGATAAGTTAGTCCAATATGTGGTCTTCTCTCAAGCCGAGCCGAATTTCACTTGATAGGTGCTATCGCAGTGGTAAAGACAGGACACATCAATGAACCAATATTATTCGTCTGCCTCATTGTCTGATTAAGTCCTACGGCATGAAACCCTCTGGCGATCCGAACTGATCCTCACACAGCTCAACTCATACTATCCATAATGAATCATTTTTTGCTCACAGCTGATATCTAAGGAAAGCCAGAGACCATTTACTAAAAACGGTGACCGAGCACCTACATTCTTCAGTCTATACCACGCCATACGCTTTCTCTAATGTATCAGTACTACCAAACAAACTAACTCTCTATGCAATGATGATTCTCAGGAAATTCACGAACTAGGGACTGCAAGAAGAACTATGCTACAACCCAGGGTAGTCCTATTACTTGCCTTGGAGGACAACCCAAATTTCTTCACTAGTATATATCGCTCTACATCTTAAAGTAGGAATAAAAATGTTATGGGGCAGTGGACTGTGGCTCACAAACAAATTTCCTTGGCTATCTGTACGTCTGCTTGAACTAAGATAAGGGTCCTATTTGAATCAGATACAATCTATGTCTTAATAGTACTATCTGAATCAGATACAATCTATGTCTTAATAGTACTATCTGAATCAGATACAATCTATGTCTTAATAGTACTATCTGAATCAGATACAATCTATGTCTTAATAGTACTATCTGAATCAGATACAATCTATGTCTTAATAGTACTATCTGAATCAGATACAATCTATGTCTTAATAGTACTATCTGAATCAGATACAATCTATGTCTTAATAGTACTATCTGAATCAGATACAATCTATGTCTTAATAGTACTATCTGAATCAGATACAATCTATGTCTTAATAGTACTATCTGAATCAGATACAATCTATGTCTTAATAGTACTATCTGAATCAGATACAATCTATGTCTTAATAGTACTATCTGAATCAGATACAATCTATGTCTTAATAGTACTATCTGAATCAGATACAATCTATGTCTTAATAGTACTATCTGAATCAGATACAATCTATGTCTTAATAGTACTATCTGAATCAGATACAATCTATGTCTTAATAGTACTATCTGAATCAGATACAATCTATGTCTTAATAGTACTATCTGAATCAGATACAATCTATGTCTTAATAGTACTATTTGAATCAGATACAATCTATGTCTTAATAGTACTATTTGAATCAGATACAATCTATGTCTTAATAGTACTATCTGAATCAGATACAATCTATGTACATGCTTTTTTTCTTTAAGAAAAACAAAAATATCTCACATATGACACCGAACAAAGTTATATTTTGCATTGGTTGTTGGGGCTACATTAGCGGCAAGATAAGTCAGCGCCAAAATGAAGGCTGCAACAAGGTATTGAAATGATTTACCAAAAGGTGTAAGTCAAGGAAAAGTCTTGATAAAAATCCAAAATCACGGCAAGTAAGCTTGATACATAGCAAATAAGTTTGATACATATCAAGTAAGCTTGATACATAGCTGGATACATCGCTTGATAAATAGCTTGATACATAGCAAGTAAGCTTGATACATAGCTTGATACATCGCTTGATACATAGCAAGTAAGCTTGATACATAGCAAGTAAGCTTGATACATAGCAAGTAAGCTTGATACATAGTAAGTAAGCTTGACATATAGCAAGTAAGCTTGATACATAGTTTGATACATAGCAAGTAAGCTTGATACATAGCATTATACGTCACTTGATACATAGCTTGATACATAGCAAGTAAGCTTGATACATAGTAAGTAAGCTTGATACATAGCAAGTAAGCTTGATACATTTAAAATTGTCGAGAAACAACAGCAAACTACATGCATAAATAATCCCCAAACCTTCAAAAAGTGTTGGTATTCGTTTAGTAACAATGTTTTGTACCTGGCACACTATAATTAGTGTTCACATAAACTGATTAACTGCATGTGTAATTTAATTAGCGAGTTGAGAGACTTGAATGAATTTTAAAAGTATATCCATTTCGATCGAAGTTTAACATCCCTACGCTAACATTTTTTGTTCGAAAGGAAATTATCTTTTAAGAAAAAAGTAAATTGTTGCGGATTCATAGCATATTATTCTATTCTTGCCTTCAGCCTGCGGAACTGTGTTCATATAATGTATACTCCACTATAGAACAGTTTCCTCAGGAGAAGGCTATAATAGATTTAGCATATCACATGACGGCATGTGACATCATATAATGTAGGCGAGTATCAATAGTACCTGCTGGAAGCGATGTGATGACTGTTGCCAGGGGTTGTATTCCGGAGTTAGGGGGAATGCATTCTGCCCTAGAATGAATCCCTTATTTAGCCAATGGAATCATGAGAAATAATCATGTGATGCACTAAATGCTTTTATAGTTACCCATGTTTTGATAGTTTACTTCAAAATCACCTTTAGAGTAATTCTAATCCTACCATTTTCAACTTATCTGAGTCTCATGCCCATTTTAAAAAATTTCAACTGTAATAGTTCCCTAAAACTCATAAGGGGAAAAAATAAAATAACATATCATAAGGTGAATAATTACTCACAGGAAAAAACCCATGAAGATCACAAGCATCTTGATTTTTTTTAATTGTTGGTAACGATCTTTCCAAATTACTTTACTCTAAATGCTGATTTTCATCCCCAACCCCAGACAAAATGAAGCTTTGTAAAATTTGTGTAGTCAGCCAGTGTGACAGACTTGTTCTTTTTTTGAAGAAAAAAAAAAAAAAAAGAAAAAAAAACAAAAAAAAAACGTCAAAATAAAAGTAATAATAATAAAACCAAACAAATACACACACACACACACAGTGGCACAAGTTGCACATCCTTCCTGTACAAAACACGACAGATGGGATACGTACAACGTTTAGTTGTTATTTGTGCAGTGGCAAGTGCCTTGGAGACAACGCCAGTGCTGGCCCCGTTCGCAATTTTGTAGTTGTCCACAGTCGTCGTTCCTGCTGCAAGCTATTTGAATAAATAAATAAATAAAAACATTGTATGCATACATACATCTCAATCTAACAATGTGAATCATGAGAAGTAAAGAGTTTTTAATAAATTACATCATTTTAAAACCCATCTCCTTACTAAATCGTTTGAAACATTTTACTAAAATTCAGACATCACATATTTTAACGTGAATTAGTACCTGATGAATTTGTGCTAGTTTTCCCCCTCTTTCTCCCTCCCTCCTATCTCTCTCTCACCAATTCCTGAGTTTCCTCATAATCTTATTCCGACTAAACTTAAAATTGAAATGTTTGATGGACCACTGGTCAAATGCTGATCAATCATGCATCAGACTAACGAGAGCGGACTGAGTTTGAGCTAGAAAACTAAAACAAATATTGTGGGGTCAGGTAAATCACGAAATATGTTACATGCAATGTCATAGGTGCTAAAATCATTGGGATCATTAGAGATATCAGAAAATCTTTTGTTCAACACAGAATCTAAATGGTAAACGGTTCCTACTCTTTCCCTGTTGTTTATAGTATATATATATATATATATATATATATATATATATATATATATATATATATATATATATATATATATATATATATATATATATATATATAGTTTTAGTAAGAAACCGGAAGGTGGAGTGTGGTGATATTTAATATATATTTTATGTACTTAGTAATTGATTGTGTGAGAATAATCATGATAAAAGATTTGCTGTGTGCAAACGTTGGGTGGTACAATCGAGAAGTCCTTGAACCCTTGCTGTCAAACCTCTTTAGTATGTAAAAGTTGCAGGCAGAGTCCAGGGTCTTCAATGTGCTTGCATACCCAGCACGTAGACATGTACTTTGAGCAAGCGTAGCGAGCGAGCACTTTTTCCTATGCACGTGACAGGTCTGCAAACACCTTGAAAACTGTGCTGAAGAGGTCGGTAACTGACTTACCTAACGGTTCTTTTGTTTGAAGATGCAACAAATCACGTTAAAAGACCGTGGTAATGAGATCGGCACCAAATATACTTGTCATCCACATCAGTAAGTTTGGGTTTATTCTATTTTTCTGACTAGGATTTTTATATTAAATCAATTTGGAAATTTTACATGGTTTAATAAAGAAATCTAATATTTTATGCAGAAACGTTTCAATTAGAATTTGACCACCTATGTGTTGTCAACATGATCCTGTCTTATAGGTACTCAGTCAAAATCACGTCAATAATTATTTTGCTTAAATTATTTACATTGTCAGAGTTCATTGCGCACGGTCTCGGGAAGAATTAAACAACGTAACGATAATTATTTTTTGTTTTTGTTGGTTTTTTCGGCACTTTTAACACATTATTGGCTATATCATGCGGAGGAAATGGGATCAAGGTGACCTTTCTAAGCACAAACCGAGGCAGCCGATCCTAGCTGGCCTGGGCAGGTTTCAAACCGCGAACCTTGGATTACGAGTCCGACGCTCTACCAACTGAGCTACCGCGGCTCGCAGTGATAACTTGCAATTGTACTCTAATTTGAATTAGACCAAAATTGTATTTAAACGTAAAAATAAAATGCATATATTCCATGACAAGGCTGATGTTATCATTTCTTCAGGAATTACAGACATACTATATTTCAACGGAAGAGTAATTGGGACAGTTTTGTACACAATAATGATTTATTTGTAGTATTATATGTTTCACAAGCTTCATATTGAAAACTTAAGTGACTTGCGTGCAATTTCTACAGCCTGATTATGCTGATCTATATGTATCGCAAATGGAGTGATCTGCATTTGAAATATCTTCGCCTGTTTTGGGCTGATCTTTTAAACCCAGTTCTTCATTCATACTGGTCAAATACTATTTGTATATGGTATACTTTAAAAGACTTCTATTTCGTACTTTATTTCCTTGCTTACCCGCAATGCACTAAAAAATCACTTTCTCAAGCGCAAAAATCCCTGCTGGCATATTAAAATCTCTCTCTTTCTCTAATTATAGACAGACATTTATTTATCCCCTCCTAGCAAGTCTGAAAAATATTCTACTTAGCGACTTTCCAGGAAAACCTGTATGTTTGAGATCCATATTGTACGTGATGTTTGCGGGTCTGTACACGTCTTGCAGGCCTACCGCAAACCAACGAGCCAATGCGGATATAAGTCTTACCATGAGAGCCGCCTCCAGTATGAGTACACGTGCAGAGGTTGTCGATGCAACTAAGCACCCATTCAGCACCCGAACATAGTGTCAACCTACAGTCAGTGGAGAAACCAGATTGACATGACTCCCCTTTTACGTAAACTGCAATAGAATTTACAGACATTTATACCTGTGCGTAGTCATTTCATATTTATGTAAGTTACTAAATAATTAGTTAATTACTAAACTTAGTACAAGGTTACAAGTTTCAGATGACCCAAACCTAACTCTCTAGAATTAGCAACAACACTGCCGTAAAGATAAACCAAATATGAATAATATAGTAGTCGTTCACAATTACGCTCACTGGGGTACCATGAATTCATACAGTGTTATAGGTGAGATCGACTTATACGGGGGGTAGGTTAAATATCAAAACTGCATTAATTGCAAAACATTTGAACCCACCACACCCGTGTTATATGAAAGTCTGCGATATAGAGAATTGCTTTACAGAGAGGGAACACTGTAATTGTGTCTGCTATAAACTCCGTGCTGAACCCTGCTTTGTTTAATACGAGGATATATTCATCCCTATTGTTATATAGAACATCTAAAATTTGATGCAAACATTTAAGGTATAATTATTATGCTCCGTACAAATGAATTTCAGACAAATTTGGAGTAGAGACAGTATATAGTGTACTATACATTTCTTAAAATTAACAATATTCAGGAATATAAAATATACTGTGTAGAAGTTCATAAAAAATCAGTGTAAAAGATATTGAACTGTTTACTAAACTGGTATATTTTTTCTGATAGTTTAAGGATGCTTTTAATCTTCCATTGTTAAAAGTAAATTTCGCTACTTGTGCCTATTCCGGGTCGGAGTAAAATGCCTTGAGAAAGTGTGTGCAACAATGTCGGTTGCAATTGATATCTGAATACTTGTAAAATGTCCAGGCTATCTCTTTCTCTCTCTCTCTCTCTCTCTCTGAATACCCATTCAAAACATCAAATGATATTGATTTGCTACATTGAAAATAAAAGATTGCATAGATTATCTGTTTACGGTGTTAAAGTAGCATACTGTTTGGACCTGAAAAACTCCATACAACGTTTACATAAACTAATAACAATACTGTGTTGCAAAATATGCCTTTCGCTTTCGGCTCGAGGATCTTGAAAATTTTAAAGTTATAAAAAGTATCATTGAGGAAAATGAGCATTGGTATTAAAAATAGGAAACTTTTTGTAGCTTGGATTAAGCAAAAAAAAAAAAAAAAAAAAAACAACTTTTCATTTTGTGGATCTAAATGTATTTTTTAGTTACAGTAATACAATAACAGATAATTTCGATGCTGAAATATTTCTACTTTCATTTGCAACTTATTTATTTATTTATAAGAGTATTGGTTTCGTACTGACATGAAATGTTGGTTCATGAGATAGTTAGTTACTTAAATAGTGAATAAGTTACGTGACGTTTAGAAAAAATAATGAGGGTACACTTGATTAAAAATATTATCAGGTACCAGAAGGTAGGAACAAAGTATCCCCATCAAATCCCGCTGAAAATAACTTTAATGAGAAAAAGTAGCTTTCCAAGAGTTAAACAATTTAAGCACTATATTTAAAATACAAGTCATTTATTTCTGTCAAGGCAAGACCTAGAGAATAAAGTTTCATACACTAAAATGAAGACTGTATCAGCCTTTTCAGTGTTGACTGGAGAAAGCTAGCTGGCCAGATTGGATTAGTTTCAAATATTAAAGAGTTCTGCACATGCTATCTCTCTCTCTCTCTCTCTCTCTCTCTCTCGCTGATCTCTTAAATAATTGTTTACAAACTGGTGTATTAACTGATACCTCGAAGCAAGCCAAGGTTGTTTTTTTTTGTTCATAAAGGCCGACATAAAAATGACCCATTAAATTATAGACCTACACTTATCCTGCCCATTATTTCAAAAATACCTGAGAAACACATTTCCACCTACCTATTTTGCTATTTCAATAAATATACTTTTATACAGCGATTTCAATCTTTATTCAGACAAGATCACTCTTGTCAAATATGCTCTCGCTAAACTAATAGAAGTTAAAACCACTGGGGTGTCTTTATAACTTTCACAAAGGCCATTGCTATTGTTGATCAAGATGTTCTTTTGAAGAAATTAGCTGTTTATAAATGTTCAACTATTATAAACTCTTTGTTCAAATCTTGCCTAACAAAAGACTCCGTGTATCAGTATTGGAAACCAATCATCAACATTAGAATCAGTAAAATGTGGCGTACCGCAAGACTACATTTTAGGACCTGTTCGTTCGGATCTTTATAAATGATCTACCTCATTGTCTTAAATACTCTAATTCCGATATATTTGCTGACGACACAACTGTCCACCATTCGGGCAGCTCGTTGTCGAGTATCATCTTCAGAACGATATTTAGACTGCTCAAAAGCGGTGTACACCAATTAAATTAAATCTATCAATAAGTACTTGTTTGACAATTGACACAATTCGGAAACTCGACAATTCCCGTACTCAAACGTATGCCCAATGACCTTGAACTCGCATCTGTATGCTCTGAATTTGTTTAGGTATCTTCATTGATAACAATCTTCACTGGGACACTCAAGTTACTCACATTTGTTTTTTACTGAGCAAACGGAGTGCACTTATAAAAATTCTTTCTAATTTCGTTTCCGAAAATATTCTTAAAAGTACATTGCAATAGCTTTATTTTAGAAATCTTAGATTATGGTTGTACCATTTGGGGCTACTACAGTACCGCTAAAACTAATAAGATTAATAAATTGCAAAAACTAGCTGCCCGAATAAATTTTAAGAACCAATATTTTCACACGATCTTCTGAAATAGTTACCATATTTTTGAACTCGTTGCATTACAGAAAGATTGCATGATGTATAAGGCCGTCAATGGTCTTGTAATTGATTATCAATCTTATCCCACCATACCGCTAATATATGACTGTGATCTTCATTCTTTTTCCAAACAGTATAGTTTTATTCCACGGTCTGCCTCTCCCTATTTCAAAAAAACTCTCCGCCTCGGGTCTAAATTATGGTATACTATTCCTATTGAAATTAGAAATTCAACTTCTTGCTGTTAATTCAAGTCCTTGTATAATGAATACCTTATGGCTCAGACTTATATTCCGATTGTATTGTATATAATAGTTTCCTCTTCTTTTCTTGTTTGAAATCAATGATATATATTTTTATGAGGACCATATGGCAGATTAGCTTTGATGTTCAATATGCCATCCTCTTGAAACAAAGCCATTATTATTATTATTAGTAGTAGTAGTAGTAGTAGTAGCAGTATAAAACAGCAAATTGTTGCTTGGAATAAACAACGAAAAAACAAACATATCATTTTGTTGCCCTGAAGACATTTTTTATTTGCAATGTCGCCATGAAAGATGTTTACAACGCTGAAATATTCATACCTTGATTTCTAGCTAACTTATTTATTTATTAGTTTGTTAGTTAGTGCATATATACATAGATTGTTAGTTCACCCGTTAGTTAGCTACTTCAATAGTTAGTGAATTAATTATTTAAAGTTTAAAAGCAATCATAAAAGTAAACTTGATTAAATATGTTTATTACAGGTAGCTTCTCTTTAATGTTGGAAAACAAGTAAAGTATTATCACGTACCAGAAGATAGGGCTGAAGTATCCCCATCATATCTCGCTGAAGTTAGCTTTGATGAGAAAAGGAGTGTTTTATCAAGAGTTTACCAATTTAAGCACTATATTTAATATACGAGATAATTTCTTAAAAGCAAGAGCTAGAAAATAACCTTTATAAACCAAAGTTCGGTCTCTCAACGAATTGCAGTGACCAGGAAGGATAGTTTACAAAATAAATACGGCAATTGCATAAGAGACACACTTCATTCATGACTGTATCTCCATATTCAAATATGTTCCTGAAATAGAGTCACAAATGATATTAAAATCAGTAATATCATCATGTGTTGTAGCAAGCAATCACGACTGATCCTACTTCTGGCAAGTTTTATTTTGTGACCAGCCTAAGGGAGACGACTTTATACATCTGATTACGGTAACTGCAAAGAAGCATTTTACACATGCATACATCCATCGTGTTCTCTACGTATCCTGATTTCACTATAAAAATTATATGCTGATTCTGACCAACAGTATAAGCAGAGGCAGTAGAAAATAGATCGAAACCAAATCAAATGCTCAAACGTTAAAATACAAAAACATACGACTGTCATGCAATAAAAATGAGAAACGACCACTCATATCAGATTATTTAAATGAATATTGTATATGTTATTGTGCAGATTAAAGCTTACCCGTTGCTTTTAGGAATTTTAGGAGGCAATTCAGATTCCTCAGGAAAAATATGCATAATATGTACCTAAATTATATTTTGCATTTTATTTTATTTTTACCGAGATATGCTATATATACTACTATATAGTTGTTATCTTTTCTTTCATTGAAGTCATCGTATAACAATTGAGACAATAAATATGACTAAGATACAGTTTGAACAAATTCAAAATAGAAGGCCTTTAAAAATTAATTCATTCTGTGTGTTTCCCTATAATTTGCGACTGTAAAGATTTCCAGAATCTGATGCTATCAGATTAGCCGAGTTAAGTTAACAAATAACTTTTACAATGATCTTGTTATCAGATTTAAAGTGTAACTTACCAACTACAACAACGAGAACGAGAAGGCACAGACAGGTCTTCATGGTGGTATCGAATGTACACATCTGACAGGGGCTGAGTCTTATAAAGTTTTTCCCTGACCTTTTGGAACACGAGAAGCGAGAAGTTCACATCGTGAGTAGATCGGCCCCAAAATACGCTGTTATCAGTCACTATCTATACGTGTGAGCAAACAATACGTAACATAGCCCAACTATTGCTCTATGACCGATTCCAGTTAATGTTTGAGAAGAAACGGTAATTTGTGAAGATTACAGTGTAACACACACACATATATATATATATATATATATATATATATATATATATATATATATATATAAAATTTTGTGATGAAAGATTAACTATGATCAAGTTGAAAAGTATTTCCTTATGAAAACAAATTGTTTCGTAATTTTAGGGGTTGCTTAGCTCTTATCTTGATATACCAGGAGTCAACACTTGGCAGTGAAACATGTAGATGGTCACTCATGCTGAGCTGTGTAAATAATGTCTATTTATTTGTTTTGAATTATCATAGGAAACAACGTTTTATAGATAGACGTTGCGCCTACAAATGAAAGCTTCCAGAAACGTCAACACATTTCATTACAGAAGGTGTTGAAACCATACACTCTTATTAAGTACATTTCTGGATATTAATTAACCACTGACAAAGAACGAATGACAATAAGATCAATACATTTCTTCCTTTTTATTACATTTTTATAACTTAAAGAAATGCTTCTACTCGGCATACAATGAGTTCTGGACAATAGTGAAAAATATTACGATTGGGCATTTTCTTTTTGAATGAATCATAACAAATTCCAATTCCAGGACAGCGAGCACAAACTAATAATTTGAACTGTTTTTACAGAACCTAAGTAATGGCACAATGCCACAGAGAATTTAATTAGGCAGTTTTCAAAGCATACATATACATATATATATATATATATATATATATATATATATATATATATATATATATATATATATATACTCGACACTAATAGCACGAAAACTGCACATTGTTTGTTATCAAGAGACAATGCCTATTTGTTTTCAACTTTGGACGGGATGCAAGTGTCAATACAGCTAGTTGCGTCAACGAATACCATGCAGGTTAAGAAAAGTATTCATTTGCTAAACATCAAATAAGATATTATACATAGTTTCAGAAAAGGTGCAGATTCACAGATTACGCTCAATAATGATAACATTGAAATAGATACCATCAACCCTGATAACAAGATGGTTAAAGTAGTGCAATCTGATGACGGAATACATTTAGTTTAAACCATATTTATTTCCGAAACTTTGTCAAATGGAAGTACAAAAATAGGATTTTGGGGATTCAGTAGAAAACATGAGCTTATTAGAGCACCATCTCCCTAACAGTAATCAAAAACATAACATCATACGTGTGGATGCTGGTACATTGGTTACAAAGCAAAAGTACAAATACCGGGAAAGAAACAATTTACATCCGCAAAAACAAACACTAAACACGAAAGCCCGGAGAAATGCTTGACTCCTACACGTTACAATGACTGCGATATAAACAAAAGATAAACAATAAAGAAAGAAAGAAGAAAACATTAACAAATGGTCTAAAAAGGGTAAACTACATAGCTATCTTATGCTGCCATCAGCCCAACAAAGTTGTCTAAAAATTTAAAGAAGTGTTTATCGTGCCTATCAGGCAGAGGACCAAAGTGTTTTGACCTAATTCCAGGCTGGGAACAAAGGAATGACACCATGCGCTGCGAAAAATCAACGCCATCATCAAAATGTGCAAAACAAATTATATCCCGGTAAAGTTATGCATGGATGTACTAAGAAAGTATGTCAAGAGCATGGCATAGCGGGATAATAGACAAGTTCAAATAATAATAATAATAATAATAATAATAATAATAATAATATTAGCAATAATAATAATAATAATAATAATAATAATAATAATAATAATACATGTAAAGAGTTAGGGAATATTTACTTGGGTAAATAGTATCGCAAAAATGATTACGTCTGATAAACTGATGCCTGGCTGTAGTTTTGCTAAGACTGCATTTGGAAGGTTAGACTTTTCACTTTGGCCGAACTTTTCATGAGTTTACAGTCGAAGTATCCAGTATCGTTCCTGCCGTGTGCGTTATATATCGGTGCACCCCAGCTTAGAACCAATCGGTAACATCTCAAGAGACTCGACCGAATGCCCAGTCGAGTTGTAGTGGTTGGTTAGTTTCGCGTTGATTTTGTTGCGAATGTGGCTTTTGTGGTTATTCATTCGTTTTCTGAAATCAACGGTTTCGCCAACATATAGATCGTGCATGCTAGAAAATGGATTACAGTTTCAGTGCGGCATCCTAACTTCTGATTGATAGTGTAGCTAACTCCTGTCGTCGCACTCTGAACGATATGGTCTCGGACATATGTTTGCAAATTAGGCAACGCTTGTCTTTGCAGCAATATGTGCCTGAATTTGTGGTCTTGTTTGAAGTTACCTTGGCATGTACCAGATGGTCATTCAGATTTTAGGTCTACGGTACGCAACCATAGGAGCTTATTGAATTATGCCCTTCAGATGTGTTCGGAGGATTCAATCTGGTTAAAATGCTTCTGAATTATCTGTTGTAACTTTGGGGCGTCGGGTTGGAAAGTATATATATATATATATATATAGAGAGAGAGAGAGAGAGAGATAGAGAGAGAGAGAGAGAGAGAGAGAAAAAAATTTCAAATATACACCAAACAGAGCCGAAATTGCTATCCCTGGATTCTACAGGAGAATGCTTGATAACATTAACACAATTTTTAAAATATGAATAAATACTATTAGCATATAGGTTAAAGAATTTTAATTCTTACTCTACCGAGATTCGAACCCGGATCGCGGGATATATATATATATATATATATATATATATATATATATATATATATATATATATATATATATATATATATGCAAATGTAAGTATATACGGAGTAGTTTTGATATGAGCATCTGTTGTCAGATCCCTCTCCCCTCCACCCCACCCCCACAAAGAAATCAAACTAAATAAAGATGAATGTATAGATTTTGAGTTGCATCTTAAATTTTTCAGTCATCCTAATAAAATTGTGCACAGAGAAGCAATAATATTTGCGTGCTATTTTATGGAGAGAACATAGGATTGTTAAATCAAAAAGCTTCAATTGTGAGAACAATTAAAAGAAGTATGTAAAAGATGGGATCTATCAGATCAGAATAAAAAAAAGTGTTTTGCCGTCTCTATTTCACCGCAGGAATAATACTTATTGTTTGGTACATGATTTGGATATAAATCATATTTAAAATACTACACTTTGTTCTTAGCCTAGCATGCACAACCTGACATTCGATCGCCAATGTAATAGTAACAAGGATAAATTTATATTTCTTTATTCAGCTAGGATTTGAAATTATGTAACGAACGATCGTTTCTTACTTCTACAGGTAACAACTTCCATATTTGAATCGTAGAGTTCCATATTTGAATCGTTGAGGGCAGAAACGAATTATTGAATAATCTTGTTCTACATTGGAGGTCGAATAACGTTTGCTGATCGAGTGGAGTAGATTTCATGTCATATAACTAAATGTTGAATTAAATCATGAAGAGATACCAGCGCTAATCCATGATAAACTCCGAGTTTAGGCTTTCCAAATTAGTTTCATGGTACAGTTGTGCAGGGGATGCACTTGTGGTTGTACCTATTTTAATTTGTATCGCCTCGACATTTATTGTTTCTAGGAGTTCTTTCTCCTACACTGTTCAGTTGTCCCAAATTTGGACAGCGTAATAACAAATTGGTAAATATAAGTGTTGTGAATCCTTTCCAAAGACAATCGATCCAGTTTGAATTTGAAAACTTTTTAAACAGTTTACTGTCTCCCAGGATTGATCAGAAATATATTTAATATGCGCGTGTATAACGGCATCACTGGCTAAGATTATGCCCAAACGTCTGTGCTGAGTATATCTTGTACGTTTGGTTCGGCCATTTATAATACAGCATAGCGGATATGGTTTCTTTTTCGTGACATTAACATTGATTCAGTCTTATCTATCATCAGCAAAGAGCCTACTCGATGATACTATTTTCTCTACAAAATCATTGATGAAAATGCAAAATAATAAAGACCCGAACATTTATCCCTGGGGACACCAGCGTTGATGCATCGAACATATGAGGATTTATAATTTTTTAAAGCTCGTTGTTTTTATGACAGTAAGTAACTTTCAAACTATGATCATGAATTTGCATGAACACCAATATTTTTTAATTTTGAGAGCAACCCTTTATATCAACCTTCTTGCCTTCGTGTTGCGCAAAACAGATTGCATTGTAAATGTTAGCTGATATGTTGTCGAATAACCTGGTGAAAAACCTTATTGGTTATGCAGCACAATGTACTTATGTAGATATTAATATACTTCTCAACAATTTTAGATAAATTTCAAAGTTAAGATACAGGACGATAGTTTGACATAGCGATATTAAAACCTTTATTATGCACATACACTAAGTGTTCTAATTTCCAGTGATCTGGATACACTGAAGTCTGCAAGGAGATATTGAATATACAGCACAGTGGATATTAATTGATTCTGCAATTGTTTTAAAAAGTAATTTACGATGCAGTAAGTTAGGACAACATGCTTCAATGGATTTAGACCTGCTAAAACATTATAAACATCATCATCCATATTTACAATATGTTTATCAAGAGCAGGATAATATAAATCTCATAAGACTGGTTCGGGAATTTGAGGTAAACTTTCGTATTTTATAGCTGATTGTTCACAAAAGAAATCATTAAAAACTTTTGCATTTTCTTTGTCATCATTTATAACTATGTCATTTACAATCACAGATTCGCAAGATTTCTCTTTTGACCTCCTTAAATTTCCCTAATTAGTTTCCATCAAATCATTCTGGTTACCATGTGAAGGCCTGATTCGTTCCATCAGGGCGTTATAATGATTACATTTAGACTTCCTAATCTCAGTAATAATCAAGTTTTTCTTTTGCCTGTATTGAAACCAGTATCTGGGATTTTAAGTACGTTTCACTTGATTATACTATCGTTTTCCCTGCCTAAATAGTTTTCTAATTTTGTTATGCATCCAAGACGTATCCTTGTTACGCATTGTAACATTGTTGTGTGGTAAACATTTTCTTACCGCATCCTGTATTATATCTATTAAATTCTTTACACTGAAATTGACATCATTTTCATTAATTACACTGTTCCAAGAGATAGACACGAGTATTAAATTCAAAAGAGTAAAATTCTCTTGGTTGTATAACCAGATTTCACTTTCTTAGCATGCTAGTTTAGGGACTATAAATTAAAAGTGGCACATATAGGAGAGTGATACCGAACACATTCAGCGTAAAACGGACCCAAAAAGTTAGCAGAGGGCACGAAATCAGTGTTTGACACCAAATAAGTTCAGTCAGGGTCTCATAATACTCTGTAAATTCGTTGTGTTGGTTATTACTTGATGAAGATTACGTGACTGTCACAACTGTGAAATTTTGTTATTTGGGGGGGACAATTAGTATAAAATTAAATAGTCAGGATTAGTGGATTGGGCTTTTTCTATACTTAATTCGAGAATTTCCAAACAGCTACTTCGCAATTGGATATATTCCTGCAACTAACTATTTCTTCCCTGCAATGTTTATTTCTATCCAGATACATTCAAGGTCAGAAAGGTCCAAGTCGGATCTTAGAAAAGCCAGAATATGTTGTTTTTTTACATAAATAGCCACGCCACCCCCAAGTGTAGCCCGATCCTTCCAGAACGGTTCAGGTCTAATAACATTAGAAGGATACTTAACTGGTACATTATACAACACTAAAATTTATCCAGAAATGTCCTTAATACGAGCTCGTATTTTTTTCAACGCCTCCCACTTTATGTTTTAGGGTCATGAAATGTATTCATCTTTTTGAAATGTATTCATCTTTTTGAAACTTTCAATTATATGCGCAACGTTTATAGACCATCTCTTCCTGTGACGATGCAAATCAAAGAAATATCCCACTCTTTAACCACTCTTTAACCAGCTTAACACGCGTGACAATCTGCATGTTCAGTGTCAAATATGGACATTTGGTATATCACGCCAAGTGCTCCTCACAAATTATTGATCAATAATTGCCGATAGTACGTGTTGCTTTGTTCACACGTATCGACGATGACTGATAACCTATAACTGGGCCAGATCTACTCACGATCTGGTCTCAACGTCTTCCTAAAAGTCAAGGAAAAGTCCTATAGGACTTATCCTCTGTAAAATGTGTATATTCGATAAGACCAAGAAGACTGGTATTTGCCTTCTCTCACACGTTGTTGCAGTTGGTAAGCTGCATTTTTCCATCTTATGACAAGCTCCTAATAAAAGTTATTTACATAATTAACTCGGCCAGTGTTATAACATCAGATACAAAGAAAATCGTTATAGCCACAATCTGTAGAAAAGAGACTATGGAATGAAATATTTTTTAAAGACCCTTTCCTTTCAATTTGCTCGAAGTGTATTTCTGTCACATCTCCTAATTCAGTTCTTATTCGACGTTTGTAATGGTTAATATATATATATATATATATATATATATATATATATATATATATATAGTATGTGATTTGTTCTACGAATACTGTAAAAGGAAACAAGTTATGTCAGAGAGAGGGAAAGTGAGTGTAAGCACAGATGGGTTCTATCGTATTATTATACCTTGATGAGATGGTGAAAAGAGAAATGTACACACACACAAGCATACTCTTCACTACGTCGATAGTTTCGAAAGGAAGAGAGAAAGATCAAAGACAGAAGTCACTCACCGGATCAGTCGTGTAGGAATATAAAGTCAAAAGTATGTGATTACATAAATACAACAAAGACCAAAGTTGTGTTCGGTGCTGGCAACTTTCATGACTTTGTATTGAACGTGAATGATATATAATGAATCAAACATTAACTATGTATAAACCGCTTAAATAAAGTCTATCGAGTAAACGTGCAAACAAATGGAGCAATAAAACATACAGCATTATAAAGAAATTGTTGAAACTACTACCGCTATAAAGAGAAATACTGGGAATAGATCTTGCTGTATTTCTGGCAGACCCACAATAAAAGAGGAAATGGGGGCAAATAACATAAAAATGGCCTGCATCAAACAGAGAAATTGTTAGTGAGGATCAAGGCGAGCAAGGGTAAAGTGATTGCATTTGAGTTTCCAAAACCTGGTCCTACGATGTCCAAGAATACATGCATGGAAAAATGGGCCCCTGGGAGAAGTAATATGCACAGGTAACGGGCCAGGGGCCTACATCCTAAAGGTAAAAGTCATTTTTGTCCCGTAGATGAGTCAAAGGTCATCTTACCTCGAGATGGACAACATATCACATGATAGAGCACAGTTGGCTCAGCGGTGAAACCTTGTAGAGCCGGGACAGTAGAGCACCTTCATTCGCCCGGTAGTTACGACGTATTCTGTGTGTACTGTTACCGAACGTCCCATGAAAGGTCGAACTAAAGACAAAGTTCTGCAGGGGAAGGAGGAAATTTTGTAGCGGACTCGCATACTTCCTGTATCCTTTGCTGGTCTCCCGGAGCACCCTCATACGCTCCCTGCGGTCCAAAAAATGGCAGGAACACGCATATGAGTCAGCAAAGCATGGTCCATTCCCAGACATCCAGGTCTGTAAAACGCTGGAGACCTGAAAGAGAAAGTAGCACAAATAGCAGAATGGCTATCCTTATAAAAGGTGAGGGAAGTGTTATAAAGCTGAAATCCTCCTGCCTAACCTTATGTATGTCTTAAATGCATCTGAGTTCAAGCGGCCTAATTCCCTTATTTGTCGGCACATACTGTCAGGAAGCGATCAAGCTTTTTCTGGCATTGGGTTCGAGTTTCCATCTAGTATACAAAAATCATACAAAATATGTGTCATATGTGTTATTTATAATCTTGTGTTTGCTATGCATTCAAGAGAATTGCTAAAGGTCTCAAATATCCGGCAACTGTAACTAGAACCCGTCAGTAAGCATTTATTGAAATAATACCTATTTCGCCACAAAACACAAACCACAAATATGATATTGCGAGGGTCAAACAGGAAGAATGGGGAATGCATCTGATATGTTTGTTTTGGCTGTAAAGCACCACCTAACTAGCTGCTTTATAAATGTAATGGCATTATTTATACCTTCGTAATGAACTGCTGATTGCTGAGTCGGAATTCAATCGTTAACCGAATTGCCAGATGGGTAGGAGAGGTGGTGAATCAGTCTGAATGACTCAGGGGATATTTTTTCGACTAAATAAAATGGTGACATTTGTAAATTAGGGAAAGGTTTTGTATGGAAAGGCCCTGCAAAGCGACCCGCTGCCAATTCCTTCTGTATCTTTTCTTCAGTAATTTCGGCGTTTGTTTGAGCATATTTCAAGCTCTTACCCACATGCGTTTTCAACGTACCTTTAAACCCCACATCAAAACCCTGTTGAAAACCTAGAAGGAGGTATTATTTTCTGGTAGGATACAATTTGTGGAGCCAATATTGCAAACGGTCAAGTTTGGCTGCGGTTGGCAAATTATCAGCCCTATCTACCGCCTGGCTTCTTGTTGTTTGGATTTGTGGTTCAGTGGTTGTTCGAATAATTGGAAACAAGAAAGCTGCTTGTAAGGTCGCTGAGTTGCTGGCTGTATTGTATTAGTACCTTAAATGGCTGCGCAATTGACTTGGACCAGCGGATTAGATAGTGCCCCTCTGAACAATTAAAGCAATTGTGCTGAAAAATGCAAGAAAATCCCACAGAACAGTGACCACCCTTGTAGTGAGCGAAACAGGTTCCGTTCGGATACTTTATGTTTGCCAGGTTTGTGGGAATGCTTTGTGTCGAGTTCGTTTGACCAGACTCGAGTATAGCCTTCGTGTATAATTCCAAATTGGTGGTTTCCTATTGAGCTTCACCTCGTGCGACCAACTGTCGAAAGTGTTCATCACAATACTGCCAATCAGCAGGTTTCTCTTCAAGTTTAATGATATATTCCATATGTTGGGGAAGATAGGTACTGACCAGTGGATGTTTTTCACATTGGATATTAGTAAATCTGCTCCAAGCAAGATTTCACTGTCCCATCGTGGGTTTGACGTTACTGATTTTAGGAACAATGATAATTTCAGGACCAGTACCGTGTGTATCGAGCTGAAACCTAACACCCGCATACTGTGAGTTATTTAGCAGGGTAGAGAAATCTCTGTACGAACCCGCCCATACATCTGCCTTAACTTTATCATGGATTAGAACAGATGGTTAGACCGACAAGCTCACGAATTGTGATTGAGAAAGACCCGTAGAGGCAAGATTCATTTGAATAATTGACTGATTGGTAACGTTACCTGTATCCACTGCTGTGTATGTAAGTAAAGCTGTGGCTTGGACAATGGCACGGAAGACCGCGGATGGGGCTGGTGCGTTTTTGTTTGGCATGGAGGGTCCAGGTTGGGGACACGTTGTTGTGAGACTAATTTTCGCTGGAGGCCTAAGCAGCGCTACCATCTGATCAAATTTATTGTTGATCTCCCGTGTCACCTGCGTGATGAGCCTTTCAGAGACCTATATTATATCAGATACTAGAAAATCTGTATAGCCGCAAACTTTAGGGAAGATTATGGAATTAAATATTTTTTAAAGGCCCGTTCCTGTCAATTTGCCCTAAGTGTATTTCTGTCTCATATCCTAATTCAGTTCTTATTCGACATTTCTAATGGTTAATATATATATATATATATATATATATATATATATATATATATATATATATATATCATGACACAAAAATTAATAACGGCGCAAATACAGAACAGTTTCCCAACGTTTCGAGCTAAACAAGCTCTTCGTCAATGGAAGAAACAATTTACATCTACAAAACAAACACTAAACACAAAAGTCAAGTAGAATTCTTGACTCCAACATGTTTGAATGAAGGGGAAATTGTTATCTATAATGTTTATATAATATTATAAATATTTTAGGAAATTATAAATGTTTCTTCACTTTAATATTTGCTTAAATCTTAATGTTTATCATGAAAAACATGTTTAACTAGTGTCCTTGAATTAGGTTGTTTTCTCAATTTGAAGGTCAAGGTTGAATTTTGTTTACAAGTAAAATTCCATTAAGATGACACACATTCTAGAACATTCTGTCATGTGACCAATCTTTATATATGCCATGTTTGGTGGACATTTATTCAGTTTTGACATTACCATCAGTCTTGTAAAGAGCTATTACAGTTGTGAAAATTCATTACAAATTCTAAGAGAGGAATTATTTTAAATATTCATTGGATTATAACAGTGCTCACAAACTTTTGGATTTTGGATTTTTAATTGATGATTTTGGAATTTAAGTGAACTTATTCAGATATTTTGGAATACTTCATTTTGACATCAGCACATCAAGATTTCTAATACATCAGGACTTTGGAGACCATTAGCACATCATAACATTCAAGGACACAGCCGTGAATTCGGAACATTCTATATTTAGGACTTGTGATTAGAACAATCATTCTTATTGGATTATTATGATTTCAAAACACATTACTGTAAGTGACTTTTTGATTTTTCATTTTAATTATCTAGTAATAAATTGCTTGTTGATTCTTTACTTGATTTGTTGGTTTCACTTTCTTTCTGTTACATTTTTCTTAGACCATAGAGTCGTAACAGAAATTGGGGGCTCGTTCCGGGATCTGAATTTCTTTAAAGCATATTAGAGATATTAAAGTTATTTTTGAAATTCATATTGATTTTGTCTCGGAATTTTTTTTGTCTTTGGCAAAGATTTTATATAGAGAATTTTTTTTTGTGTGAAACCAACAAGCATTTACTATGGCATCTAATGTTCAGAATTTCATTTCAAAACCTACCCAGGAGGGGTTAGAGTGTATGAGAAAGGATGAGTTGCTCGAGCTTCCCAGAAAATACAGTCTATCTTAGGCAAAAGTATCATTGACAAAACAGGAAATAAAGATTATTTTAATTCAGTATTTAGTAGGAAAGGGAATTTTTGAAAATAGTGCTTTAAGTTTGAAGAGAAAGCCTGTATCTGGTTCTGACAGGAAATTAAGGGAATTAGAGTTAAAGAACCAGATGGATTTAGAATTGTCAAAGCTTCAGATTCAGAGAGAGAGAGAGAGAGAAAGAAGAGAGGCAGATACAGATGGAGAGAGAGAAAGAAGATAGGCGGATACAGATGGAGAGAGAGAAAGAAGAGAGGCAGATGGAAAGAGAGAAAGAAGAGAGGCAGTTACAAATGCAGAAGGAAGAGAGGCAAATACAAATGCAGATGCAAAGAGAAGAAAGGGAAGTGCAATTTAAATTTAGAGAATTAGAACTGGCAAACAGAGCACACTCCACTCCTTTAAACACAAGTTCAGGTTTTGATGTTACTAGATATATTAGGTTAGTACCCCCTTTTCAGGAAAAAGAAGTAGATAAATACTTTCTTCATTTCGAGAAAATAGCTGAAAACTTGAAATGGCCCAGAGAGCATTGGACTTTGTTATTACAAAGTGTACTTATTGGCAAAGCTCGTGAAGTCTACATTTCACTGTCAGTACAACAAAGCACTGATTATGATGTGGTTAAGGAGTACATCTTGAAAGCTTATGAGTTGGTACCAGAGGCATATCGACAAAGGTTTAGGAATTGTAGAAAAGAAACTGGACAAACTCATGTCGAATTTGCAAGGGATAAAGAACAACTATTTGATAGGTGGTGCACAGCCAAGAAAGTTGATCAAGCTTATGATAACCTCAGACAGCTCGTATTAATTGAAGAGTTCAAAAGGTGTATCCATAGTGATGTTAAAACCTATCTTGACGAGCAGAATGTGGAAACTTTGGAAAATGCTGCTCGTATGGCTGATGATTATTCCTTGACTCACAAAATTTCATTTGGCAATAAGTCGTCCTCTCAGCAGTTTTCTGGTAAAAAACCATTTCAATCTCATTCGAGTACTTCCAAATTTCACAACAGCACAACTGTTAGGAATCAAACATCTGATAAGACTGATCAGAAATCCTTATCTCTTCCTACGTGCACTTATTGTAAAAAGAAAGGGCACGTTATTTCTGATTGCTTCAAGTTGAAAAATAAGCAACAGAGTAAATACAGAGCTTTTCCAAATGCTCTTATTTCTACGAGGTCAAGGTCACGGTCTTGTATTGAAAGCAATACATTTGTTGGGTCAAACAAACCCCAGTCTGATTCTATTTTAGAGGCTTATGAACCATTCATGTCAGAAGGTTCTATATCACTTATTGGTGATTCTGCCAAACCTATCCCAATTAAAATATTAAGGGACACTGGAGCTTCTCAGAGTCTTTTATTATCAGGTACTTTGCCTTTGTCTGAGGAGTCTTCTTCAAGTGAAAGTGTTCTTGTTCAGGGAGTAGAGTGCGGCTTTGTAAATGTTCCTCTTCATTGTGTAAATTTGGCATCAGACTTAGTTTCTGGACCTGTGACTGTTGGGGCAGTGACTTCTTTACCCATAGAGGGTGTTCATTTATTACTAGGCAATGACCTAGCTGGAGATAAGGTTGTGGTTAATCCACTTGTAACTGACAAGCCTTGTTTGGATCAGAAAGTTGATCCTGTCGAAACTGAAATCCCTGAATTGTACCCTACTTGTGCAGTTACTAGAGCTATGGCAAAAAGAGCTCTTGAGATTGATGTTGATCAGGATATTATTCCTTTAGCTGACACATGTATTGGTCAGTCTTTTGATGAGGTCACTTTTTCCTCAGGTATTGATCAATCAAATGGTATTGATCACAGTGATCCTCTTTTGGCAACTCATTCTCTTTGTCCTACTCAGGGTGACAAACGACAATCCCTTGTCGTTGAACAGGAGCAAGATCCCGAGATATCTTGTTTGTTTCAGAGGGCTATTAGTGAAACTGAAGCCACACAAGTTCCAGTGTGTTATTTTGTGAAAAATGGAGTCCTTATGAGGAAATGGAGACCACCTGATGTACCCGCTGGTGACGAGTGGTCAGTGAGCCATCAAATTGTTGTTCCTAAGTCATATCGACAGGAAATTCTTAATTTAGCCCATGAAACTCCTTTGGCTGGTCATTTAGGAGTCCGTAAGACTTATCACAAGATCTTGGATCATTTTTATTGTCCGAAACTCAAAAGTGATGTTTCTAAATACTGCAGATCTTGTCACACTTGTCAAATGGTAGGAAAACCCAATCAGAAGATACCTAAGGCTCATCTGCAACCTATTCCTGCATTTGATGAACCATTCAGTAGAATAATGGTAGACTGTGTTGGTCCTTTACCTAAAACCAAGTTAGGCAACCAATACTTGTTGACCATCGTGTGTGCATCTACAAGATTTCCAGAGGCAATTCCTCTGAGAAATATAAAAACTAAAACTATTGTGAAAGCTTTGGTGAAGTTTTTTACACTTGTTGGCCTTCCCAAATCTGTCCAGTCAGATCAAGGGTCAAATTTTATGTCTGGAATTTTCCAACAAGTTATGCATGAATTAGGCATCCAACAGTTTAAATCTTCTGCCTATCACCCTGAAAGTCAAGGTGCTTTGGAAAGATTTCATCAAACTTTGAAGAATATGATTCGATCCTATTGCTTTGATACAGAAAAGGATTGGGATGAGGGTGTTCATTTGTTGTTGTTTGCTGTTAGGGAATCAGTTCAAGAGTCGTTGGGTTTTAGTCCCTTTGAACTAGTTTTTGGTCATACTGTCCGTGGACCACTGAAATTATTGAAAGAGAAACTTCTTTCAAATGAAGATTCAAAGATTAATCTTCTTGATTATGTCTCTGATTTCAAATACAAGTTGTCAAAGGCCTGTGAAGTAGCAAGAACTAATCTTCACACTACTCAGTCAAAAATGAAATTAAGGTATGACAGAAATACACAGGAAAGGAGTTTTAAACCTGGTGACAAAGTTCTGGCTCTCTTTCCCATACCTCAGAATCCTCTTCAGGCTAAATTTTATGGTCCTTATACCGTTGAAAAGAAAGTAAATGACTTAAATTATATCATTAACACTCCTGGGAGACGGAAACAAAAACAACTTTGTCATATAAATATGTTAAAGGAATATTTTGGCAGAGATAGCTCAGCTAATTATTTAGTTAATTTAGTTGTACCTGTCCCACACAGTGAAGATATCAACGATGGAGTACAATCAGACTATAGTGACTCTGGTATAACCAATCTTCGGAATTCAGAAATATTGAACAACCTAGACCAGAAACTTTCACATCTACAACAACAGGAAAGAAATGAACTAAAACAGCTATTACATGACTATGAGCACTTGTTTCCTGATGTTCCAACACGAACAAGTAAAATTTATCATGACGTTGACATTGTAGATTCTGTGCCTGTGAAACAACATCCTTATAGGATGAATCCTCTCAAACAGAACTATCTGAAGAAAGAAATTCAGTATTTACTGGAGAATGATTTCATAGAACCAAGTAAAAGTAACTGGAGTTCACCATGTATTCTTGTTCTCAAGCCAGATAATACATTCCGTATGTGTACTGACTATAGAAAAGTCAACAGTGTCACCAAAACTGATTCATTTCCAATCCCAAGAATGGACGATTGCATTGATAAAATTGGAAATGCGGAATATGTCACCAAGTTTGACCTTTTAAAAGGATTCTGGCAAATTCCATTGACGAAAAGGGCAAAAGAAATTTCAACATTTGTAACTACAGATGGACTTTATCAATATAAAGTCATGCCGTTTGGAATGAAAAATTCACCTGCAACGTTTCAAGGTCTGATGAACATAATAACATTTGGTCTTGATAATTGTGACGCTTATATCGATGACGTCATTATCTACAACAACACCTGGGAAGATCATTTGGAAACCATTTGAAAATTCTTTGATCGACTCAGCGATGCGAATCTGACAATTAATTTGAGCAAAAGTGAGTTTTGCCATGCTTGTGTCACATTTTTAGGACATATTGTGGGACAAGATCAAGTTAAACCTATAGAAGCTAAGGTCAATGCTATCTCTGAATTTCAAGTTCCAATTTGTAAAAAGCAACTGATGCGATTTCTAGGTATGGCTGGATATTATCGGAAATTTTGTTCCAATTTTTCCAAAATTGCTGAACCTTTGACAAGTTTATTGAGTAAGAAAACCAAATTTCATTGGTCTGACAAGTGTCAGGAATCTTTTGACAAATTAAAGGCCATGCTTAAGAATGCACCAGTTCTTTCTGCACCAAATTTTAGCCAATCATTTAAATTATCTGTTGATGCAAGTGATGTAGGGGTTGGTGGAGTATTGATTTAGGAAGGCAAAAGTGGTGTGATCACCCTGTGTGTTATTTTTCTAAAAAACTAAACAAGCACCAGAAAAATTATTCCACAATTGAGAAGGAATGTTTGGCTTTGATATTGGCTTTACAGCATTTTGAAGTGTATGTCACCTCAGCTCTTTCTCCAATTAGTGTGTACAGTGATCACAATCCCCTTACTTTCATCAACAAAATGAAAGATAAAAATCGGAGATTGTTGAGATGGAGTTTGATATTGCAAGAATATAACATTGACATTAGACACATCAGGGGAAAAGACAATGTGATTGCAGATGCACTCTCACGTGCCTAGAAATGTAATATTGTTTGATGTAATTAAGTCCAGTATCATTAAACATGTTCTTATGTAATTTTGGTTATTATAGTATTAGATGTATATTCAAAAGAAAGCTTTATTATATAAATCTTTCTTTTTCTTTATGAGGGGAGGTGTTATGTATGATGTTTATATAATATTATAAATATTTTAGGAAATTATAAATGTTTCTTCACTTTAATATTTGCTTAAATCTTAATGTTTATCATGAAAAACATGTTTAACTAGTGTCCTTGAATTAGGTTGTTTTGATCAATTAGTTTTCTCAATTTGAAGGTCAAGGTTGAATTTTGTTTACAAGTAAAATTCCATTAAGATGACACACATTCTAGAACATTCTGTCATGTGACCAATCTTTATATATGCCATGTTTGGTGGACATTTATTCAGTTTTGACATTACCATCAGTCTTGTAAAGAGCTATTACAGTTGTGAAAATTCATTACAAATTCTAAGATTGGAATTATTTTAAATATTCATTGGATGATAACAGTGCTCATAAACTTTTGGATTTTGGATTTTTAATTGATGATTTTGGAATTTAAGTGAACTTATTCAGATATTTTGGAATACTTCATTTTGACATCAGCACATCAAGATTTCTAATACATCAGGACTTTGGAGACCATTAGCATATCATAACATTCAAGGACACAGCCGTGAATTCGGAACATTCTATATTTAGGACTTGTGATTAGAACAATCATTCTTATTGGATTATTAGGATTTCAAAACACATTACTGTAAGTGACTTTTTGATTTTTCATTTTAATTATCTAGTAATAAATTGCTTGTTGATTTTTTACTTGATTTGTTGGTTTCACTTTCTTTCTGTTACATTTTTCTTAGGCCATAGAGTCGTAACAAAATAAACAAACACATGATAAACAATAGAAGAAAGAGAGAAAATAAAATAAAAAGACGGTCTAAATCCTGTAAACTACATATCTGAGTTATGCTGCCATTAGCCCAATTGAAAACTCATAGGGATTTCGGCGTAAATGAAAAAGTCTAACCTTCCTAATGCACAATTTGAACGTTTGATCTCGTTTCGATTGATTCTCCACTGCTACTTGTAATATTGTTGGACAGCATCAGGATATTGAAATCAGCACTGGTAGATAACACGATGGATTTATGCATGAGTAAAATGCTTCTTTGCAGTTAGCGTAATCAGTCGTGAAAATGTATCTCCCTTAGCCTGGTTACAAAGTAAAGCTTGGGCGAAGTAAGGCCAGTGTTGGTTGCTTGTGATGACAATATTGCTGATTTTAATATCGTGTATGATTCTGTTTCACGATAGTGTATGACTATGAAGATACAACCGTAAATGAAGTGTGTCACTTGTACCATTGCCGTATTGATTCTACATAAATATCCTTCGTTGTCACTGCAATTATTTGAGAGATGGATCTTTGGGTTATACAATTTTATTTGCTAAATCTTGCTTTGAATAAATTGTCTTGCATTTTAAATATGGTTCCTAATTTGTTAAACTCTAGACGAAACAGTACTTTTTCTCCTCAAAGCTAAATTCAGTGGGATATGATGGGGATACTTCGGTCCTACCGTCTGGTGCATGATAATAATTTACTTATTTTTCAACATTAAAGAGCAGCTATCTGCAAGAACAGATATTTAATAAAGTTTACTTACATTATTGCTTATATACTTTAACTAATTCGCTAATTATTTAAGTTGCTAACTAACTAGTGAACTAACGTTCTATGTAACTATGTAAAGGTTGTAAGAAACTAATAATTAAATAAATTTGTTACAAATTCAAGTAGGAATGTTTCAGATTCAAAGTAATCTGTTTAATATCCCTTTCAGGTCAGCTCAATGATAATTTTGTTTCATTGTTTACTCTTAGGAACAATTTTCAGTTTTTAATCTCAATAATTATTATAATCAATGGTTATTTTAGCACTTTAAAATGTTTCATCCACAAGCCAGAAGCGTAAGTGATGTCTATAACACAGTATACTTCGGATAATACAGGTTGTTTAAATATTGTATAGTGTTTTTCAAGTATTAAGAGTATGCAACTTTAAAACTGGAAATATAAAATCTGCAAAATCTTTAATTTTAAATGTGGAAAATCAATGCGATTTGATGTTTGTACGGAGAGAGAGAGAGAGAGAGAGAGAGAGAGAGAGAGAGAGAGAGAGAGAGAGAGAGAGAGAGAGAGAGAGAGAGAGAGAACCTGTTAACTATTGTAATAAATTTGGGTATGTTCCATTTGTATTTACGTCTCCATTTATAGGTGCGTTAGATTTTAGTGATAAGTTGTTTGATAATGGGAAGTCGGTGTTGGGAAAATATTTCCCAGCCCGAGTAATTAGCCAATTTCTAGGAACAGACGTGTTACGATAATGTAACAAAACAAAAGAATCAAACAAGGTTTTAAGATTTAAAACACAAATTTTTAATTTCCTAAAATATAAAAATATTTCAACAAACAATCAAAGTGAAAGAACTAAAAAAAACTTAGATTATAGAATATCCTTAAAAGTCCTAAATTGTTCTAAAGTTCACTGATCCGGAAGTTAATCCAAATTATTCCGAATGGAGAATATTCCGAATGAAACCACCAATATGGTGGCTTGCCAACAAGAATCAGTTATATCCAAGTGCTGTTAATTCCAATTAATCCTTGTGAATATAGAATATTACAATAGTTCTAGAGATGTTTCCGATAATTCCAACGGAGCTGTATAATTCTTAAATATCAGTAGTTAATCCCAAAAATGTACTGTCTGGAAAATATTTCTGAAGTAGCAGTACTAAATCCAAATGTACTGTATAATAATGTCTCTGAAGCATAATATCATATACAAAGAACCAATTTCGTTAACGTCCTCTCAAGCTGACGAAACTATGTAGAATGCCGAACGCTGCGATTACATCTTATTTTATAGTTTCTGTACTGCGTCATTGAAATACAAATAAAACCCATTTGTTATTCCGTCTCAGAATAACAACTCAGTATTACGATCTTACTATCTAACTTCTGATCAACAAAATGAATCATTCCTGAATTGCGAAATCCAGGTCAGGTCAGAAGTGCAAACCCAACACGCTGAATCACGTGACATGACTAATGCTTCAAACGATAATATTGATTTTCCCAGGACCAATGTGCTGTGTCACATTGAAATTACCGTATATGTGTACTCTGCAAAACGACACATATTAGACTATTATACAGAGGTCATAAACTAATAATACTATACCATTATTTAAAAGAAATGATACATAATTCCGTAACAGACGTCATACTTAGAGTTTTTAAGAGACTTTGCAATGGCGCGGACTGGTTTCGTAGTTTGAGATGGAGTCAGATTAGCATAAGTGGGCATGGATCCAAGTAGTCCCTTTTTTAGTCAGAGGTGTTGATTGATTGTGCCTTTCGGTGGGAGCTACTCGTGACAGGAACGACTGTTTTGTGCCATGGAAGAATTGGGAAGAGGTCATCCCTTTGTTTGGAGATGCCTTTCATTGTAGCAGTTGGTGGAAGTACACGTGCGAAACGCGGTTCAGACTGTCGTTTTTAGAACTCAGGGTACTAATACACGGAACAACTGTGAACCAGTCTAGAAATCGGTTCAGATACAATAGAGCATATACGAGTTTGGTGGTCCATAATTGGTTAATAATGAAAAGTTAAATTTTAGTAAAAAATTATTTTGAGAGCTTATCCTATCTGTACCTAAAAAAAAATAGAGACAAGATTCTATTGATGCAGTTTTAGTAATTTTTGAGTTCCCTGCATTGAGTGTTTGCTAACAAGGAAAAGCCATGCAATTGTGAAGTTGTAGTTGTGACATTGTGGTCATTTTTTTTATTGATTAGAGAAAACTTGTTTCTAGTCTTGGCGCGTTACAAGAACTTCCAGTTGACAACGAATGTTGTCGGGAAGTCCTTGGAAATAGGAGAAAACAAGAGACTTCCAGCCCAACCTCACGCAGGTGTTTGATTCGCTCGGTAGAGGAACCCCTGTGCGTGCTACACTATATTCAGATATAAATTGCAAACTACATTCCTGAACTCACTTAGTCAAATCAGTTGTCTCCGACCCAGAATAAGTACCAATAGCGAAATTCACTTTTAGCAGCGGAAGATTAAAGAATTTTTTGGTGGTTCGAAAAGAAACACCGGTTTAGAAAGCCATTAACTGCATCTAACCGAGACTTTTATTTCTCAACTTCTGCACAGTATATGTTGCATTTCTGAACTGAGTTAATTTTAAGACTATATAGAAAACCATGAATTATGTTTGCATCACACACACACACACACACACACACATATATATATATATATATATATATATATATATATATATATATATATATATACACATCAGAAGGGATGAATATATCTTTTTAAAACAAAGCGTGGGTTCCGCATAAAACTAAGAGAAGACCCAATTACACTGCTCCCTTTGTGTAAAGCGCTTCGCTAAAGAACTGCGCATACCTTCATAAAAATGCAAGTATGGTGGGTTGAAACTATTTGCAATGAATGTAATTTTGATATTGAACCTACCTCAATATAAGGCGACCTCACTTATAACACGGTATACATTTATGACTCATCCGAACAGCTTTATGGTGAGGGACAACTATATTATTCATGTTTGGTTTATCTTTGCGGTAGTTTGTTGCAAATACTAAAGTCTTAGTTTAGGGCCATCTGAATCATATAATCTTGTACCAAGTTTAGGAAATAACTAATTATTTAGTATCTTACATAAGTATGGAATAACTTCGCACATGATAAACAAGTAGAAATATGCATAATTTCTATTGCAGTTTACGTAAATAAGGAGTCGTGCCTCTCCGGGCGTACCTCTGATTGTACGTTTACAACATGCTCGGGCACGGATTGGGTGCTTTCTTGTGTGGACAACCTATGCGCGTGCACTAATACTGGAGGTGGCTCGGACGGTAAGATTTCTTTCTGTATCAGTTGTTTTATTTGCGGTTGGTCCGTTACACGTGTACCGAACAGTGAAACTCACGTGCACTATGGATCTCACGTATACGGGCCTTTCTATCAGGTCGGCAAGTCAAATATTTTTCAGACCTGCAAGGAGGACTTTTATATATATGTATATCGCACGATAATGAGAGAAAAAGAAAGATTTTAATATATCAGCTCTGATTTTTGCAAATGTTCAGGTGAATTTTGAGTGCATAGTGTGTAATGGTGAGAAATTCAGTACTACATGTATAGCTTTTAATTGATAAGGTATATAAATAGTGTTTTACCATTATAAATTAAAACTTGAGTTGTGCATTAAATTTCTAAAAAGTCTCCTAAAACAGTCGAATATATTTCGAAAACAGATCACTCCATTCAATAGACATGCAGCTCAGCCTAATCAAGCCGTCAAAATTGCATTAACGTCATCGAAATTATCAATATGAAACTTGTGAATAACATAATGGCACAACCAAGACACTATTGTGTCCAAAAATAGGTCAATTACTCTTCCGTTGAAATATGTTACCTCTGCAATTTTTGAAGAAAAGATAAAACCCGCTTTGTCATGAAATACATGATTTATTCTTTCAAGCACTGTGTGCAATGGACTCTGACAAGTGCTAATATGCCAAGCAAAATAATTACTTACATGATTTTGATCGCATCATGTGACCTATTTGTCATAAGAAAGAACTGAATCCCTATAAGATAGGATAATTTTGACACAATGTAGATAGTTAACTTTTAATGGAAATCATTTGTCCATAAAAATAAGATTAGTCTTCCTATTCAAACCGAAAACAAAAATTCTAAATGTATTTAAAAATAAATAAAATTGAGGGAGAACAAAATGTAATCATTTCGACTGGCTTCAGAACCCACATTTACCGATGTGGACGGCAAGTATATTTGAATATTGGACTCAGACCTCATTACCACTCAGCTAGAGATATCTTAGCTGATGTATTGGATCCTCAAACAAACGATACGTTATGTAAGTTAGCTACCGACCTCTTAACGCAGTGTTCCAGGTAATATCAGACCCATCAAGTGCCCAGGAAAGCCTTGGTTGCTACGTGCACGTGTCGGGTCTGCATGCATTTTCCGGACCCGAAATTTGGCCCTCAACTTTTACATACTAAAGAGGTTTGACCGCTAGGGTTCATAGACTTCCCGATTGTACCACCAAACGTTTGTACACAGTAAGTTTTGTATGATGATTATTCTTATACCATCAGTTACTAAGTACATTAAATATATACCAAATACAACCTTTGCCACCTATCGGAGGTGGACTTATTAACACACAATTTATTAATTTATTTATTTTTTCAAATATATTGCCGCAGCGACTACGAATGTGGCAGAAAGAGACACATCTGCCACTGCGTCAATAGCAACTAAACTTTGTACGTGTCTAGTCTGTGTGTTTTCGAAAAATTCGGATTTGCACTTTGTGCCATTGGTGTTTTTTTTAAATTTTATATTTGAAAAGAACAAATTAGTCACATAGGGTGATCACAAAAGTTTTGTAAAGCTTTCTTTTGTCCACAGTTGGGGAAGAAATCAGCATTCAGAGTAAATTAATGCGGATTGATTGTTGCCAGCAGTTAAACTAATCGAGATGGGGTTTTTTTTCTTGATATATTACTGTAAATAATCCCTGGCATAGTAATATGTTTTTATTTTCCTTTAAATTTTTAGGGATCTATTATAATTAAAATAAATAAACAAAAAACATAAAACAAACAACAACAACAGAAAATATTTTTACAAAACGGACATGAGACTCAGAAACGTTGAAAATTTTCGACTTAGAAGTACTCTGAAGATGATTTTGATGTCTACTATGAAAATGGTAACTATAACAACGTTTATGACATCACATGATAAGTTCTAGAGTTCACATTGGCTAAATACGGGAATTCTTTTTAGGTCAGTACGTATTTCCCCTTGACACCGGAATACAGTGCCTGGCAACGATCATGATACCGCTTCCAGCAGGTACTATTGATACTCGCTGACGTTACATGACGTCCTATGACATCATATGATCTACTAAATCTATTATTGCTGAGGAAACTGTTCTCATATAGTCTTGTATGGATGGTGGAGTATATATTACAGGGAAACAGTTTCGTAGGCTGAAGGCAATACTATAATAATATTCTACGAATTAGCAAAAAATTCATTTTCTTAGGAAGATAATGTACTTCTGAAGCAAAACGTAAACTTAAATCTTAATGGATATAATTTTTAATATTCATTGAATTTGTCAACTTCTTAATTAAATACACATGTAATTAATCAATGTAATCAATGTATGTGAACAACAATTATAGTGTACCAGGAGCAAAACATTTGAAATGTGAGAATATCTGGACTCTTTTAGCAAAGCTATGGGAATTGTTATGGATACAGTTTGTTGTTGTGTCTCGACAATTTGTCATGACAACCTTTCATTTTGGCGTTGACTTAATTTCCCACTAGCCCAAATAAACCACTGCCAAAGTTATCACTGTTCGGTGTCTATGTTCAGATATTTTTGTTCTTCTTAGAGGAAAAGAGATGTTCATAGATCTTATGTATCTAATTGAAATAGTACTACTCAAACATTGACCCTAGGTTAAGCAGACATACCGATAGCAAGGGCAGTTTGTTCGTAAGCCTCAACCCGTTGGCTCATCAAATTGATATTGCTACTGTAGAGCGACACATCCTAATGCAGAAGTTTGGCTTCTCCTCCACGGCGAGTAATAGAGTTACCCTAGGGCGTAGCATAGTTTTTCTGTGTGCTATTCACAGTTCAGCTTTCCCTACTTGGAGACTGGTAGGTCGTCCTTATTTAGGAAGCAAGATCGCGCTCTTTGAGAGTCATCACTGCGTAGAGAGTTAGAGAGATGGATAGTATTGAATTTCCCTATAAGCGGTTAGAGAAAGCTTACTGGCGTGGTATATACTAGGTAACATAATCCGCGGTCACGGTATTAGTAAATGATCTCTGGATTGCCTTAGATAGGGAACATGTTGTTGGTAGCAGCAGCTCAAAGCAAATTCGACAGCCGGCCGTGTGCAGATAATGATTAATTAGGGATATTATAGATTGTACAATGTCAAGATCGTTCGTTTCTCCAGAAGTTTGTGATCCGTACGAGTTAATCAAGCAATTAAGCCGAGACATTATATTGGTTCATTGATGTATCCGGTCATTAACACTGAGATGGAGCCTTTCGAGTGAAATTCGCCCTGGCTCGTGATAAGACCACAAAGCGCACGAAATGATAGAACCTTAATTCTTAGTGAGACAGGGTTTCTTTTAAGAAGCCAAGAAGAGAGGAGTGTTGAGCAACGTGTATTCCTACATTTGAAAATTAATTACATATTGTTGCCTGTATTAAATTAGAATTAGACCCTCGAGTAAAAGCGAATAAATTCATAATCAGCGACACGAGGGCAACTACGACCGATTGACACCATTTCTTCCTGATCTGAATCTGTTGTCTTGTTTCTTCCTTATTAGCCGTCAGTTATAGTCTGTTAGACCACTCGTTATATACATATATGTACCGACATGCTGAGCCATCTATCTATCAGCCTCTGTATCTTTGAGATGCAAGTAACATGTTTGTTTCTATTTTTAGTTTTTTTATCAGCCGGAATCTTAGGTCTAAAACGGGTTAGACGCAGATGAAAATATGAATTTTTCACGTGTAAGATCAGATTTATTGTAACATTTCATGGTTTGTTATTTTTAGAATAAAATTTTGTAGCAAAATGTTTTAAGTACTATATGGTTTTGAATATTTTTCATACGTCATAATCATCATCAGAAACCTTTGATTAAACGCCGGTTTCATAGTTATCAACTTGCTCATCATTCGTTCGTCCTCTATCCATCTCTCTCTTTATTTGTACATTCTTTGGAGCAGATTAGCTGAAAGCCGCTTTTCCATGCCTTTTGTTAATAAACTAATTAATAGACCAGGAGTCTTGTTTCCTCTCTCTCTCTCTCTCTCTCTCTCTCTCTCTCTCTCTCTCTCTCTCTCTCTATATATATATATATATATATATATATATATATATATATATATTTATATGTCATCCAATGTCTATCACTTTTCACTGAGCCATTGATTTTTCAATTCAGCATTGTTTAGATGACTGACGATTTACATTATTTGATTGCTATCTGTTGGTCGGCTGTCTAATGTAAATTTCGCTTGGGAATACCAAGTGCAGGATATCTTTCTTTTACAGAGTCGCATATCTTGAAATTTCGAACTTAAAGTTCATCATTTCTCCTAACCGACCTTGCTCATCGTCTACTTTATTTAATCCCGTATAACGCACTCCATCTGCGAACAGCGTAGATCCAGATTAATCGTAACTGTTCTAATGAAATCAATATTAGAATGACTGCTGATCTGTGCCTGTGCTTTTCGCAGTTGGAGGCGCGTTATATACTGCTAAATATGAGGTTTTAAATATTCTGATGGAATTTCTCATGACGCTTCGCGGATCCGCTATCGATGTCCCCGAAATATAATGGAGTATTATACAAAAGTGTCATTTTTTTAGCAAAAATTAGAGTGTGATATTCTTTGCGTTTGGTGTCCAATTTCGTGTTATGTGTGACGTAATTGTGAGATGCAAGTAAAAGCTGATGTAGCGGTATGGGCCTTTCTATTGCTGAACTACGATCAACGATCTTTGACAGTAACCCATTTTAACTATCTGCGAGTTAAAGCTCGCTTTTGCCTTTACCAATTGCAAATGAAATCTTTCATTACATAGTGTTATCTTCGACCTTGATTTTTCAATGCAAAATACTGCAAACATCCTTTTTTTACTCGCAAGTTCTCATCGTCTTGTTTAGGATTGTTTCAGGTGATTGATTTGGATATGCGTGGTGCAGAATCGGCACTTGCTCTACTTTAAGACATAAATACGAACACACACCAGACGCTAAGTCCAACATATGTGCTTTTTCTTAAACATAAACAAACATCATTATTACAATGAATTATGCTTCTGCAACTGTGTCAACAGGATTTCACTTACTAGTAGCATATTTGTCCTGAGTGAAATTGTGTATGCTTTTTGTGAACATGGTAAATGTTTAAGTAGCACATTTGATCGTGATTTTCAGGAAGGTAAAAATCATAACAGAGTTTCTTAGTAGCTCATAAAATATTATCTTTTCCAAATTTGAGCACACACACTCTATGAATTGTTCTTAAGCTTAGATATTGTCTACTAACTGTACTTGCCGTCATTACTAATCATATGTTGATCCTTTATTGGCAATCACGTTCTATACGTACGAGTACCTGGTGTGTAATTATTTCATTCTTCTTCCAAGACTTTTTCCAAGATTGAAGCGGCTTAAAACCGCCTACTTGAGTTACAGTTCAACTACTTAATTCCGTATGTACTGAAAGTGTATTTTAGAAGTAACTAATGGCACGAGTCAATACAAACCGCCTACTTGAGTTACAGTTCAACTACTTAATTCCGTATGTACTGAAAGTGTATTTTAGAAGTAACTAATGGCACGAGTCAATACAAACCGCCTACTGGAGTGACGGTTCAGCTACATAATTCCGCATGTACTGAAAGTGTATTTTAGAAGTGACTAATGGCACGAGTCAATACAAACTGCCCTACTTATTAGCATTTGTTTGAAGTTAAATTCGTAAATACATTTGTACCATGTCATTATCGCAAATCAGTTGATATTGAAAATTGAAGGGAAAACAATGCATCAAAGATAGTGAAGTTATCAAACATTAAATCGGTATATGTTATGAAAGATAAAAATACCTAGGTGTCTAACCATTCATGAAACACGCGGAATTAAACAAGATTAGCACTCACGTTGTGATTATGTAATGATTCACACAAAGTTTGCTATTCGATTAATCAACAATCTTTTGGAAGTTTTAATAAACAATGACTGATTAACAATTAGTGCTAAATAGGCAGAGCTTGAGGATAGTAGATACGTATAGTTAGTGTTGGCACACTGCGAATTTTGAAATTAGTACAACTTTTTTTGACGTGGTCAAAACAGAAAAGATCACGTCATAATTTGTTAATTCAGCTCAATTTGACTTTCTGCTCCTGCACAGATGCTGAGCACTGAGAGGAGCTCAAGTGCAGCACACACAAGAAAATTATTTTTGTTATATATATCATAAATAATGCCACAAAGTTACATTGCATTGAATTCAACAGATTTTAGAGAGGCGATGCAACTTTTCCATATATTTAACATGAAAGCATCAATAAGAGTATCTTAAGATCATGAGTATTGGTTTACAAGCTTTGGTGGGATGAATGTGTGGACAAAGCTAGTTGTGTTAGAAGATATCATAAAGGAGAATTAAAATGTTGATTTCAAGCACTCCACCCCTCTAAAAAAAGACATCCTGCAATGTTTCAGAAAAGATATACATCTATAGATTACATTTAGTAATAATAGCATTGATATCAGCAATAATATCTTTTAGAGTAAGATGGTTAAAATAGTGCTATAAGAAGATGGAGTAAATTGCGTATTTGACGTACATAAATAGATTAATTTATATATGGCTAAATTCAACACGAAGGTCTCGTACACTTTACAGGGCCGATCTGAAATGATTCAACAACAGCAGAGATATAAATTATGTCAAACACAGTTCGATTTAAAACAGCTTATGATGACTCTATATATGATGTAGCTTTTGTAGACCGAACCATAGGAATGGCACAAATGGACATAAATCTAAAATCATCCATACGTTTGAAAGAATTAAAGAAACATGGCAAATTGTTGAAAATGAAAGTACCCGCCGTAGATGGATGTCCAGTTAGCGTATTGATAATACCGTAAGAAGATGTATCAGGTGTGAAGTATTCTCTGGATATTTTTATGCCGTTTTAAATGAATGACGTCGGAGATATTGTACAGCAAATAAAAGCACAGTATTTGAAGAATCTTTACTACGATCCTGAACGTCCAGATTGTTACACAATCTTTACTACGATCCTGAACGTCCAGTTTGTTACACAATCTTTACTACGATCCTGAACGTCCAGTTTGTTACACAATCTTTACTACGATCCTGAACGTCCAGTTTGTTACACAATCTTTACTACGATCCTGAACGTCCAGTTTGTTACACAATCTTTACTACGATCCTGAACGTCCAGTTTGTTACACAATCTTTACTACGATCCTGAACGTCCAGTTTGTTACACAATCTTTACTACGATCCTGAACGTCAAGATTGTTACATAATCTTTACTACGATCCTGAACGTACAGATTGTTACACAATCTTTACTACGATCCTGAATGTCCAGTTTGTTACACAATCTTTACTACGATCCTGAATGTCCAGTTTGTTACACAATCTTTACTACGATCCTGAACGTACAGATTGTTACACAATCTTTACTACGATCCTGAACGTCCAGTTTGTTACACAATCTTTACTACGATCCTGAACGTCCAGTTTGTTACACAATCTTTACTACGATCCTGAACGTCAAGATTGTTACACAATCTTTACTACGATCCTGAACGTCCAGTTTGTTACACAATCTTTACTACGATCCTGAACGTCAAGATTGTTACACAATCTTTACTACGATCCTGAACGTACAGATTGTTACACAATCTTTACTACGATCCTGAACGTACAGATTGTTACACAATCTTTACTACGATCCTGAATGTCCAGTTTGTTACACAATCTTTACTACGATCCTGAATGTCCAGTTTGTTACACAATCTTTACTACGATCCTGAACGTCCAGATTGTTACACAATCTTTACTACGATCCTGAACGTCCAGATTGTTACACAATCTTTACTACGATCCTGAACGTACAGATTGTTACACAATCTTTACTACGATCCTGAACGTCCAGATTGTTACACAATCTTTACTACGATCCTGAACGTCCAGTTTGTTACACAATCTTTACTACGATCCTGAACGTCCAGATTGTTACACAATCTTTACTACGATCCTGAACGTCCAGTTTGTTACACAATCTTTAGTACGATCCTGAACGTACAGATTGTTACACAATCTTTACTACGATCCTGAATGTCCAGTTTGTTACACAATCTTTACTACGATCCTGAATGTCCAGTTTGTTACACAATCTTTACTACGATCCTGAACGTCCAGTTTGTTACAGAATCTTTACTACGATCCTGAACGTCCAGTTTGTTACAGAATCTTTACTACGATCCTGAACGTCCAGATTGTTACAGAATCTTTACTACGATCCTGAACGTCCAGTTTGTTACAGAATCTTTACTACGATCCTGAACGTCCAGATTGTTACACAATCTTTACTACGATCCTGAACGTCCAGATTGTTACAGAATCTTTACTACGATCCTGAACGTCCAGATTGTTACACAATCTTTACTACGATCCTGAACGTCCAGATTGTTACACAATCTTTACTACGATCCTGAACGTCCAGTTTGTTACACAATCTTTACTACGATCCTGAACGTCCAGATTGTTACACAATCTTTACTACGATCCTGAACGTCCAGTTTGTTACACAATCTTTACTACGATCCTGAACGTCCAGATTGTTACAGAATCTTTACTACGATCCTGAACGTCCAGTTTGTTACACAATCTTTACTACGATCCTGAACGTCCAGATTGTTACACAATCTTTACTACGATCCTGAACGTCCAGATTGTTACAGAATCTTTACTACGATCCTGAACGTCCAGTTTGTTACACAATCTTTACTACGATCCTGAACGTACAGATTGTTACAGAATCTTTACTACGATCCTGAACGTCCAGTTTGTTACACAATCTTTACTACGATCCTGAACGTCCAGTTTGTTACACAATCTTTACTACGATCCTGAACGTCCAGTTTGTTACACAATCTTTACTACGATCCTGAAAGACCAGTTTGTTACACAATCTTTACTACGATCCTGAATGTCCAGTTTGTTACACAATCTTTACTACGATCCTGAACGTCCAGTTTGTTACACAATCTTTACTACGATCCTGAACGTCCAGTTTGTTACACAATCTTTACTACGATCCTGAACGTCCAGTTTGTTACACAATCTTTACTACGATCCTGAAAGACCAGTTTGTTACACAAATATCAATCCAGTATGGAAACAAACTAAACGGGACAAAGTAAGCTTGGTCTGAAAAAGTGAAAAGCGGGAGATGACAAACAGAATGCTTTTCAAACAATATCAACAAAATAATCGTTAAATATCGAAAGCCTGAGAAAATACGGTTTGATGAAGGAAAACAACTCTACAACATAAATGTTAAGAATTTGCTGGAAAAGGAACATATTACATACTTTTAAACTTATCCTGAAAACAAAAAAATAATTATTTAGTGCAAAAGTTTAACAGAACTCTAAAGACAAGAAGATGGAAACATTTTTCTCAAAATGAAAAGAGAAAATGGGTTGACGTTTTACTATCACCAAAATCAGGGGTACATTAAAACTCGTTATAAATCAATATACATGATCCCGATTGAAGCAAGCACGGGAGAAAAGAAATGAAATGTATGGATCAGTTTTTACGGTTATATGACAACTGATACATTTGGACCACCAAAATTTATAACCTGTGAAACAGTTAGAATTTCAAAATTTGAAATAATCTTGCAAAAGAATAAGTAATAAATTTATCGAGGAAATATTTAAAATCAAAAGGCTTGTGATCATGATATAGCTTCGAGATACTTCGCCTCTGGTGACAATGTTCCTGTTGTGAGCTCTGTCAACGAGATGAAATACTCATACGTTCAGATGACACGTGACAATTTAGAAACGCCAAAAATCAATATTGACCACAACCCCCTCCCCCCAAAAAAAACAAAAACACATAAAAAACCCAATGATTTATATTGTTACTAATAGTTGCAAAAGCTGCTTTGGCTTTTGGAATAGATTATGAAATACGGACGAACTCCGGTTTCGACTCTTTAATTATGCTTTCCATGTTGGCTAAGCACAATCGTGCTAAACACGTGAGCTTTGCTCAATCCAAATCATTTGTTTGTGTTGCACCTTTGATCAACAATGAATATAACATACCATCTAATACCAAAACTAGAAATATGAAGCGCTCAGCTAGAACAGAAACAACATTGCCAGCGCTCTTCAAATAACCAACTAATAAGACGACCTTTGATAGCAGTTAGCGCTACTGCTACATTTTTAATTACCTTAAAGAAATAAATGTGTAGTTTTTTCAAGCCATTTTTGCTTTTGTCTAAAAGCGATCCACTTGGAGTAAGTGGCTTAGAGGTAGATGAATTGAGTGGAGTAGGAGGTTGACGTCAAACAGGGTTAGGAAATAAACAACACTTTTACCAAATTCGCTGTTGAGAGAGTAATTGATGACAGCTGTTTCCTTCGCTGTAGCAGCTATTGATACAGCATTTTCTTTGAATAGTCTTTCAGACGTTCACCTAATGGCAATTTATATCCATCTTTATCATTAATCATTTCAATGTTTTTTCTAAAATTGCTATCCAACCCTGTTAGATGTCAAACTACTTCCGCATTGTTACTTTTAACGCCTTCCAACTGTTCTTGGTTTTCAACTTTTGCTTGGCTCTGTTTCTTTGCTGATATCTTTTTAAATTACTCTTCAATATATTTTTATACATTTCCTCATCCGAAGGAGACTATTTTATCACTGAGTTCATGTTACATTTGGTGAAAATTTAACTGTCTTGATCTTGGACTTACGATTATTAGAATCAAATTGAAAATGGAACATAAAAAGATAACGGGAAAGAATTGAGAACCAAAGAATTGAAAAAGATAGACGAGACATTATTGAATGGCAGAACTATTCCAATAGATAACTTGAAATATAGAAAAAGAACTGAACGACGATTGCATTGCAGAAGACAATAATTCTCAAAATATCACTAATGATGAATGATTCGACCTTTCTCTCGTTCTCGTCAATCTCTTTCTTTGAATTTTTTTTATATGATCTTTTGGACATATTTGTACTGCCACACATGTACTTAGTGTGTGACCAGTGGAAATATTTTCTTTGCACTCGGCATAACGTTTTCGATATCAACTGATTCATTACGCACACTATTTGGTTTTGTAAACTTTAGAAATATAAGGTAAAATTCAACAAATGGTACGCCTAACATTTTCAGCGCTTTATTTGAGTTTATGTTTTGTGTCATTGCTTGTAAAATTCTGACTTATTGTTAACGTTAATGAATCAGAAATATGTGTCGTTGTGATATCTTTGCCTCTTATATACTTGCCATGCTATTTTCAGCTTTCGATTTTGTTTAAACTTTTTATTTGAAGTACTTTTTGTGCTTTCTTCACAGCTTTATTGTCGTATTTTTCACACAACTTGCATTGAATTCGTGGTTTTGTTGTACAGTGAAGCTATTTTGTTTTCTTTTCTCGAACTTGGAACATTCGTGTAATCCCTTTTATTTTATATTCCCAATTAGATTTCACATTAGTTTTCAATAGTCAAAGTAAACTTGCAAATCAGCTTGCAACTAAGCTTTGTTCCAATTCAAATTTATATTGAACTAACCTTCCAAATTTCAGCACAAATAAATAAAAGGTGAACAAGACAAATAAAAGATGAAAACAAGGCTGGTAAAGAATATGAAAGCCAAAAGATCCAAATAAAGTTGAACTTGGTAGACCAATTGGAAAACTTTCGCAAGAATTCAAGAAAGCCAAAGATGAAAGATGAAAGAAAAGAACAAGAAGAGTCCAAATATCACAAGCACAGCTTTTCCTGCTGATTAATACCGAGGAAAATATAAAACTAATAATAATAATATTTTTTAAAAAATCAATCTATTTATCATGCAGCACTTAACTTTAAAAACGTTGTTTAAGATATCAATATGTCCACCATAAACTCGGATATTAGGGAAACTACAAATTTAATTAATCCATTTTAACTTCGGAATCGACTTCCTAATTGCACATGGACTTTTACGTGACAACATTTTTAACACCATACAAACAAATGTACAGTCAAACATATCTTGTTAAATTTTTTAAGCGTTTGGCTAATAAATATCATTTACATACATAAAATTGAGGATTGAAACACAAGACACTATCAACAAAATTTATCATCCAGCATGCTTTTGAAACAGCTATTGGAGTTTTACAACCTATCCTTCTTCAGACCGGGATATGGAAGCTTGTAACTCTAATAATTCCAGTTTATTTTCACCTGTTTCACAATTGACTACATAATAGCAAAATAACTGATTAAATTGATACATAACAAACATCCAAACATCTCTGAAGCAGAATGATTACTTCTGATCTAAAGAATAATTGCTTTTATATTTTGAAAAACAAACAAAAAAGTAATATAAAACAAAATGTAACAGTCATAAATACAACTTTAAATTTAAAACACTAGCACACGTGTAGATCTCGGCACAACATCCACAGTCAATAAAACCGGTCACCACTACAAAGTCTAGGCTGTCTCTTTCCTAGTGCTCCTCTGTTATCTCCTACACTACCGATAGACAAACGTCTTAAATTCAGGTTTGCAAAAAGTTATCGAGATTAAAAGTGATTTAGTCAGAGAGAGAGAGTACACTATAGAGGTGCTAGAAATACAAATAAACTAGCATACAGTTTTGAATTGAGTGAAGGCTAGCATGGCTATAGCTTCAAGTGACATGGGAATAACAACAGCTAGATTATTGTTGCAGGAATAGGTACTGGTGCAGTTGTTCCTTTGACCATGATAAAGTTTTCTGGAACATTGTTAGGATTTGCAAATCCATTAAGGTAAATGTGATGAAGAATAACGTTTTAGAACATGATGGAATAGTAACATCTGCTATCAGTAAGGTCAACAATATCTAGGACCTGAAAATCAAGAATGCAATCACTGATAAGGAAATCAACCATAAAGATTTTGTTTTGATCACCAACGGGTAAAACAATCATAAAGAGATAAGAAATGCAACCAGGAAGCAAAATAGATAATACAGAGATCCAAGACATAGAGGAATCAACACAAAACAGAAGAAATAGCTGTCTGAGTGGTCTAAGGTGCTCGAGTTTACTGATCACTGACATCTTACCTCTGTCCGCGTGGGTTCGAGTCTCGGCTTGGTCGACGTGGGTATGTGAGAAAACTTGCCAATAGCTTCCCGTGGGTCGGTGGTTCCCGGGGTTTTCCAGGGTTATTCCTCCACCATATAAAACCTATCATGTGCCGATAAATGGCACTAGACCCAATCTTCAGTTAGATACATTATACTTTCAAAGTATTTTTGTGAATAAACAATTTGACTTGCTTGTTATGTCAATTACGTCATTGCCTAAGGGACGATATATAAACAACTTCTTGACATCTATATACAACACTTGCGTACATGACCATATTGGTAAGACTGACGAAATCATTAAACACCCTTCACGGTCATTGGCTAATTAAAAAAATATTCGACTGAAATGCACTCAATACAGGCCCTGGACAGTATGTTATGAAAGTGCCCATTTTTTCTGTATATAGCAATTTCCATTAAAGTTAAATATATTGGGTTCACGTACTTGTTTATGGGACTCAGTTATATACTCATACAAAATTTACTTTTATGGAAATTACTAAATACAAAAGAAAAGCACTGATATGGGCATCAACGTGGCAGAAACTTATGCTACGCTAGTCTTGGGGTGCTTGAAAGAAACATGATTTCACAGAATAAGGGATAAACAAGGAAAACAATTTGGTGATTATTTGGGAAACAACTGGAAAAGGTTTTTAGACGACGACGACTTCATAATATGGAATAAATATATATCTATAGAACAATTTTTCCAGGAACTTAATAACTTACATCCAGCGTAACAATTCACAACAAAATGAGAGTGCAATAAGTATTCTTCTCTTGGATATACTCGACAAATTATTTGGAACCCATATTTCTACAGACATTTATAGTAAACCAACTGATACACATAAGTATCTCTACTTTAAATCTTGTCATGAAAAACGTAGAAACGTTAAAATTCCATTTAATCTTGCATCAAGAGTGATAACAATTGTAACGAACAATCATATACAAGAACAGAGATTCGCAGAAGTAGAACAATATCCTCGCAGTCAAAACTACCCAGATTGAATTATCAATCAAGGAATACCGAGGATGGAAAGAAATAGACCAATCAAGGGAGATGACTGTGAAAATATTAACCCATCATCAAATGTAATTTTTTAAATTAATAACTTATAATCCACTGAACACTGATATCTTCCCGATGGTATGAACATGTGAACAACTATTTCGACATAGTGATAAAGTGAGATATGTTTTGAAAGAATGTGAACTACTGACTAGTAAGAGACAACCAAAGATGTAAAATAAATTCTTACCAGGTCTAAATTTAACTTCATTGAATGAGATGTCCGAGTATCCAACGAGTAGATGCAAAACACGTTTTAATATAACAGAACAAAACTCTATTAAATTTAAGAAACGGTAGGATATTTAAAGTTAAACTGGGCATGGATTGCAATTCAAAAAAATGTGATTAATGCATTGATATGTACGATATGTGAATGCATTCACATATGTCAGACTAAAAATGAACTAAGAATGAGATTGACAGTACACAGACAGAAAACACAAACAGAAGATCTCAGATTATTAAAAGTTAATAAATATCTACATAACTGTTCAGGAGGAAACTTCAAAATCCTTCCCTTATATAAATTATTTACTGCTAAGACATACTTAAAAGAAGAAAAGGAACTTTATTTCATACCCAATCTACAAACAGACCTTGATAGTTCTAATTAATTATTCAAAAGTCATGAAAAATTAAAACGGGATGCTTTGTACATTGTATCAATAAACTGATACATTTTCATAACATGTTCGTAGGAAACCGATATTGGTTGTTTCAGTTTGTATGGACCACTTTATACATTGTGTCAATACATCGATACACTTTCATAACATACTGGACATGGCCTATATTGAGTGCATTGCTGTAAATGTTTTTTGTTGTTGTTATATTTCTGTTTTTGCCTAGGTAATGACTGTAAAGGTTGTTTAATGATTTCGTCAGTATTACGAATGTACTTTTGTATACAAGTGTTGTGTATAGATGTATAGGTTGTTTATATCTCACCCTATAAACAATGACGTAATTGACATAACAACGATGTCAAATTCTTTATTTGCAAAAATACTTTAAAAATACAATGTATCTTCCTGAAGAGCATCCATCATGATGATGATGAGAAAGAGCTTGAACATATTACATATATCATGCTAAATATATATATATATATATATATATATATATATATATATATATATATATATATATATATATATATATATGTGTGTGTATGTGTGTTCACATTGATAGGTTTAATTTGTTTTTTACTCGATACATACACTTCGGGAAGAGAATGTAAAATTTTATTCGAAAAATCATAATTATCAAATGGTCTCGAGACTTGTGACAAAGGTCCCTTTTTAATCAAATATGCCCTGACCCCTTCCCCTTGCCTCGACTCCTTCTGTAAGAAATTCTGACTGAAATTGCTATGCACCCAGTAAACAAGCAGTCCGGTACTTTGTGTGTTGGATAGCATATATCTGGCTGGTGGATAATATATAATGATAGAAGGTAACACATTACTAGTGTGCTCACGTGAATGCACACATATCAGTCGCGATAATCAATTAATGGTGTGTCATTTATTGATTTTTATGTTGGTCGTAGATCTTAGTCTATTAGTACAAACGGCATAATATTTAGATACAGAGAGAGGTGTAATTAGAATATCTCAGTGTGAGCCACGTTTTATTTATTTTGTGTGAGTGGGCGAGGCCCACGCAAAACAAAAATCATACTAATCTAAATTTCACAGTATGCTAGCTCTGCCTATATCTCTCTACTGACTATTTGTTATTTATTGCCATATTGCGAGAAGACACAACTAAAACTATTGAAAGCAAATTACATTATTATTATTTACATCCTTATGCACAAAAAGACGCCAGAGGTAATTTTTGGGTGATGCAATGTCTTTAAAGTAATTGGTGAATTGGGCGATGCAATGTCTTCAGAGTAATTGGTGAATCAAAATCAACGGGTAACTTATATAGAATTAGTTTTATTCCTTGTTAAGTTAACCATAAAGGCCATGTTTGAGGATACTATTTGGTTTAGCTCATTATACGTAATAAGAGTAAAACATTATTACTCTGATAAAATGCTGTTATTTACTTTGCTGGGGTATTGCTTTTAATTCCAGCACCACCACCACTACTACCATTACTGTTGCCGCTACTACTACTACAACTACTATTATAGGTCTACACATATCTGATTAACTTTTTGCAAGCATGGTCGGGTAAATGTTTTTGCCGACAGTGGACATAGGCTGAACACCATATGTAAATCAAAATCATTTATTTAACATTACAAATCTGATTTGCCCAGAACTATACACAAAATACAAATAAAAACGGAATCACAGGAATACGGAGTGGCTTGCCTTGTACCTGCAATATATGTGCGACTCTATTTGAAGTAAGTGTCTCCATGTACATAAGAGTAGAAGTTGTTACACGTGCGGACAAAAATGTCCACCATTTTGCGGACAATTCCAGGTTTTGTTGATATAAATATATTTATGTTTTGACAGAACCCGGATGTGTCATCAGATCTTTGTAGATTTATACCACTAGTATAAACTCACGAGAGATCAATCTGCAAATAAACGAACACAACGGATCCATTCCATCTAACATGTAAACAAGGAACATGTTGATTATAAACAAACCAATATAACAAATTTCAGATAATAATGAGAACTTGATCCATTCTGTAGTATTGTGGTCGAAATGGATAGGTCTGGTGTTTTGAGCCTTAAATCTACGAGAATTAATAATGTCTTAGTAGTTACATATAATAAAATAACACAACATGTTGTCGCTGGATTGGATCATATCATCTTGTGCTTACATATTTGTTTGAATGAAAACATTGCAGATGTATCTCAGCTGACCTATATTACCAGTACTACTATAGTTTTTTCCGGGGCCCTTTGATATTTGTACCCATATCGAGATCTGAATAAGTAAAAGCACACTACTGCTATATACTTGATGAAATTGATTAACTTCTTTAGGTTTTCAAGCCAACATTTCCTATCTTTTTCCAAACACTGTCTTTTCCGTTTCCATGCGAAGTGATAAGTTTCTATAATGTTAATCCAGTGCCATTTTAGCCCTGGGGATTAAGATCTTTGTTGACATTTGGGATCCATCTTGGGCTTCTTTTTTTGAACAAGAAAATTAGCTTGAGGTTGCAAATTGTTCTTTTTAAATTAATGAGCTGTTTCAAACTGATCGGCTAGCTTCAGATACGTCCGTAAGCGGCCGTCTTGCAATCTTTCATGTACCATTCGCCCTTTTTAAAACTAGACTCTTGCAAGCATTTGCATGAAGCGTGTCACCTTAGCCAAAATGTCTATCGGGTTCCAACCTAAGGGCGCGGGGTTAACATTAGGATAATCTTCAAATGGAAATGGATAGGACGGTGTTACATTGCGATATAAAAGTGAATAATTGTCACCCCATTTATAGCAATATTAAGCTTCTCTTTAGTCAGATCTAAACAAGAGTGCAAGTCTGAAAGGACCCAGGCACAAACATATAGACACTGGGCCTCCTTTAACAACAACCGCCCCCCCCCCCCGCGCCACCTTAGTTGTTGAAGTACTGTACACATTTAAAAGTGAAGGTAGCGGGCGGTGTTTGCATCAAAGGCTTTCTCTCTTAAGTTATCACATACTATTCCTTCGATATAAAGCATGAACAATATTTATTCTTTTCAAATTAGTGAGAATTTTTTTTTCTCCATAATATATGAAAAATAATATTGTTTCATTGCAAAACTTTAGTCCCTTGTTGAAAAATAGAAAATGTGAATTTATACAATTTATATTATACTTCTCAAAGCTTCTATTTGTATTTTAAAGATTAATTACAACCGTATACAAGTATTGATCTATATAATCCATGCAATTTTGTATTGGGGGCTAAGAAACAAGACATTAAAGAAATACAAAAATACAACAATAATTTAAACTTTATAGAGACAAACTTTCTAGAAGCTTTTATAAAGAATGTATTTGAAGCATCTCGAACTCTTAAAGGAGGATAAATCCCTTATGTCCATTTCCCCTTAAAAGGATAATAAAGTTAGAAAAGGAAAACATCCCCGACCCTCTCCCAAAACAACAACAACAACAAACAAACAACCATTGGTTCTAAATGTGGAAAATGACCAAGGTCACGTCTGAAATGTTTGTAAAGATGTTTAATGTTTTTCTCCAAAATGTAAACAAAAATGCAAGTCAGACCTGATTGTAACTATATATATATATATATATATATATATATATATATATATATATATATATATATATGTGTGTGTGTGTGTGTGTGTGTGTGTGTATCACAAGTTATATAGCAAATAATAAGCTTTCCAAGTGCAACGTGTCTTTGAGAGATTGTTTTTGTCACGGAAAAAATGTGCAAGAAATAAACATAACAATGCGCGGTGCAGCCAGTCAGAGTAACAGGCCTGGCACTTTCGAGATCTAAGATCACTATCTTAAGGAGGACGACACAAACAAACAACAACTACAAAAACAAAAAGATCGTTCCCACTCTTAGTGCCTAGCTAAAGGAGATATTTTTAATGCAACGTTTTGGTTGGCAGCTGGATGGGAGGAAGTATTGTTATTGGTCTTTTGGTTTGGAGTATATATCCATGTGGAGTTTGTTTCAATTATTTTTGTTGATTTCTCTGATAACACGTGGTTTGGATTTGAGATTTATGTCGTGAACTTGATTGAGTGATGGAATTAATTTGCTTTGTTAACAAAATCGTCCAGCTTTTCTTTTCGTGGTGCCACTTCATTTCACTGTCGTCACTGAAACGTAGCCACTAGAGTGGAATGTGCAACATTAATGTTAAGAGTCTGCAGTACAATTTGCCATGAACATATTTGCATACGAGAGTGTTCTCTTTGTGACCATTGTGGTGCCATTACTTTGCAGATAGTTTTATCCATTGAATTCGAAATAATTTAGTTTTAGTACTAGTTTCAATATTTAGACTAGAGTGCAAGTTGGTGGTCTCGTTTCTTGTCTTGTTCGCCATGGTTCCCTGAATATTTTTGTTCACTTATCATGGGGGACATTGGTGTACAAGGAAGCTGCATCCATTGAGACAAGCAGAGAATTGGCTAGAAAAATGAAATTGTTTTTACTTTAAATCATGAAATAGGTGGTGTCTTGAAGGAATTGTTGATACATGGGCACTCATGCCAAACTGGAGGTATTAAGAAATGTTCTCCGATGAATGACCAGTTAAAGAAATTATTGGTCTCCCAGGATTATCTGATTTATGTATCATGAGTTTTAGGTACATCTGCCTGCCATATGTTTCTGTGGAGTAAGGCATTCATTTGTTTTTTCATCTACGTGTTATTAGGGTACAATGACACTTGAGAAACAAGGGACACCCTGTGTTAAAAAGGGTAAGCCGATTATAAAGTCAAACATGAAATTAACATTAGGTGGGAATTATTTTTGGTGGGAAATTGTAACATTGTAACATGATGGGTATGTTTTGGCGGGGAAATGTAACATTTAACATGATTAATCTGTTTGGATTCTAACTGAAATGCTACGTGGGTCTGCATATTATAGGGACAACGGGAATGAACATTAGGCCTCCAATATAGAAATAGCACTAGGAGGAAATTAACTTTAGGTCCACATTTTTTTCTGATTCTGGGGACAAGGGGAAATCCTATGTTAAAAAACGTATATAGGTTTAACATGATGGGTCTATCTAACCTCTAACAGGAAATCCTATGTAAAAAATGTCTATAGGTTTCACATTATGGGTCTCTATGAGGCATAAGGTAATTTTACATGGAAGGAGTTCTCCGCACTCTAACAGTAGACATGGTCATCTATCCCCAAACAGTCCGAGTTATATACTATCCAGCAACTAGTTATCTACTATCCAATACCCAGTTATCTACCATGCAGCACCCAGTTTATTTAATGTCTAACACCCAGTTATCTACTATCCAGCACACAGTTTATTTACGATCCACCACCCAGTTATATATTATACAGCGCCCATTTATCTAATATCCCGCACCCAATTATCTGCTATCCAACACTCAGTTATCTGCTATGCAGCACCCAGTTTATTTACTATCCAGCACCCAATATATTTAATACCCAACAGCAAGTTATCTATTATTCAGCATCCAGCTATCTACTATCCAACACATAGTTATCTACTCTCCAGCACCCAGTTTATTTACTATTCAGCACCAATTTTTATATTATCCACCAATCAGATAACTGGTATCCAACACACAGTTATCCACTATCCATAACCTAGTTTATTTACTATCCGGCACCCCGTTATTTACTATCCAGCACAGTTATTTACTGACCAGGTTCCCTTGCCATCCTCCTAATCCTTATAGTAAAGGTGTATATATATATATATATATATATATATATATATATATATATATATATATATATATATATATACATGTGTGTGTGTGTGTGTGAATATCTTATTCAAATTTTAAAAGGCAAAGAAAAAAATCAAGACACTTACTTTCGTGGTATATATTCCCTTGGAATAAAAATGCAAAGACATTATACAAAGCAATCTCACAGTAATGTCCTTTATTTATGAGGAAATAGTTATAAATATGTAACAAAGAATCTGAAGGTAAATTAAATCCAGAGAAATGTAGTCAATAATACAAACACACGACATATCGTCCAAAAATTTCAAAGGAAAAGTAACGTCATGTGGAGTCCGATCTTTGTAAAATCCCACAGGATTGAATTGTGTGGTTTCTATAATTTTTCTTTGCAAAGTTGGATTCACAAGGTATCCACTGTTGAACTGTTACTCAGTTGTGTTTTGAAATAAAGTTGGAAGAATTTTTTCATTTGCCAATTTCTTAAGAAGTTCCGATATCACGATAAACCGACTGACTTCAGCTTACGTAAGATGCGGAATGAAAAACCGACTGTATCCGACTACCACTTAATATCATCTGATGCAGATCTGATACTGACCGACTTTTTTTCAAATGTTACAAAAATCGTGCCTTATAATTTTGAAACATGCACTGGAAAATAGTTCAGCGATTCCCAAGTTAATATTTGTTTCTGGTAAAGTTGTGAATTTAAAGATAACCACTGCAAGATATTACTGCAGAGATGTTTTCTTTTTTGTTCTCTTTTCAGAGAAAAGGCACAAGTTTACTTGAAGATAAGATTTTCTTGCGCTTTGTTGCTTATTCAGAATGAATTAAAATCATCGTTGACGTCAGTAAACCTCTAGGTTTCTAAGAGATCAACGTTATAAACGAAATGATGTCTTAGCTTGAATCGTTCTGAGACGTTATCGCTGTAGGTTTCCTAAAAGTCTTATATTCATAAATAGCATGGAAAAATGACATATTACAAGACACATGAAACGGGATCATTAAGATACATATGTCTCTATTGAAAACTGTAACAGTAGAACATACATAAAAATAGAGACAGTTTTATTTCCCTTTAAATATGCATAATTGATTAAGTATTACGAATTTATCAATTAATAAAAATTATACATATTCTTAGAATTATAACTTTTTAGATATTTCTGACAGTATCCAAGCGGTGAATCCAGTATGTTTCCTTTAATAGACGTTCCATTTCAGAACAAATGTTGCATTATGCACCTTTGTACAATTAATGAGAGGAGTAGTCAGAAGTCTTGTTGGAAGTGAATTTTTTATTGTTGCCAGCCGTCTCCTCTTCTAAAATATCCATGACAATATTATGCTGAACTGACCAAAATAAGGTAGTGACAGCAAGGAGACCATCTGGGATGTTCAAGGTAAGCTGTATCACACTACAACTGAAACACTGTACTTTATCTCCTTGTCCCAAGTAAACAAATCCTGCTCTAGCTTAAGATTTGGGACTAAGTTCTTCCAGATATTTATGCCACTTTTCTTCGAACGTCTGCATTCGACTGACAAAATTACAATAGTCAGGTAAAGTCACAAGGAACGTGTAGTCTTCTTTGATTTGTATTTGTCGATGAACTTGTAGTATCCAGAGTAGTTTGTGACTGTGTGGAAGAAATCAATAGTTAGGTACACGAACGACATCGGTTTTGATAGTAGAGCGGCAAGGTCGGGCTTCATCACTGATGTCGCAGGGTACAGTATCACTCTGGCCATAGGGTATTGCATCGCTCACAACTTCGTTTAAATTTTGGTAGAATCCATCATAGTATTTCTGTTTAAAATTCATCATTCTAGATCAACGTCTGTACTCATAATGTACTTTCTGTCTTAGAGCCTTCTTTATATTAGAGATTGGTGTGCCCGTACGGTAGCATGTTGTGATCGGGAAGTCGTACTCTTTTGTCGTACACGGTCTGAAACACTGTTTCTAAATGTCGGCTGACTAATTGTTGATCTGACAAACGTACAATTTTGTGAGGATCCATCATTTTCACGCGGATGTCTTTATCTTGGCCTTTAAAGTTTCTCTAAGATGTCAAAGTTCACCAGTTGACTGAAAAGATTGTTCACGGTAAGTCCTTTCACTTTACATTTGGTATGAAGTTCTCCTTGTTTGTCTCTGTAATGGTAACTGTAATATTTATGTTCAACACCGGCAAAACTCAAAATAGCGTCTTCGGGATGTTAATCGGTCCATGCTCCTAAAGGGTCGTCTTAGATGCACGGGTGATAGCCTCTAGGGCGATAGATATTCATGCAACTATCTGTGTCCAAGTAAAGAACACGGTCTCCTAAAAGTTCCAAGATGAAGAACAATTTTAAACGGGCATTGGCTGTGACGTATGCTGCAATGATGACATTTCCAAACTCGTGGGTTGGTGCAAACTCCGGGACTTCATCGTAATTTGCCAAGATCAAATCTTCACGTGCTATTTACATTTGTTTTATGAGTTTCCTTTATCGTCGATGAGTTCAATGTTTCGGCTTGGATATACCAAGTGGACAGTCTTTGAAAATATCGTTGAGCTAGTTTCGCCCAAAACAATATACCATGACTATCTGCCTTCGTTCCGTTTCACGTGTCGCAAATTGATGACTTCTAACCATTGGTACCGTTTTTTGAATTCATCTTTATCTTCTAGAGTCAGACACTAAGAAGGATAGCCGTTAGCTTTTGCTTCCATTTCAGAAATTCGTTGACGCAGCCTGAAAACAATCCCTTCACTAGAGTTTTCGTCATCTTCTTGGTATTGGTCTGTGGTAGCAAAGTGCCAAATATCGTATACTCTTAACAGGTGGTATCCACGATCGAGGGCATGAAACAATTCGGCACTCACCCAGGTTCCTGTCAAAGTGCGTTCTTGGTCTTCGTGGCAACAAAGTTAGTATTGATTACACGTTTCAGCACACGTACGGCTTAAAAAAAACATCAGTTTTTCGTGGCAATGGTGAGATAAAACGGAATGGTATAAGTTTGTCGGTGGCAAAACTTAACATTTGATCAAACCTTCGTACTGTCGAATGTGTTCTAATTCGATGTGTTCTGTCAACATTTCAGGGTGACTGGTCAGGAATCGAGCATATTTACACACCCAAGGATACAACGAACACACGTCGATTTATTTGATATGTTCTCTTTTGAGATTCGTCTACATTGTACAGGATGCGTGTAACATTTGTCCGTCCTCCAAACAAATTAATGCGTGGATTCATTGGTTTGATGTCAACCACGTCGTACTCTTAGACGATGCTTCGGAATTTTTGATCTCTCCATTCCATCATTAAGTGGATTTGGTGTGTGCTGCTGTTAAATGTTGTTTCAAATTTGTATATATGGTTTGCTATCATCAAGTATATCTTGGCTCGTAGGGTGTATAGCTAGTGAGAGGTGTGATTATAAGCGAACTCTACACAACAGCTTTTGTCATTTCCCATAAATTGTATCATATTCAACTTGAAAGAAATATAAAATTTGCAACAAAAGTTCTCTAATGTAATGCTACCCAAATATGAGAGATGGGAAAATGCCCTTATATCAAAGGTAGCAATCATTATTTACATATATACTTTCATGCTTTAATTGAGTTAACACAATGGCGGACGTGGCTTATTTGATATCAAACGTGGAAATTTTTCTCTCGATAACTTGACCAGAACCGGTTTAAACAGTTATGACCGGAATTACCCAGAATTGAATTTTTTTAATAAATATCTTCTGCAATGACATAGGTGTGATCCAAGCCTTAATAGGGCTTATTTTAGAACATCCATGAAGTCACTCAATTGCTTAAGTTTTCTGGGTCTTTCTGGGCCACAATAAATTTAAACAGCTTGTGACAGGAATGCTCCATTATCGACTTTTACAAAATGTTCTTTGACGATAAAGCTATACTTAATGGGTATCAACATGAATTATGAGTTAGTATGTTTGAAAACGATTTTACGAAAAAATGTCTGGTAACGTTCGAGGAGAGGAGAGAATCAAAATAGGAAGTATAAAAGATGTTAGACTCGGGACAAGAAGAAGAGTATGCAAATTCGTAGGGCTGCCACAACTGTTATATTGTCGGGGATATACATGATAAGAGATATATTTGTCATTGCGGAAGAGAGATAAACTACACAGTGTTTTACTGCCCTATGAAATCGGATGTTCATAAAGATTTTTGAAGAGAAAATGTTTCATGGAGGAAGAGTTTACTGTATTTAAGCAACTGTGAAAACAATAGTAATATTATATAAAGGTATACACGGACTTTAGTTTGAATCATATAGTTGTTTTGAGAAAAATAAGAGTACAAAAGCGTACAAAGTTGCAACAAAATAGCTTATGAGTTCTTAAAAAATACTTTCTTTAAATTGTTTGTTCTGAGATTTTCTTTACTCGGAAGAGAATGAGCATTATAGTCGATATTTACAAAGTCTGTGTTGGGAAAGAATTTGGTTTAGTTCAGGAATAATTTACCTGTTTTAAATCATGTAGAATTAAAAATAGCTTTCCTAAATATTTTTTTCGAAACAATATATCGCATCTTCACAAGTTTGGATAATATTAAAGAAGGTTCAGGCGACACCAGAACAACATGCTGCACTTTGAAAGAATCAAATTCTCGTTGGGTAAAATGCAGAAGGTATTACAATGAACTGTGCACTGATTGCAAGACACCATAGAAACGCAACAAACACAAAATAACACTGCAAAACGTAAGAGCATAGATGTGTAGGAAACCATAGCAACTCAGGGATGTGACAGTTGCTGTGTTCTATACTTGTTTTGAATGATGTAGACTCGACATGTTTTATTTAATGTTATATTAATTCTGTCGCTATTCCCACTACCTTCGGTGTTATCTCCAATTTGTATATGATGTAACTTTGATATGGACAATGATCCACATAATTCCTGTTCCTTTTAACCATCTTCTGTTAAATTTGCTGTCTTGTTATGCTCCATTTGTTTTAGGACCTCCAATATTTCTTCCCACTATTTATCCTCAATCTCTTGCTAATTAAGCAATAACTTCAAACTTTCTTTAATTATTACTAGCCTGTCATTGTTTTCAATTTTTTTACAGAGAATCTTCAGACTTTATGTTGTTGTATGGTCTCCTCTTGTCTTCTCTCTATTTGTGCTTAAGTCACAATCATGCTTTTTATATGCTGCTTTCTGCTTATCTTATGAAGATGTTTGCTTTTATCATAATGTGAAAGATTCCAAATGTCTGTTGTCATTTACTAAACGAAGATGGTTTATGTCAAAATCTGGTTTCTGAACAAATATTTGAAAAATTTGGAGGTACCCTGTTATTTAAATTAGGAAAAACTAAACTAAAATAAATTTCTAAACCAATTAAAGATATTTTTGGCGTGATGCTATTTATGCTTTATCACAATGGAAAAATGAACCATCTACTGTTCATAAAAACTTGTCTCAAGATATTCTTAATTTAGTTACTATAGACAATTTTAAATCATACACAAGGTGGAGAACAAATGGTGTTGTACTTATTCAACATCCTTTTGATGCACAAGGATCTCTATTAAGTTTTGATGAAATAAATCACAATCTAATACTTTTATACAGTACTTTGCTCTTATCTCAAAGATCTCGGTGCGTTGGAAAAAGAAAATTAAAAGTTCTTTCGAAAGTGGAAATAGTTTTCATGTAGTTTTGAACAAAACGTCACTACTTAGGGTATGAGCAAAGAATACGTTTATTTATAAAGACCTGATAAGAACCAAGATACAAAAGCCAAATGGTAAACATGAAACATGGTCCAGGCAGCTAAAGTGTGCAATTGGTTCAAATAAATGGACCCAAATAAATGGACCAACTCTTTTCTTTTGGCTAAACTTTGTACAAAAGACACAAAACTGATTAGCTTTTAATTTAGATTTCTCCATAGAAATTTTGCCACAAACCAGTTTTTGAAAAAGATTAATTTAAGTGATAATGATAAATGTACCTTTTGTTATGAGGGAATAGAACAAATTGAGCACTTATTCTATAACCGTTCAGTTACTGAACACTTTTGGAAACTATTTGTGGAACTGATCCATACTTATAATCCAAATGTTAGAATTACACGAAAAGATGTCTTGATATAAAATAATGACTTTGATGATCTTATTAATTTCTTAATTTTGCTTGCAAAATATGTTATATACAGATTACGTTGTGCATCAAAAATCCCAAATCTCACCTATTATAAAAATTGTGTTTTATCATATAAAACGCTGGAAAAATATGTCTCCAAAGTAAATAACAGATGTGATGAGTTTAAGCAAAAGTAGACCCTATTGTCAACCTTTGGTACATGAACGACATCAACAAACAAACAGGCAATTTAAAACACCTTGGGGTTTGTATGAGTGTGTCTTTGTGTACAATAATTGTGAATGTATGTGTCTGTGTGTGTGCATGTGTGTATGTTGTGTCTAAGTAAGGTAACACATTTAAAAATCAGGATGGAAAATAATTTAAGGTAATGCCCCATACACCAGGTCAGGTGGTGGTGTGGGTGAATATGTAAAATCCTGACAACTTGTGTTCAATAAAAAAACAAAACACCATTTTGAATGAAGAGGACATTTAAATCTAAAAGATGACAATGTCTCTGCAAGACAAGCCTTGTCGCGGGAAGTCTACGTCTGAAGGTTTAGCGACGTTTATGTAGATCATAACAATGTTAGTGGTGGTAGTATACTTAGCGAAAGACTATGTAGACTGTAACATCCCTGAATCAAACGGGTTTTCAGCAGCAAACATGCACTAAAGTGTCCTTAGTTATGCTAACACTTTATTATCCACCGAAGGCATATCACAAGTGAAAGACGTAAGCCTTGACGGAGTCAACTGGCTTTTGGAAACAATGACTTCATTACAAGAAGTAATTGCAGAAGGTATATCACAGATGAACGGCGTAAGACTTGACAGAACCAACAGGAGATCCACGGCCTTTCACAATGAATGAAACATAAGCAAGTGTTTAGAATCTTTCAGACATCATATAAGAAATATTCTAGATCATTATTTTTTTGTACACCTTTTGTACGCTTTTGTCCTCATCATCGGCTACGAAAGCAATGCGAGTAAGACACAGGGAAGAACATCACTATATAATACAACTTTTGTACTTCGTAAAACGGTTCTAAAATTATACTAGATCATTCATTTTGATATTCATTGAGCTCACTTGTCTCACATAAAACGTTTGGACAAATCGAATCGGGGTAATTGAAGATATACCCAGTTTAAACCTTCTGATGCCCGAAAATCTGCTATTAAATATTTAAGCAAATTAAACATAAATAGATACATTAAAAAAGCTCTACAAATGTTTTGTAGACTCCTATGTCATTGCAAACAATTTTTAAAAAAAAAGATTCTTGATCATTCTGGTCATAAACGGTACAGACCAGTTGTTGTACTTTAGTTGTCTGATCAACTATCTTGATAGAGAAAGGAGCTCTGTTGTATCTGTTATATTCTGGGGCTGCATAACCTACAGTGAAATTGGAGAAATAACCCCTTAACCCCTATTCAAAGAACATTAAGTTGGGAAAAATATATTAAATTGTAGACCGCATCCTATGGGAAGATGCAAATAGCTTCGGTTACAAGTCAATTCATGTTTAAGATGATAATTCCTCTACCCGTGTTTTCTGACATGAGAACTCAGTGGGAGAAAAATATTCAAACATGGTCACGATAAATTCCAGGCTTGAATGGAATTGAGAACATATACAGAACTTTGATCATTTGTGTTCAGGGCACAGTAAGTGATATTCGTTCCAAGGACGATCTGATAGTTGTTGTTTAGGAAATTTACCATGTCCTGACACTACGTTACATTAGGTGCCTTTATGAGATCATTCTTATGAGATTACTAGGCTTTTTGGAGAGGGAAGAAGCAATCAGCAAAATATTGAACATCCTGGATTATTGAATTTATTCTGTATTTTATTTCACGTTATGCTTAATTTACGTATGATATTTCCTCATGAAACACGTTTGGGAAATTTGTTATGGCATCAAAGTGGATGTACTGTGACTTATTTTTGGTATCGGATTTCCGTACCATTTGTGATCTTAAAATATACCTAAAATGGTGACCCGAAGTCATGCATTATCATGATTAATCGGAGCAGGGTATCCTTTCATTCCAAACGAGGCACTTACCTGCTTTCAACGTATGGCCCCTTTGACTTGTTTCTGAGAGTGCATCGTGTTCACAATCGTATTTTGCAACAAAAAGTCGGTGGAATGGTTTACACGCAGAGGCAACAATATAAAATGGAGGGGTTGGACCTTTCCTTGAGTCTGGAGTTAGCTTTCGTCGAGGACACATTTCCTTATCGTTATCTGATTTGCTTCTAGCGACAGGAAACTTCCTGATACATTGATTGACAAGTGAAGCTTAATATCTAATTGACCATTTGTCAGTGTTAGTTGACTATATAAAGAGACTGGTTAGCATACTATTTAGTACATTATGAGATTGGCCAATAGAAACAAAAGATGCGCGTGTGTTACACCTTGTTAGATACGGTTTTATATCTACTATACTGTGTAACTTGTATTACAAAAAATATAAAAACAATTGTATGCGCTAGATGTGAATAATTTTGAAAAGGTATGTTTGTCTCCTCTTGAGGAAACAGTGAAGTGGTCTGTCAGCTTCCAGTGGGTGAATAATGCGGACTGTACTATATAATGTACATAGATTTTGCAACCTTTTGATTTTATTATATTTAATGTTTCCAATTTAGTTAAATGTTGTCTGTCAAGAATGTCTTGTTTCCAGGGGAAACCCCGCAATATTTAAGAAATAGCTATCTTAGCTAGTGTCCGTAGTAGTCTGCTCAAATTCGAGAAGAAAACAAAAAGCGACACCTAAATTCGTTTTTGAGATTCATTGCGAATTTACACGAAGATAAGTCTCACATTAAATGCAATATGAACTGATTCACGATTTGTCATGGTCTACTAATTTTTCGTGGTATTGTTTTTGAATTCGGGGATTCAGAGAGGTATACATTCCACCGAAGGATTTTTATTTGTTGGGTCTTTAAAAGCATAGTTTGTTGCAACCAAAAAATCCACGAGAAGTGGTACATAAGAAATAATAGTCAATATACAGACCTGTAATTGATTTACTGTAACTTAAAGGCTATCTCAAGTTATCGATGATAATTTGCATCATTACTTTCACAAACCATGAATTGTAAAATTTTAAAATGGTACAAAATTACTTACCATCTATATTAAATATATACCTCATAAATTACTTTCGTAGATTTCTGCAACTTTTAGTCAACAACATATTTTTATTAGCATATTAAGTGCGTATGCCATGCTCCAAAGTTTATGCTCGCAAATTTTGTTACTGAGTATATTATCAAAGATCTGATGATTTTGCTCACACAAGGTCCAACACATGCAACCATGATACTTGAACATAGAAAAATCAACATATAGATTAAGGGTCAGAATATATTAACAATTGACATGTTTAAAATAATAGGTTCCGAGGTATTATGATAGAGCGTCTTTCCGTCCTTTCCTGTTAGGTAATTTGCTTATATATAGAATTGAGAACGAGTTGAGAAGGAACACACTACTAGCTCCAGTCTACGATGTACAACATTTAAGAGAGTGAAAGTATGTACATGTGTATGTATGTATGTATGTATGTATGTATGTATGTATGTATGTATGTATGTATGTATGTATGTATGTATGTATGTATGTATGTATGTATGTATGTATGTATGAATTAATTTACGGATGGATGGATGTTCTTTGTTCACTAACGCAGCAAAAAGGTTTTTCATCTTAAAAAAAAAATACTTATGAGTTTAAGTACGACAATGCACGACAAATGTGACCTTCGAATCGATATAAATTTATGATGTTCTTTGAAGTTCTAAAAACATGAAGTTAATATTTTTAGACCACCATGAATAAAACCACAAAATAAACATTTATTTTCTTGGCCACATTCATCGCAATTTTCACCATTAAAAAAATCGGTCGTAACAAGCATACACACAATGTTAATCAGATTTATATTAGAGTCTTTCTAACTCGCGAGCAAGGTGGGGCTTGTTACGCGATTAAAATATGTACTTGATATATGATACGGAAATGTTAGTTACACACCTCATCATGATCGTGTTTGTGTTTTGCACACTCTAGCGAAAATTCCGCTCCCGAACTTCTTAAGTTGCGCATTAGTATTGCTGGACTCTTTCAAACTGTGTAAATCAATAAGCTGAGAATCCAGTGTGCATAGTGTTTCATTCTCCTATTGCATTAGACACTTCGATCAATATTAGACCGACATTTTGAATTAGCTGATACAACAGTCAACAGTTTTACTTGGGACTTAAAGACACTCTTACATTCAAATTTGTAACTACAACACAAGTTAAGTTATATATCATCTATTGGTCATATTTTTGTACGATTGAATAAAATGCAACCGTAGGCATCTTGAATAAATGTTAGTTTGGCAATGATCTATATTTCGTACAGCCCGTCCATTTTTACCATTCTCGACTTCTTATCACTGTATGTTCTATATATAATTATTTTAATAAATTGATCAATATAAAACTATTATATATTATTAATTGATAGAGCTTTGTAGCTCAACTTGGTAAGGCGTTAGTCGTGCTTAAAACCATTATGAATGTATGATGTCTTTTGAAGTATTAATATTTTCTTTTATTGTGACCGTGAAAAAAAAAATCCTATTTATAGATGTATGTATAATGTATGTGTGTGTTTAACGGCTCATCAGCACAATCCTGGGTATATCGACAATCCAAGATAGCGCTAGGTAGCAAATATGGTAAAATCTAAAACTGTGTCAAAGTCACAAGAAAGACAAATCCTCCCAATGCAAAGTAAATATGCACCATGAGACAAAACACACTTTGTCAAAGTCACAAGGAAGACAAATCCTCCCAATGCAAAGTAAATATGCACCATGAGATAAAACATACTTTGTCAAAGTCACAAGGAAAACAAATCCTCCCAATGCAAAGTAAATATGCACCATGAGATAAAACATACTTTGTTAAAGTCACAAGGAAGACAAATCATCCCAATGCAAAGTAAATATGCACCATGAGATAAAATATACTTTGTCCAAGTCACAAGGAAGACAAATCCTCCCAATGCAAAGTAAATATGCACCATGAGACAAAACACGCTTTATCACAGTCACAAGGAAGACAAATCCTCCCAATGCAAAGTAAATATGCACCATGAGACAAAACATTAAAGGCAAAAATGCTGCGAAACTCCCCATCCCCAAGAAAAACCACAAAAAACAAAGAAAACGGTACAATAACTTTAAAGACCTGGTCAAAAGTTGATGCATAAACCACACTCTTTTAAAAAGTCCACGACTATCTCAGATTTAAAATCATTACAGGGCTCATCCCACGTCAAATGTCCACGACTATCTCAGATTTAAAATCATTACAGGGCACATCCCACGGCAAAAGTCCACGACTATCTCAGATTTAAAATTATTACAGGGCACATCCCACGGCAAACATGTTACCTCCATTAGTCGCCTGTTACAACATAAGGGAGGGCAGATCGGACGTATTCTACGTCCCCACAGAAAGAGAGAGAGAGAGAGAGAGAGAGAGAGAGAGAGAGAGAGAGAGAGAGAGAGAGAGAGAGAGAGAGATTCAGACCACTAAACCAGCACTATCAATAGTTTTTGCTTTCATTGTAGGATCTCGGTGGCTAAAACACAAATTACAATATATTAGGTCTAGGTGGATGCGAAAGTATGATTTCATAGCTTATGACCGATGAAGGAAAAGATAGAAATTTCGATTTTTGCTTTATCTCTTCTGCTTTTTACAGGTCGAGGCTTACGCTGCAGTACGTATAACTTTGCCTGAATATATTTAGATACATATAAGATCTAATGAGTCTTTATCTAAATATTGTATTGTCATTATTATTATTATTATTATTATTATTATTATTGAAGAGCATCACAACCAGTCGTTATCTGATTGTTCTTCTGAGATGTCAACATTTGTCAACGCGGCACATCTGTACGATTTAGGATTGTGATAATACGGGTTTTATATTGGGAAGTAGCAAATGTGAAATTCTCTCAATCTTGAGAAATGTGCCAGATGCGGAGGACATTGAAATACGCTTTACATACAGCGGAATGTAGTTTAAGAGACCAACAATTTAAATCCCAAAAAATAGGTCTCTGATGACAGACGGCGCTTTAATATAGGTTCTTGGAGGATCTGAAGTGTCAAAGATAGAAAAAATGTTATGTTCTCAGGAGACAAGGGGCCATAAACATTTGGTCTTTGGCAATGTAATTATGTCTCTTTTTTGTTTACACTGAGTGAAAAGAATTAATACAATACTTACATGAGTGATTTTCTTTTTTCAAGAAATTAGATGAAGTGACCTTTAAAATGTAAAAGCAAAGAAGTCTCCAAAGAACGTAATTGTTTATTTTTTTTTAGAATAAATACAATTTTATTGCAAACAGGAAGACAAGAGTAACCAAATAGCCTGGGAGTCCAAAGTCCTGAAATAGAACAAACTAAGGTTAAGGATAAATAAGAAACTAGCAATGACTCATGTACAGACACGAAAAAAGTCAACACAAATCATACACTGTTCCTCCAATTGAGAGTATTGTGCTAGGCTTAACACAGGTGTGTCTAATATATATATATATATATATATATATATATATATATATATATATATATATATATATATATATACTCAGCAATAACCACATCTTGTCATTTGATAAGGCTTATACTGCAAATTTCATTTGTTGTTCATTTTTTGTAGAAGAAACGCATATTCCATGTATCTAAAATATCTCAATGTCTGTCCATAGCAAGAATCTCAAGGATCATACAATAATTAGAAAATTTAATGTTATAGGAAGCAAACATCATCAGTTACTTTTCATCACCAGTAACTGCTATCATAATGGATATCAGCCATGGAACGTTTGCATTATGGTTTTTATTTGATTATTTTCCTAAACCACATGATAGATTCTGATCATGCTTGGCATGACTCATTAGAAAGCTAAGACACTTCATTCGACGACACGCCGGCACTACCCTATTACCTTAGAGGAAAGGTCTCAGGCATGGAAAACCGGCTTGAGTGCACGTGCAGACACCGTTTTCACATGCAAGATGCCATTAGTCACTCGTGCAGGTCTCGTAATGGAAGTCCGAAGTTTGGTGGCAGGGCTCTGCCTTCACGTACGCTGCGAACAAAATAATTTTTTTTATATGATTATGGAAGTTTCGCCGCTTGTGACAATATATAAACCACAAATCGGCTTGACTCACAAATAAAATGTTTCGGTGGCCGTGGTTGGTCTATTTTCAAAACATCAATCTGTTTCCATGTATCCTAGTTTAAGAGGCAACACTTGTAATCCAAAGGTTATCTGCTAACGGGAGGGATGGGGGGGGGCAGGAGGGGGGGGGGGGGCTAAATTGAGTTTGTTTTTATATTTAAGGTATTAAACACGTAATTCAGTTCTGGAACCAATATGCCCCTTAAGATAGATGATCTTCAATACTATCGAATGTAATACGTCTTTGCGATTTGTTTATTGAGAAGGAAAATTATCAATTCTTTGCTTGAATAGTGGTTTTCTTTTGCAAAGAAAACAAAAAAACTACAAAAATAACCATTAAAAAAGCAAAAACGAAGATTATATAAAAATTATAGAGAGGATATTTGCTTGAAACGAGTGAATAACGGATATATTTCATCGAGTGGGTGAAAAACTCAGTATTTTCACGAGTGGCGAAGCCATGAGTGAAAATACTTAAGTTTTTCACCCACTCGATGAAATATATCCGTTATTCACTCGGAGAAAGCAAATATTCTTTTTATTTTATGCTCAAGCGTATTGTCTAGTAATTTGTATAACACACTGAAATAGCTGATTTCTTATTGCATCCCGCGCGATAATGTCAGCAGTTTGCCATTTATGTTTTGCTCTGTTTTGTGTATATTTGCACATAAAATATCAGTAGTTACATAATGCTTCTTCCCAATTCAAGGTAAAATATCAGATAAAAAGAAAATGAAACAAAAATAAAAATTATGTCTGTTGCTGGATTTGAACCCGGTTCGCCGAGATGCGAAGTGTCTATCTATACCACTACACCACGCGAGCTTTTGACTGATAATGAAAAAATATCATGATATTTTTTCACTGCAGTGAAATATCACAATTATATCACTTGGAAAATCCAGTATTTCACTGCCTAGCATAAAATAAAATTGTTTATTTTCATAGAAAGTAAATACAATTTTAGCGTATACACGCAGTATGAGATATTTAGTTATCGTGATCATGCAAGGTGCTGAAAGAAAACCGATTAAGATTTAAAAATAAATAAGAAAATAGCAAATGATGTAAGGCATATACAAAATATGAACATAATTAACGAAATAATGAATTGATTCTCTCTTTGGCAGTGTACTATTAAATCTAACATTAGTGTGTCTTTGATGGATGAAAAATTATATTGATGAAGTCATTCAACAATATTCGCATGTTTTAATTTCATATGCCTCATCCATAAATGTATTTTCTCGTACATTTTGTGCGCACGTAACGCATATTACATGCGTCTAAACTGTCTTAATTTCTCTTTCATTTCAAGCATCTCAGAGATCATATAAAAATTAGAAAAAAGTAATTGTATATGAAGGTAACGTCATCAGTAACTTCTTTATCATCAATGACTCCAACTTCTTTATCGTCAATGACTCCAACTTCTTTATCATCAATGACTCCAACTTCTTTATCATCAATGACTCCAACTTGAATCGACATTTTTATTCTCGTAACTCACAGCAACTTGTCAAGTATGAACAGGTAAAGGTGTTAAAGTTTCGTACATCAAACTCTGTAATCTTTTTTATCACTGACAATATGATTGTAGATTGTCAGTGTTTTATTCAAGAGTTTCAAAGTGTAGAGGCTTTGTTGGTATAAAATCGAACCGCTATCATATTTGAAGAGGACTCTCTGCCCCTTATCTACATCTGTTAGATGCTACACAGGTTAGAACCACTTGGTTACGTTTGGCTGTCATGTATATTTATTTTCTATAAAATAAAAAATATTTTTTAAAAGAATTTGGTATCTGTCATTCGCCCTAAAAGTGCTATACATACTAGGTCTTTGCTTACAAATTTTGAATATACAGAGAGCGTATAATAACGCAAACGTGCCTTTGATTGAGAATTAGAAGTTTTACCTATTTACCTATTTTCTTATTTAGTCCCCGCGACAGTGACACATGAGATCATTGCTGGAGCACCTCCAATGTATGCCCCATGGCCATTTCGGACTTGCAAGCTATAACAAATAATACATACAGACACACACGTACACACACAATATATATATATATATATATATATATATATATATATATATATATATATATATATATATATATAAATTCAGGAAATAAATAGTGGCGTATAGACGCAGAAGCAACACAGCAAAAAAAAAAAAAAAAAAAAAAAAAAAAAGAAGACATTAACAAATCCCTTGGGTTCTTATCATTTACCAATTGACCGGAACCCATCCGTCCCTATACAATTCCCCAGCCCCACCCAGTCTAGTCCGAAAAATCAACACCTCCCCCCAAATCTGTGTTGATACTGATAGATTATATGTGGGACATATATCACCTATACATAAAATCGAGGAATCGTTTGCAGACAAATCTATCCGCAACATATCGGTGTACATTTTAGACACTTTCCGGTATTTCTCGCGTCTCCTGAGCTACCGTCGGTTGAAGGGTCCTTTTAGCGATATGTACAGAATATTTCCGGATCAAATCTTATGTTTGACGACTTGTAAATCCACGTGGAACAACACAACCCTATGTGATGTGTCCATTTTTAATTTCATGGATACATACGGCTGTTACCAAATACCGGTGTCTAAATTGTACACAGTTGTGTTCCGGAAAGATTATTTTGCAGCAAAATTGCACATTTTAATGAACAGGTGACATCATATCAACAAATCGTCCATGAGTATCAACACAGATTGGGGGTGAAGATTTATCGGACTGCACCCAATCCAACCCATCTTCATTGCATTGGACGCACATTTATGGTGCACTGTCAATAAACAAAATCGCAACAACAGGTATAAAACAATAGTGAGATTATATTGTGAAAATATTGACTATAATTAATTAATTCTTGATTCCGCTGTGCTTTGTTCATTCCTAATGTGAACAAGATGATTATCCCCCTGCCACGCACATGAGATGCATGCATTGTTGTACCTGTTTTTGTGGAGCACTAGACCCTCATGAATATTATTATTCCACCAAGTGTAATTCATAGAGAACAACCCATAGCATATGATGGCAAAACAGGCTAATGAATAGAATTCTACAGGGTGTGTACGGTTTTATCTATAATAGGCCTTATCTCTCTTTTCAATTTTAGCAAGTGAAGCTCACAATGATTTTCTTATTCTGTGACATTATGTTAGGCTGAGCGCGTGGTAAATATATAAGAAATTGAAGTAAGAAACCCAAGAGAAAAAAAGGATCCATTTATCCATTTTGCTAGGATTAATTTGTATTCTCTCCATATTTTGCATACAAGCGGGAATCCACGAATAAAGCGATCGATCAAAATGACCTGTTTGTTGGACTTTCCATTGGAATATTCTTGAGGGGCCTGATCATGTCGAGACAAAATATGTGATGCAGTAAATGCACCATGCATGCTTACTATGACAGAATTACTTCGCTCACACCACACTCATGCAGTGCATGCTGAACGCTATAACTATTTATCTGCTGGACCAGTAACTACAACAATGAAATGTACAAAAGAACAGGCTGTGAAGGTCGATGTATATAACACCACCCTGAGAGAACTACATGTACTTCATGGGACACGCGTGGAGCAGAAGAACCAATATTCGATGTAAATTCTTATTACTAAGCAAAATGCCCACTTCGATCCAATTAATAATATTCTTTTTGTTCAGTGTATGGCCTTCATTACTATTATCATGTTAGGTTTTCAAATTAATGTGTAGAGAAGAGTACTTGGTCAAGCAAACAAATAAACACTAACGAGTCGAAAAAGTATTTCGCAACTTCACTGATATATTTGGCCTTTATAATTCAATTTTGGGGATTCTACTGCGATCCAGTTGATCATTCAAATGTATTATGTACTTCTCCCATCTGTTTGTCTTGTTCATATTATACTATTTTAAACGGTGTAGGTCTATCCATTTTTCAACCGGCATATGGACCAACATTGGAGATGCTTCCAGTGCTGATGTGGAATGAAAGGGCCTAAACAAACGAATACTTTAATACCACCTGTAGAAAGTGTTTATAGAATTGTGTCCGCTTCTTTCTTGTAAAGCATACCCCCCCCCCCCCCCCCAGCATTAAAATGTCATAAAGTTGTATCAGTATCTGAATGACATAATTCAAATTTTGTTTTTGAGGTACCAGCAAAATGTCATTACATATGTGCTTTGTGTTGACCTTTAGGTACTTAGTCACTTGTATTGACCCACGTCTTGTGGCATATGGTTTGCTGTTGACCTAATTATATGTACTTAATCAGTTGTATAGACTCACGTCTTGTGGTATATGGTTTGCTGTTGACCTAATTATATGTACTTAGTCAGTTGTATAGACTCACGTCTTGTGGTATATGGTTTGCTGTTGACCTAATTATATGTACTTAATCAGTTGTATAGACTCACGTCTTGTGGTATATGGTTTGCTGTTGACCTAATTATATGTACTTAGTCAGTATAGACCCACGTCTTGTGGCACAGCCATTACCTTGGCCTCAGAAACAGACACGTTTAAGATTATGTAATTAGACTGAAATGTTAAACAGCAAGATAAGTTTTTGATTGGGCTTTAGTTGACACCTAAAGTCAGATATTCATAACCAAATGACCATAGTTAATAATTGGAATTAATTTGGCAAAACACTATAAAACAATAGAGAACGAACCTGATGCACGCTGATGTTGTACTGTAGAACTCCATTTAACAAGTTCTAAATGGAAATAATGTTACGATTCAATGTAACCTTAGGTAAAGGTTAACATTGTAATAGAACGTTTGAGAAATTTTTTACTGCTATAGGTAACCAATTTGAAAACTAGTTTTTGATCAGGCTAGTGCTACGATACAATGGTGAAGACGTGACGTAGGAGGTGATGGGTTTTTAAGTCAATCAGAATTCTCTTCAACAGAAGCGGAAGGCAAAATTAGTTTTGAGAGTCGGAGTTACGATCCCTTTGCATTCCTCCACCCACCTCTACCCTCAATCCCTTAGTAGATCCGAACTTATCATTGTAAATGCGTTTTGAGCTGGCATGCATTTACTGTTGGCACACGTACAGATACCCCTACCCTCGATCCCCCAATTGATCTCCAATTATGATTTGTATATGCTTCTGAACTGAACATTACTTCTATTTACCTCAACTGCCACCACCAGCGTGGGTGAACTTGCCGAGACCGCGTTTACGTGCAAGATGCCAGTCTGGACTCGCTTCCGTTCAGGTCTCGTAATAGCCGTCAGTTTGAGTGCATGGCTCTGCCGTCACGTACGTTGCAAACAGAAACAAATTCTTATATTATTAGGAGTGTTTTTTTTCGCTTGTGTCCAGAAACATGGTTTAGCGTAAATGTTGACTCTGATGTTAGGGTGACCTTGGTTCAGCTCAACTCAAAACATTACTGTTTCCTTTTATTAGTACCAAGGTCACGAAGAAAAAAGGTAATTGAAGGTCAAACATTTTTCTTGTCACCCACCATAACACACGTAGGGCCGAATTTAGCTATTTATACGCGGGTGATTATCGTGCGTCAGAGGTACATAAGCACTGAATTGTGCGTGATGCTTTAGAACAAGTATTTTTCATGATTAACCCCACCCCACCCCACCCCACCCCCAAAAAATACTAATAAATAAATAAAAAAATTAAAAAAATTAAAAATATTACAAACTTATTCCTCCTACTGAATAACTGATGTTGTAAGAATAAGGATCAAACACGATTTGCTGTATGGAAACGTTTGCTATTGCACTCTGGAAATATTTTGAGCCTTCGGGTTCACACTCTTTCCTCGTGCTTAGCTAACGATTTACGGGCAGGACACAACTTACGATCACAACGATCATGTTAGAACAAAGTGATGGGAGACTTTATTTTCATTGTTTTAGGAAAATATAAACACATCTTTGTATGAAGAGTGATGGGAGACTTTATTTTCATTGTTTTAGGAAAATATAGACACATCTTTGTATGAAGAGTGATGTGAGACTTTATTTTCATTGTTTTAGAAAAATATAGACACATCTTTGTATGAAAAGTGATGGGAGACTTTATTTTCATTGTTTTAGGAAAATATAGACACATCTTTGTATGAAGAGTGATGTGAGACTTTATTTTCATTGTTTTAGAAAAATATAGACACATCTTTGTATGAAAAGTGATGGGAGACTTTATTTTCATTGTTTTAGGAAAATATAGACACATCTTTGTATGAAGAGAAAGTAAGAAAGAAAAGAATGAAACAAAGAATGAAGGCACGAATGAATGAAAAAATTTGACAGGAAACATATGTATAGTGCAGAGAAGCGGATAAGATCAAAGCGAATTGTTGAACGGTTTGCACCTGGTACATGGCCAGTGTCTCCTTAAGACTGCGATTTCAGATTACACAAATTCATATTCATAGTTTTACACGTCTTAATTCCATGATATATATATATAAGATACTCTGTATCGTTGTGGTATATCAGGACATTCAAGGCTATTCATTCATTCATTCGGAACATTCATTTATTCGGAACATTTATTCATTCGGAACATTTAATAATTTCTGATTTGTGTTTCGGACATTTAGGAATACTTTGAAGTTAATTCACAAATTGTAGTGTCGTTTGAATTTTAATTACAGAGAAATAAATTGATTTTACATACATTGTTTGTTTTACTTTCTTCCTGTTACATTATTTTAAGATCTAGAGTAGTAACAGTATGTATGCATGTTTAGGTTGCTGTTACCAACGAAACACTAATAGGAAAGAAACACAAGATTCTCCTCATTGTTGTCTCTGACACTTCTTACTGAATTATGAAAGTTGGTTAGACAATGTTATTACTTATTATCTATGAACGTATACATATAACCAAGAGGCAAACAGTTCTAACCTTAAAGGTGTCCCAATCTGGAACTCTTCGTGAGAAAGTTTGGAAGGGAAGCATATTTTTGCTTTGACTTTCACGATTTGCGACCAGATAAAGCTATTCATGTATAATATGTCGTGATAAATCACATTTATTGTCCACTTAGCGCCGAAAGGGTCTTTGGATTTCACGATATAGCCATTTTGATTCCTCCGTCTACGTAGGAATATATTGAGCATACGTATGTCTGTACTACCTAAGTACATGTATCTGAATGATAGACTATATATTTGTCGATCTGTTTGGATGACAGGATGGATGTCAACGGCATATCACACTATTCAGATCTACAATTTAAATTTTCATGAAACTTTGCATGTGATACGAGCAGATCAGTGAGAAAAAGAAAAAAAAATAGTATGTCGCCGATCACTTTTTTGAAATATTGTGGCGTCATCTATGATTGTTCCAGAGACAAGCTGAGAAAATACGAGAGTGATAAATAAAACAAATATATATAAATATTAATGCCTTGAACAGAGTTCATTTTCATGGTACATAATGAATCTGTATGATTTGTTTAAATGATTATTATGATAATTTTAATTATTAAATGTAGAACATATCCACGTTATCGCCCATCTATACATTTTGGACATCAAGAGACATTGATGTAAAACGCAATAATTCAACATCTGAAATTTGTCCCACAATTTGGTATAGTGAAATAATGATAAGCTGACTAAAATTATTTGGGGAAATCGGTTTGTCAACGCCTTCCAGAGCATAAACGCAGTAAAAATATGGCAATCGAACTTCACTTCCATGATGCAGAATTTTCTCCCTTACATACAGACGTAACATCATTTCTATTTTACAATGTGAAGCAGGAACGTAGAAAAAAATGTGGAGAGAGTGTCATTTCCAAGGGGTTGACTGTACCTTGGGAGGTGTGATAAGGCTCATGACAGAAAGTTGACCAAGTATGTAGAGCAGATGGAGACACGCAAGAGCAAGGGATGGAGTACTTGGTTGTTCCTATTAGAGGTGGGAAGTAGAGGGTTTCCTGCTCAATCGCTCTGAAAGATGCTTAGTGCTTTAGGGATAACAAGGTAAAACCGGAAAGTGGCGATTCAAGCACAGTGGAAAACTGCTGCATAGCGTCCAGCTGTCTATGGACGAAGCGAGAGTACTAGAGCTGGCTGCCCACTACCAACAGGTAGTGACTGATTAACACTGCCGCCCTGCCAACAGGAGGGTGCTCTGGGATAAGGGGCGAAACACCCAGTGATAGATGGTCCCTGCTGATGATGTTGGTGGTGCAGCAGTTGATACACTGTATTACAATATTTTTTATAAAATCCAAACCCTGAAATGTAGAACCAATTTGAGGTTGAACTTTTAGTAAAAAAAATATATTTATGGAATTAATTGGTTAACTTTATATACTACGAAAAAGTCTCCAACGGTAAATGATGCGTGAAAGTAATATTTTCTTATATGGAAAGATACAAAGTAATTATTTTGCTGTTCGTTTATATTTGTCCCGCCAAGATCATAAATAGGTAAGTTTGGAGACGTATTTATTACGATGTGCTAGACTTCGTACTCGTACTTATGGTCGTTTAATTTTCAGACATGGTTTCGACCCTAGAAAGCCAATCACTGACTGACGGGTGTTAGACAATCATGAATTTATTATCATTGCCAAGCATTTAAATTCACAATCACAAGTTACAAATTTTATTTTTCCAATTGTACCCTAAATCGCCGGTCTTACGTAAGAAATCTTATTACATACGTGTTTTTTATAATTAAATTTTACCACACAAAATAGGTAAAAAGTGTCTATAATATTCTCTTTTTCTATTCCACAGTGCGAGTAATCATGAAATTACATTTTCTTTTCTTTTTACATTTAATTTACACAAAGCACACGCCGGTAAGATTTTTTTTTATCCTGTAAAATAACTCATAGATAAGGATAACTTTCATTTTTTATTTTCGTTACATATTTACTATTATTTTAATTTTGCACAACCGCGCGAACTGCTGTATAATAATACATATTCTAAATGAAAATAGAAGAGTGACTTGGGCTACGCATGTTAGAACATTATCGTTTACTCATGAATGTAAATTTGTATGGGTCTCACAAGAAGTTGGTAATGCAGAACTGTTTATCTGTGAATTCCTTTAACGATTAAGAAAGTGTATTCTATATTTCATAACAATATATTGCGATATCACCTCCAGAACTACTTTCTTTTCACATTTATAAATATCTATTCTTTGGTGTATGTTATATTTCCAAATTTAAACTTAATTTCTCCCCTTTACTCCTCCCCCTCTCCATCAGTATGGCAACACTGTACAGTTATGTAACATTGAGGAGGTGCATTAAAAATGCTCCCAAAATAAAATCCAACTTATTTTAAATAGTTTCCACATGAATTGGGCAAATTGTCATTGACTGAACTTGTATGTCCTCTTGCTATTCAATATTCAGTGTCACCCATATATGTTAAACTCTATGACAAACGGGAAAAGTGTTTAGGTCAAAATTCTTAAACAAATATAATACTAAAGTTGTTTATTAGCGATTTTAACTCTTATCACACTCATAATCATGTTTAAAAATGATGGATAAATCGCGAATAAATCACTACTGATTGCAAACTGAACTCTGATGATAATTACCATTTTAACATCGGAGTTCAAATCAATAAGATACGACATCCACAATTTTGAAATAATACTTCTATTACATCCATAATCGGGTAAAGGTTTGCAAATTCAACGTTTTCTTAGTGTTTATTGTTTTTTTTTTTCTCTTTTGTAATTTTGCGTTTGACTAAGACTCAGTGAAAATCGAAAACGCACAGGCTACTTAAAAACTATTTTTGCACACTGTTTGTTGTCAGTTTGTTCCATCTCTCTCTCTATGTATATATATAGACACCCTGTGTAAACTACCCTTAACTTGTCAAAGGCAGACACTCATGTAACAAAAATACAAGTATTATCTCAGAACAAACCGATATTCTAAATGATAATATTTTAATATTTGCATTTTTAGTTATATACCAAAATAAATTCGTAAATAGGTCAGACTAGTAATTTTCAAGGCAAGGTTTTTTGGTGTTATTATGCGCCCTATGAATGTCTTTCGAAATATGTAAGATACAAGTTACTCTATACAACACTGTTGTGTAATTGCTAATCCCAGCAATAAAGATGTTTGTTTTCTTAAAAGGAAATAACTATATTTCACAGCCGATGCGCACGAATTTGTGACGTTAGCCATACATGAACACGGATAATTGCACGTAAAGGTTTAGTGCAGGCATTTGTCGTGTATAAAAAAATAAAAATAAATAAAAAATAATTAAACAAAAATTGGTTTACGGTTTTCTTACAAGTCATGTACAAATAACGATCATCCACTATTTGCTGCATGCAGACCTTTGGGAGGGAGTACCTTTAAAAATGTTTGACTTTTTTGAGTCACACTCTTCCGTCATGCTTAGCCAAAAGTTTGTACACAAAACTGCTACATTCATGCTAGCACACATTGATAGCGAACTTTTCTAATATAACTTTGGCTAGATATAGAACTATCTGTGGATAAAGTGAATTAAAGAAAGGAAGGAAGGAAGGAAGGTTGAACGAATGAATGAATGAATGAATGAATGAAAAGAATGGACAAACATTCGTAAAATGAAGAAAAACCGAAAAATCGAAATGTATTTCTGAACTTTGCACCTAGTGTCTCCGCGTTTTCAAGTTACTCAAATTCATATTCTTAGTTTTACATTTCTAAAGGGGCCCCGGGTGGCCGAGTGGTCTAAGACGCTCGTCTTTACAGATCACTGCCATGTATCATGCGCTGAAAAATGGCGTTAAACCACTAAATAAAACAATCATTCATATATCTGCAAAGTAGGGAACCTACCGATTTGTTCTGTCGGACATCTTGACTCGATACACGCATTTATGTATCTTTTCTTTTCAAAAGTATTGCGACTATGCATGAACCATACCTGAAAGGACGTATCGTTGAAAGGAGGGAGTGGGAGGTGCAAGTGTGTATTTATGCAAATATGTGTGTATGTAGGTTAATATACACAACCAATGCACATAAACCCATGATTATCATAGCTGTTGTCTCTGGCACTTCCTACTAAATCCATAAAGCTGGTTAAGCAATATTATTACGTATATAGCCTAATATTCTAAAAAATTAGCACAATCTGCATGCATATTTGTCTGTAAACACTCGGAAACCGAGAGCTCCTGGTGTCACAGGAGGGAATCTGCTTGGCACGACAGAAGATGATATATGCGGTTTCTTGCTCACTTGTAATAAAACAAAAATCAATAGCAGGGCGTTTACAAAGAAGTTTATCAAACACCGTGTGTGTGTGTGTGTCGAATTTAATTTGCTATACCATTATTACCATCTCGTGTAGGGAAGGGATACGAGAATATTTATCATGCACTTCCTCACTACTGCATTTATACAAAAATGACCTCGAGTCCCTGGGCCATAGTGATATTTCAGAGTTGGGCCACTCAACTAGATTACAGCAAATTAAACCTGATTAAACTAGACAGTCATATCTAGGTATTATCATATTGTTGCACCTATGTTGTAAGAGTTGTTGCGGGGCATCATCCTCGTATAGGGATAGGACAAAATTTCTGGCTCACTTATATTTTAAATAGTACGCTACTATCTCGTTGCACCTTAGGCTCAAGAGTTATTGCACAGCAATATCCTCGATTAAAGGTACGAGCCCCCCACTCACCCCCACTCCCGGTTATTACTTGTGTTTTATTCCTACACTAACACAAATAAACACATTAGTAGTATATTGAATTTTACAGGAGGAAAACTAAAACTATGACATAGAGCTTCCTCTTGTCATTGACAAAGGAATTTAATTTGGAGAACATACATTTGGAACGCTCTGACTTGTCAAATGTACATCCGAGTAAATATCAGAGTCGTAATAAGTTATAATCTGTTTTGAATATGTTTTGTGACAACATTATGCTCCACAAAGAGTTAGCTTATTATGACATAATAGATGAAGTATTGTTTAATGTTGATAGCGAATACAACTAAGATTTCAAATCTACAATAAAAGAGTGATTTTACAAAGCAGTAATATTATTATTACCTCGCAATGTAAAAAGCAGGTATGTGAAATAAGACAATAAGTTATCTTGAAATTGAATCTTGGAAGTGACGGCTATTAAATAAAGAATCGTGACGTCACGTGGGTTTTCAAGGGACCTGTAAATATCAACAACATTGACGCAGTATTTGAAAAAAAATATCTATAAGTAACCCTAATTAAATCACTTTCAAACACTTGCGCGATCAAATGAGATAATGCAAGAGCTAAAATCAACAGCAATGGATCTTGCAATTTTAAATCAGAGGGAACTGCTCAATATTTCGGCTCAAACATTCTCAACTATTTTTCTTATAGAGAAAAGAGGATAAGAAAATAATCTGGAGAGACAATTGAAGAAAGCTTGACGAGGATAGAGGTTAAAGCTAAAATGTCTAAAAAAGCTGATGAGCTGTTAAACTACTATAGTTGCATACTCAAAAGCATTGGTGTATATTATCCTCCAGGCTATCTACAATTTATCCTCCAGGCTATCTACAATTTATCCTCCAGGCTATCTACAATTTATCCTCCAGGCTATCTACAATTCTGAGAACATTTCGAAGCGTTACGAAAAATATTATGCTAGAGGATACAATACTATACTACATCTGTTATTACGTCATCATCAAATACAACAAATCAATAGGGTACACGAGGAAAAAGTGATAAAGCAGTCGTTACTTATTCTTGTGAATGTTTACCTTCAAAAATGTCCCCTGTTATTGTGTATTTTTTAAAGTGATAGACAACTGTATTAATTTGGCTTAAATGCGCTAAATCGCACGATGTGACATTAAATGTGTTAAATTGCACGATGTAACATAAAATGCGTTAAATCACACGATGTAACATTAAATGCGTTAAATCGCACGATGTAACATTTTTAACATTATCAGCAAGCTTTTATTCCTTGTCAAAAAATTATATCAGCATGTTCAAGATAAATCCAACGGGTTTTCAGTTATCAACCTATTACAGTTAAATTGACTTTTGCAGCCATAGATTTTGCTAATTGTTAAAATTGCCAGTATCACTGAAAATTAGTAATGTCCTTTTAGTCAAGGAAAGAAAGGAAGCTGATAACTGCAAACAATATAGTGAAATACTTTAGAGCTGTAAAGGTGATAGAGATGATGCTGCTGAAAATAAACAAACTGTGCTGAAGTGGACAGCATAACAATAAAGAACAAATTCCATTTGATGACATCCGCATGTATGAGATAATGAAAGAAATGAATTTCAAATTAATATTCATTACATCATCATTCTTCTTAATAAATCCTTACCTATCAAGCAATTAACAACGGCAACATTACAGGGGATTTCGAATCATAGAGGTGATCAATACCTGTTAGAGACAAAGAAAACTATAGTTACAAATTTTAAATGTAATTTTGAATGTGATTTTTACTTCTTTGGGAGAAATTCAGAAAGTGATTCAAGTTTCTTTTGCATTAGAGATCATGTTATAACTGAAAGGATAGATCATATTTACTTTCGCGGCGAAAGGTGTCATGTTGGTTTTTTCTCTTCAAATAGATTTAATTAACCCAGTATGTGGGTTCATACAGACTACATTCCAGAGATTTAGATACAGTTAACATTATACAAATAATAATTGAATGTGTGTGTAGATTATTAATAATATTTTCTAGTGGTTTCTAAAAAAGCATAGTAGTACAAGGAAAAGAAAATCTGTATGGGAGGTAACCGATGAGGGAGAGAGAAAATATTCATGTTATCCATTCAATACATTTCTTGCTTTTTTACATATCACTATTCAAATAATGATTTACTTATTCTTGTCTAGCACATTAATCCCTGAATGATATCAATAAAAAATGAAGACATTCCTTCATATATCTTATATGATAATGTATTATGTTGTACACATTAACATAGCTAGAGAATGAGTCAAAACAAAAATGATGAATCAATGATATCTTCATCACTTCCCATTTATGACTGAATTTCTCTCAATCACAATTTGTGTAGGCTGTATACTTTCCTTGTTTGTACCTATATGATATTTTTTGATAAATATTTTCAACTTTGTTACTTCTTTGTGAATATGTAATTTATATATGTAGTTCTTTTCTAAGAGTACCATAAAAGTTAAAATTACATCAGATTTGTGTTTATTTATTCCTAATATTGTGAAGTTAAATGAGCAAGGTATATGGATTTATGTTTCAGCCTCCTGAACAATTGTATCCAGCCGTTTTTCACTATAGATCAACCATAGACAAAATAAAAAAGTGATCATTATATTTCTCTACTAAAAGAACATAATCTGTCTTATCTGATTCTCATTTTGTGTTAAATAAAATAGAATTCTATGAAACATTTAAAATTTAAATCATTTAAGATACGTATCCTTGGTACACTTATGTAGCAATTAATTCGTTTTTCAGGCAAAATACTCATCTAAGTTGAAATCACGTCTCCAGTTATCTTATGCCTTTTGATATCATTTTTTTTCAATAAAAATCTATAAATACTTTGACAACCTTTCTTTTGTTGAGTGAGTAATTGTATATACATTGTCTTCGTAAGATAATATCTAATGCTACTAAATTGTGTGCCCCCAAATACTCTTTGATAGCACATATAATACAATTATCCTATGCAATGTTTATTCCATGTGGATACATTGTCAAAAAAGAATTAAATTACATACACTGATTGTTGCATGTGAAATCCCCCATTATATTTACTCCACAATTGTCCAGATGTTTGTAGATGTAGCATCTAAATGAATGGAGGTATCATCTGTATATTTGGATAAAACATATTCTATATTATAAATATTTATACATTTGATCGCGGATTTAACCTAATCATATGTCATAGAGTCTCAGAAAATGAAATGAAAATACTTGGCGATAAGGAATGAGCTTACCTGCAATAAGGTTCAATAGGAAACCATTGTGAAACTTGACTGTCCACAGTGGCACATGATTAAATATCCTTGTAAAACATTTCAATCCATATTGTAACCATTGGGCCAAATTTTAAAAAAAGAAGCTGTATCGGTAAATTTCCATGAAGCGAATCAAAATTTCATGAAAGTCGACAAAGAGAGGAAAGCCAGGGATATCATTCTCTTCTGCATATTGCATCATATAATGAATAATTATGTTTTCCCCTATACGTCAATTAGAAATGAAATCCCTTCGATCTAGGTGTATCAGTTTTGATCAAACTTTCTTCATTCTGTTTGCTTGCTTTGAGCAGATATTTTGAAATGTTTTGTATGGAAGCTCTGTATTTATGGTTATCTTTCAGAAATCGTTTAGGAAATAAAGAGAATAGAAAAGTAAAAGACAGCATAGTATATGAGACAAAGACGGTAAGCAATAGCAAACAAACAAATCAAGTAAAGAATTGCTTAAATAATGACCTTTCATACCGAGGCCGAAAACAAAAAAGGATTAAATAAGTATTAATCTTTCCAGCCCAACAGTAATAAACAATATGTATGGACAAAGGGAGATAATTCAAACATTGACTGATTTATTCTGTATAGTAGCATCATCCGCATTGTATGCTATATTACAATTCAGATAATTAGCTAAACACTATCACATAAACCTGAGTTATCTGCTCCTGCCAAGCAATAAAAGTGTTGAACAAGAAGTAAAAATTAATATATATATATATATATATATATATATATATATATATATATATATATGTGTGTGTGTGTGTGTGTGTGTGTGTGTGTTTGTGTGTGTGTGTGTGTGTGTGTGTGTGCGTGTGATAGTGTATTGCATACAATATGGGTTCATAATTAAGGCAAATGGAAGGAAAAGAAGAAGAAGATATGGGAGCCTATTGGGGAAAGAAAGAATGGAAGCAATGCTAAACTAAGCAGTACTTGAGAAAAGCAAGGAAGGTAAATAAGATTTATTCTTACGTGCACAATCTAGGGTAATGAACTTTATATGTAAATAAAATGCAGCCTGTATTAAAGAACACAAAAATAGTGGAAACACCCCACCCAACCCCCCGCCACAAAACAAGCATAAGTAATGGTATTATGTAAGAAAACATGTTCAAAAAGAAAAACTTTAGTATAATATCAGTACACGTCAGGTCAGACTTTATTTAATCTAATTTAATCCACACCATTGGGTACCGGATTACACATACTCAGCACCACATCTCTATCCTCAAAACACAAATCGTACTATGATTCATTTGGATCCAGATGGGTCACTGGGAAGTATGTTTACATTAGCCAAATACATGGTATCTACATGTTCTGGGCCCCATTTTTGTCCCTTTAAGGAAGCTTCTAACGACCTGGTAGATATTTTCGGGACTTCGTTGATGAGGTACACCGTAAAAAAGTAGATTTATCTGTTTGTTCCTTTACTAATTCTCTATGCACCTCCATTCTCTTAAGTTCATCACTGGTTTTCTGCCCTGAGACAGGTTCGAGTTATCAATCTTCTCCACTCTTCCCTTAGCATGGCTCTATGTTTCATGTTCGCATATGAGTTATTCTCCTTGAGATCGTCCAGTAGCATGATACTAGGCTTCCATTTTGGTCGCTTTCCTTTCATTCTGCCTTCTATGACTTCTCTTAACAGGCTTTCGCCTCTTAAAATGTGTCCGGTCCACAGCGTCTTCCTCTTGAGTATAACATTCAATAATGTTCTCTTTTCATCGACCAATCTTTGGACCTCTTCTTTTGTCTTTCGGTCACTCCAACTAATTTTCTCCATGCGCCTTCATATCCACATCTCAAATGCTTCTAGCCTCATTTTTCTTCCTTTCTCAACGTCCACGTTTCTGAGCCATAGAGCGCTACACTCCATAGAATGGTTTTGACAATATTTTTCTTTATGTCTTTGCCCATTTGTTGTGTTAGCAATTCTTTCCTCCTGTTGAATGCATCTTTGGCCATTCCAATTCTTTCTTTTTACTTCATCTTGGCACCTTCCATCATCTGAGATCAAAGATTCTAAATATCTAAACTTTCTCACTTGTTCTACTCTCTCTCCGTCGATTGTAATATTCAGATCTTTACCTCCTTCTCTTCAAACTCTCATTACCTTTGTCTTTTCACATTGATCTTCATATCGTATATCTTTCCATATTTGTTCAAGGAGTCCATCAACTTTTGCAAACCAATTTCTGATCCTGAAATCATTCCTTGATGATCGGCGAACCGAACATCCTTTACTAGTTGTCCTCCCATTCTAATTCCTTCTTCCACTTCTTCCATTGCTTCAATAAGTTGTTCCGTCTCAAACTTCTCAATCTTATTTGAGTGAATCTGCATACTGATCTCTACTTTCTTCATTTTCTCCTCCACTTGTTCTTTTTACTCCTGCACAGCACTCTAAACAGAATCAAACTCTAATTTAAGATCTTAGACCAATTTAATAAATTTTGAATCCATACTTTCGTTCTTAGAAAGTAAAAAATTATTTGTTTGGTTACAATTTATGTATATATTTATAAGCAACTCTCTGATTCCCAGCTCCAAGTTCCCGCTGGACGCCCCTTGATTTAGACTTGAGAGATACGGACTGACCTCTTACACATCAGGGGATATTTGACCTGCTAATAAATTTCTACTTTGCAAACTTGAACGTGTAAGAATGACTCTATCACTGGAACCTTTGGTTGTAGGTTTTTATTTGTGGATGACATCTTCTTTCTAGACTATTCAATAGATGTGATAGCGCTCGTGCAGTCCGTGTACATATATATCACTATAGTCAAAACTTACCACATTAAAATATCGTAATATAACGGTTGAACTTACTATTTCTCAGTCTCCAACGTAACAGTCTACATCAATGATTGTAAGTACATACACAATTTTCATTACCTTCTTCTATTAAGGCAATGGTTGGGAACTGTTTTCACCTGCGGAAAGGGAGCACCATTGCACGTTCAACGTCAAACCGAAAATTCTAGCCATGGTCTTGGATTGTTGCCTGAACACTACAAACAAAAGTAATCGATATGTCATTTTACTCCCGAAATATTTGAAATGTCTAGAATGTGTATCACTAAACTGAAATATTTGAAATGTCTAGAATGTGTATCACTAAACTGAAATATTTGAAATGTCTAGAATGTGTATCACTAAACTGAAATATTTGAAATGTCTAGAATGTGTGGGACTAAACTGAAATATTTGAAATGTCTAGAATGTGTGGGACTAAACTGAAATAGTTGAAATGTCTAGAATGTGTGGGACTAAACTGAAATATTTGAAATGTCTAGAATGTGTGGGACTAAACTGAAATATTTGAAATGTCTAGAATGTGTGGGACTAAACTGAAATATTTGAAATGTCTAGAATGTGTATCACTAAACTGGAGTATTTGAAATGCCTAGAATGTGTATCACTAAACTGAAATATTTGAAATGTCTAGAATGTGTATCACTAAACTGAAATATTGTGAGCATATGATCGACCTAAACAAAGTAGTCACACAATTTGCAATCTTTCAAAACAATTTATCACAAACAAACCTAAATATTTGTTTCCAATTTGAAGAAAAAAAGAAGTTTAAATCTAATATTGAGTTGGAAGGTATAATAATAATAATAAAAAAAATTCAAATTCATTTTTTTGAAATCAAAATGACAAGGATATTGAATAGGCAATAATTGAAGACGCTTGCAAAATGGAATATCTAAAATACAAAACGCTCAACGGAGTTTGTGGAGAAATTCATATGAAAGAATTACTTTTGAATGAGGAAGCTGATGTTTCACAGGAAACACTTTACAGCAAGTATATAAAAAAGTGTGTCAAAAAGGAAAAGATGCATCATTCAAAGTTATAGTTCATTCTCTATTTATTTTTAGAGTGATTGTCTCAGTGGTTTTGTATCTGCACTAACAAAACAGGGAGATATGTTTAAAGTATTATGTTGCTATCCCGATTTTAAAAAAGCAAAACACAGCTCATTAGAGGAAAACTCGAATGCAAACATTGTAAACCTGAAGGCAAAACTATTAAATTTTATGCGTCAAGGTCTGTATCGCTCCTCTGATATCATGAATTTCAAAACAATACGCACTTTCTGCTAGGCGTTAAACATCGCGCTTACTGAGGAAAATATCTCAGAAACAAAAGAGCACAGAAAAAGCACGCAGCTAACTGTGCTTTTGCGCGCTGAGTCCATATTCGTTATTTGTCTCGGGCAGACCTTGACTATGTTGATGAATCTGACCGTGGGCCAGCCGTCTCTGACGTCTAGATGCATTACATCTAAGGCATACTTTCGTGTGATAAGAATACGCGAACAATTAAACACTATATCATGATGTCAGACATAGCAATGAGTACGAGCAATTCAGGTATTTTTATTTCTGCAAGAGATATTTTAGATGGTGGTCCTAGCTTATAAAAGACTATATTTCGCATCAGTATCGTGTATGAAACTGTTAAAACGGTTCCAAGCGATGCGCGGTAAATGATATGTGCAATGTTCTTCGTCTCGGATATTTAAAATACACAATCGTGTGAAATGCATGCATGCAAAACATGATCTATTCATATCGGGAATGGTGTTGCTAGCTGTTGATAGATGTAAATACCGGAAGATCACCAAATGTCAATAAGTGATACCAAAAACAACTAAATGCTACTAAGATGAGTTTGGAAAGGGAGAACAAGCAACATACCTAAGGTGCAGTGAGACGGTAACGTAGAATTTTAAATTTACAAATGCACTAGAAATTGTCTAGTATCCTATACGCGGATATTGCAACGGAGGTGCAACGACAGTATTATAGGACGATGATATAACCTCAAGGTTTCATAGTATGTTAAACAGGGGAAAAAGATTCTAGCCTTAAACGGCAATTTTACATTAGGCCACCATCTAAGCCATAAGGGGAAACCTATGTTAAACAGGGCAAAACGATTATAGCAACAAGAGTAATTTAACATTAAGCCGCCATATCGAAATGTATAGGGACAAGATGTAATGTCTAAACATTGGTTCGTTGGTTTGTAATGTGGTACAGGTTATAGATTTCACATGATGAGTCAGTCAGAAATGGTAACAGTGTAATATGTGTCTTTTTTGCGGGAAATGTCAAGTCTGTAGACATTGAAGATTCGCACTTTTATATAAATTGCTACATATGTTATGGGCAGCATGTTTTATTTTCTGTCGGGAATAGGTGGTTTCTAGTAGAAATTGAAGATTCTCCCTAAACAAGTTGCTATGTATGCTAGTGGCAGCATGTTTTTATTTTCGGACAATATTAAATCAGGTAGAATTTGTGGCTGGTGCCAGATTTGGTTCATTACTTTGTTACAAATAGTCAGCCCTACTATTGGATTTCACCTCGACTTACAATGTGGCGTATGGAAACATTACAGTGCTTCTATTTAATGCACTGACTAAAAAAATTGCTACGTATGTGACAGTAATGTTAGAAAAACAAACAAACAAACAAAAAAATATCCGCTTGCTAGCTTTACTGTCAGCCCGATGTGTTTCTTGCCCCCACCCCTCCGAAAAGAAATAGTCTAATGTTATTGCTACTTATGTGACTGACAGTAAATTTATAAAAATACCCCACCCCCTCAGAAAAAAAACAAAAAAAACAAAAAAACAAAAAACAAAACAACAGCAACAAAACATAACAAAACAAAGAACAAAAACATTTTGCTACATTTACTGTCAGCCAGTTATCGTGTTGCATAAGATTGTCAGGTTTGTTCGTTCATCAGTTTTTATACAAAGTTAAGAATTGCTATCGTAGCTTAATAAAACACACTGATCTTGATGAAAAGTCAGTCAGTGTACTTTTTACCGAGTTTATCTTACGAGGAAAGAAACTTTTTCCCCGGCGTAGAGCGTTTTGGTGAAATTTTCGCGTGCTAAGATTTCTGGTCATATTGCAACATTTTATTCAGGCAGAATGTCCAGTGGCTGCCTTATTTGTCTTGCTTGATAAATATATTGGCCTTAAAGTATACGAGAGAGAGAGAGAGAGAGAGAGAGAGAGAGAGAGAGAGAGAGAGAGAGAGAGAGAGAGAGTTTGACTTATCTATTAAATCATTGCTTTCTGCCCATCTATATAACCGTTCGTTCCAAATAAATGCGAATACTTTGTACACAATACATTTATTACAATCATTCCCCATATACTTTATTTGGTCGTTCATAATACCATTCTTAAATATCGAACATATTATGCTTTTGGACCACTCCTTTTTGTAAATTCCACAGTTTCAATTCTTTTATTCAAAAACACATTAAGAAATGAAACTATGATGGTAACGTCCACTGATAACAAAGGACCGGAATCGTGTTGTCGGAACCTGGGATTAAAATTTTCAAAGAGCGAACGCTATAAATTTTGTTTTGATTTGTAATTGGTTTATTAAATTCAAAATTGCCATTGTTATTCCTTGCAGTACCTTCTTCTTTATCCAAATATTATAATCTTTTTAGACACAAATAATAAACGAAGATAGTCTAATCAGTCATTCTCAATAGATCCGCAAATGAGAGAAGTTCATCTCTGTCATTGTTACCTAAGTTTGATATAAAGGGAAACAACTCTGTGGAGACTACAACATAATCCACAAGTCACTTTGTGTGTGTGTGTGTGTGTGTATGTGTGCCTGAAACGCAGAGAGAGAAGAACGGACTTATTGGAGAGTACGTTTGTTTGAATATCTTATCCATACGAGAGAGAGAGAGAGAGAGAGAGAGAGAGAGAGAGAGAGAGAGAGAGAGAGAGAGAGATAAATCAAGTCTATATTTTTGTATAATTAATTTTGAATCAGTACGAAATGCCAGTATCTATTGTTTCCTTTTTTTGTAAGCTGACTGTGAATTTACTCAAGGCACGTTATGTTTCTTATTTCTGTCTTTTTTTTTCTTTTTTTTTGACCTATCGGCTAGCATATAATTTTTTTTTTCTAATGCGACAAAATCGAGCACTTCTTTTTGACAGCAGCAGTACTTGGTTATATTTTTCAAACAAACGATTATGAAATGAGGTTAATATTTCTTTTCTGGTAAAGTTGCGAGTTTGAAGACACCCAGTGCAAACTATTACTGTCAAGATTTATTTTGGTTACATTTTCAAACTAAGGGCACAGTTTGACTTCCAGATCAGTTTTTTCTTTTAATATCTTATTCAAACGAACGAGCGAGCAAATGAGCGAGAGAGAGAGAGAGAGAGAGAGAGAGAGAGAGAGAGAGAGAGAGAGAGAGAGAGAGAGAGAGTCACTACGGCAAATTTTATTTACGATGTCTTGCCATGAAATGTTTATTATGGGTATAAATGTGTTGACTTTAGAGGAGGACTGGAGAGAGAGAACGAGAGAGAGAGAGATTACATTTTACGTAATCATGCAAGAGTTTGTATATTGCTATTCATCTGAAGAATATTGAGCTTGTTCTTTCTTTTAAATCAGTCTGCTATCATATACTGACTGACTTGTTCAAATGTGACAAAAATCGTGTTTTAGACTGAAGACAATGATTTTTGCCTGTGTGAATGTATGTATATGTGCAATACACTGTTGTCGCACACACACATGGGAATCCTTACAAAATCTCAAAGGATTGAATTGCGTAGATACACCGGTAATAATATTTTCCAAGCGTTGGTGTAATGTTTAGCGTCAGTACACATTCTAATATACTATTGTGACACACACTATAGGAATCCAGGATTGAAATGCGTCGATACAACAATGTAATACTATTTTCCAGTGTCGATGGTATTTTCTCACTTAAATCTACTACTTACTTTTAGCTAGTTGTGTTTGCCCCCCCCCCCCAAAAAAAATAAATAAATAAATAAAATAAAATAAAAATAAAACCCCCAAATAAAAAAGTTAATAAAATTTAAAAAAAAAAAAAAAAAAAAAAAAATACTGCAGGTTAAATTTTTGCACTCATCAGGATCTTACAAAATTACATTAGTTAGTCTTTTGCACACTGGCTGACTGTGAACTTAACATATGCCATGAGTGAAATTGCGACTCTCTTTGAATACGGTCGAAAATCGTCTGAGGTAGATTGTGCTTCTTAAATCTCTTTTTTAAGCGAATCGGCTATGGTAATCTTAAAATATTGACGTATTTTCATACTCTGGAGTGCAATAGTAAAAGGCATTTCTTTCCTCACTAAATTGCGTGTTACGGCTCTCTTTTCTCATGTCTTGGGGGTTTCTTTTCTTTGACGTTGTAGACAATTTTCTTTCATACAATTTGGAGTCCATCTCGACGCATAGTCCTGATTGTAAACTATAGTCGAACGTCAACCATTCTCGCTCGGATTAACATAATTTATGTGGGTGTCGGTACTGAAACACAAACAGAATATATGTTGAGGTTGAAATCGAGACAAAAAAATCCATGTCCGGGGTTAAAATGTGAATCTTCTGTTCCATATTGGTCTTCTGTGTGGTCAAACCGAAAACGTGTTTTCTAAGTAGTATAAGGGATATGAATACGGCTATTTGGATCATTATGGCACTTGTGTGGAAATTTAACATGGAACAGCTGCATTCGAGGTATTGTTGCACAAATTAAAATCCAGTTTTCTACTATCAAACACTTGTTATCTGAAGTGACCATCACCCCGTTATCTACAGTACAGCATCCAGTGATTTACTATCCAACCGGTATCATTCACTAAAATGGACGCTATTGTAACAGTGGAAGTCGGTTTCTTCATTGAATTGTGTTCTACTGCAAAAGTAAGAGTCGGTTTCTTCATTGAATTGTGTTCTACTGCAAAAGTAAGAGTCGGTTTCTTCATTGAATTGTGTTCTACTGCAAAAGTAAGAGTTGGTTTCTTCATTGAATTGTGTTCTACTGCAAAAGTAAGAGTCGGTTTCTTCATTGAATTGTGTTCTACTGCAAAAGTAAGAGTCGGTTTCTTCATTGAATTGTGTTCTACTGCAAAAGTAAGAGTTGATTTCTTCATTGAATTGTGTCCTACTGCAAAAATAAGAGTCGGTTTCTTCATTGAATTGTGTTCTACTGCAAAAGTAAGAGTCGGTTTCTTCATTGAATTGTGTTCTACTGCAAAAGTAAGAGTTGATTTCTTCATTGAATTGTGTCCTACTGCAAAAGTAAGAGTCGGTTTCTTCATTGAATTGTGTTCTACTGCAAAAGTAAGAGTCGGTTTCTTCATTGAATTGTGTTCTACTGCAAAAGTAAGAGTCGGTTTCTTCATTGAATTGGTTTCTTCATTGAATTGTGTTCTACTGCAAAAGTAAGAGTCGGTTTCTTCATTGAATTGTGTTTTACTGCAAAAGTAAGAGTCGGTTTCTTCACTAAACTGTATGCTACTGAAACTTGTTTACTCCAGACTGCGTCAAAACGAAAATTTATAGTGCATGGTATGGGGATTGTAACATTGTAATTTTTTTACACACTCCTAGCGGAAGCTAAGATTATAGGCAATGTATACTGACTGAATTTTACCAATATATTTTAGGTACACACGCCAAATCATACAGTGTTCACTCAATAATGCTTCAAATATAACACTGGTTTCTAGAAACTGATCAATGAAAAATTGTGTATTCTTATTTAAAAATATAACTGGATGCCAGTGAGAATGGTAAATAATTTAGGAAAGATACAGTTTCTAAAACTCCCCTTTCTCCCTTTTTGAGCTTCCGATAGAATGATTTAGATTTAAATTGTAATTGTAACTGTTTCTCTCTCACAAACACACCATGGACTACTACTGTTTTGGGTCTATGGAGTAAGGCCCCCTTCTCTTTTTCTCTCTCTCTCCCTCTCTGTAAATATATATATATATATATATATATATATATATATATATATATATCTATATATATATATATATATATATAGAGAGAGAGAGAGAGAGAGAGAGAGAGAGAGAGAGAGAGAGAGAGATTGTATGGCAACAAATTTGTATAGTGATAATATCAGATTTTTTAAACATGTTTATATGATCATCATTTCAACATGTTTTTAAATGCTAAATATTATCTTCAATCAGGCATGGTATATTATGTGTGTAATTAGGCATGCTATATTATGTGTGTAATCAGGCATGCTATATTATGTGTGTAATCAGGCATACTATATTATGTGTGTAATCAGGCATGCTATATTATATGTGTAATCAGGCATGCTGTATTATGTGTGTACTGAATTAGCGAGATTCGCTCTTCAAGCAACCGACTTATGGTTAATATAGATAGGCATTTTGGGTAGTGGACATGTATGTGATTATTATAACATCACTGGCAATGTATAGTATGTTCAAGTATGTTGAAGACGAATATCACAGGTCGACGGTATTTAAACGCATTTCCAAACGATTTGCGAGGCAACTTGCATACATGTGCATTGTTGCACTTGCTCCTCAGAGAGGAGATATCTTAATATATAATTATATTCTTGCTGATTGACGCTGAATGATAATTATATTAACTCTTTGTATTTTATATCGCATGCTTTTGCTGGAATAAATATATTCAACCCCAACTAGGTATGGATAGGAGAAGAGAAAACGTAGAAGGTATCCCGAATTAAAGCGACATTTCTCAAATGAAAATAAGTAAAGGAATGCTCACACTGGAGAATGTAGAAGGTATCCCGAATTAAAGCGACATTTCTCAAATGAAAATAAGTAAAGGAATGCTCACACTGGAGAATGTAGAAGGTATCCCGAATTAAAGCGACATTTCTCAAATGAAAATAAGTAAAGGAATGCTCACACTGGAGAATGTAGAAGGTATCCCGAATTAAAGCGACATTTCTCAAATGAAAATAAGTAAAGGAATGCTCACACTGGAGAATGTAGAAGGTATCCCGAATTAAAGCGACATTTCTCAAATGAAAATAATTGATTTTTATATTATCTGCTCACGCAGAGGAACTAAGGAAGTAAAGGAATGCTCACACTGGAAAGAATATACTATATAGTAATAGAATAGTAGAGGGAGCATGGAAATATGAAAAAGATCTTACGAAATGAACACTATCAATTTTAAGAACTTTGGGTCACAACTATGTAAGGTCACATTGTCGGAATTACAGGTCTCGAATTTTAATGGAAGTTCTCTTCTAAATTTTGAGACCCGTTTATCCTTTATATAGAGTCTTTCTGCACATTTGTATTTTCCCAATATGTATCACTTGTCACGGATATGACTGCAAGTATTGTGTTAGTCGAGATGCCTGATATCATGAATCGCCAGAAAACGTGTACACTGCCGATGGAGCAATAATTATTGTCCAGCAACTTAGCTTTCCTAAAGACCGATGACATCTGCAACGAGAAAATTATTAGAAAACTTCTACAAAAGTCTGCATTTGCATACACTTTTAACTCTACTGACAGCGACTTTGCGTAACAGTGGTCTACCCGTACATGTAATAGGGTACGTCCAACGAATAAGATTAAAAATTTTGAATGGCTTTGGATGGAATGTAATGCTAAAAGCTGTTTACATTGTGTATTATGACCTAACCAAGAGGATGTTTTCCGTTCGTTAGCCTACTATTCCGGTCGCTTCCCTCCGATAAATGAAAAGGTAACATAGACAAGGTGATAAAGAAATAAAATATACATTTAACCAAACCCTAAAAACGTGGCCTAATAAATGTGAAAAGGGATAAGGGATTTTGCTTACATGTTGATATAGAGATACTTTATGAGTTGCAAGACTACTTTAAGGACAATCCATTAGCACCTATAACGATGATACATTCTTATTGGTAAATAATTAAAAAAGGTAAAGGAAATATATGAAAGTTATAAATACGTAATGTGCACGTTGTATGTCAAGACAATTTACATTATTAATTACATGAATCTCTAATGGTATATGAATTTAGGCGTGAAACTCAAACAAATTAACATAGATACTAATCGGAAACAAAAGGTCACTAACGACTTTGAGCAAGACCTTTTCAAGTTGATGAAAAATGCGTTTTTCTGTCAACGATGGGAGATGTCAGGTAAGGAAAAGATGTTAGAATCGTCAAGAATTTCTAATTATACGAGAGATTAGAGAAAAAAATCAGTCATCAAAACAGTCACGCTTATCAGTGAATATATTGTTTTAACACCAATTGCGCATGAAACGGTTGTGCAAAGTGATATATAAAGGCTTCGCAACGTTGGAACAAAGCAAACTTTTGATGCATATATTCGATTACGATGTATTGAAGCCGAAGTACACTAATAACATGATATTGATGTATACAGAAACATACTCACATACTAGAATATAATATGCTTATGAAGACATGAAAGGAATGATTAGCCATTTCGATTCATCTGATTATTATAAAGACAATATGTGTATGCTACAATGAAATGATAAGAAAGTTTAAAGGTGAATTAAACGATGCGGTGCAATTATTGAGGAATCCGTGGCGTTTAGGAGTAAGATGTATTCGTTCAAGATAGAAAAAACTGCAATAAAAATTGTAAAGGTGTTTAAGACAGTTCTTAACGATGCAAAGTTTGATGACTATACAAATGGACTATTTCGTACAGAAGAATGGTATATAAGTTTTCAAATAGTCAGTTCTCAAACCAAGATATATACATCGTTGAAATAAAAAGTTAGTGATGAGGTCATTTGAGAACAAGAAATATTAAGTTAGCAAAGTTGAAACATGTCCGTACGGATATGTTAATCAGTAATAAAAAGTTACTTCAAACATTCTTTGTAAATAAATATCAATCTGATAGGTATTGAGGGATATATGTAACGATGGAATTAGATCAATGGTAAATGCAAGTGTATATCCAACGCATAGAAACTATCGTTGATAATGGACCTGTTTGAAGAATTGCGTAAGTAAAAAAATATGACAAATGCTTGTAAAATAAAGCATAAGGTTTTCTAAACTACTTATTACAAGACTATGAATTAAATACAACATTTAATCTCGGCTAAGATATTAGAGCAACACAAAAAATAAAGTAAAAAGCAAAACAAATAAATAAAAACATGCACGGAAAGATTTGAGTGTGAAAGAGATTACAGATGTCCAAGCGGTTTAGGAAAAAGCAAAAGTAACATTGTTTATAGTGAAGACGGGTATACAAAAATGAGACATATTAGGAAAGAAAATGTTTAATGAGGAGGACCTATAAATCTAAAAGATGACAATGTTCTGCAGGATAAGCCTTCTCGCGGGGAGGCTACGTCTGAAGTTTTAGCTAAGCTTACAACGAAGCTAACACTAAAGCCTATGAAAACCATAATGATGTTAATGGTGGTAGTAGACTTAGCAAAAGACTATGTATACTAAAGCATCCCTGAATCCAACAGATTTTCAGCAGCAAACATTCACTAAAGTGTCCTTAGTTCTGCTAGCACTTTATTAACCACCGAAGGTATATCACAAATGAAAGTAAGCCTTCGCAGAGTCAGCTGGTTGGTATTGGCAGAAGCAAAAACTTCATTACAGGAAGTAATTGCCGAAGGTATATCACAGATGAAAGATGTAAGACTTGACAGAACCTACGGGAGATCGACGGCCTTTCATAATCAATAGCACATAAGCGAGAGTTTAGAACCCTTTAGTCATCAGATAACATATATTAGAAATCATTAGGTTTTTTTGTACACCATTTATAAGCTTTTGTAATCATTTGTCTTTTAAAAAGTAGTAGCAAAATCAATCTCAAAATAACATCCTCATACTTTTTAAAGAAGGTCATGCTGTTGTACAAAAGTTGCAACTCGTCTTCGGCCACGAAAGCAATGGGTGTAAAGCACAGGCAAGAATATCACTATATAATACATTTTTTGAACTTCGTGAAACGGTTGAAACGTTCTAACTTGATCATTCATATTGATATTCATTCAGTAAGATGTTCTCACATTAAACGTTTGGAAAAATCGATTCGGGGTCATTCTAGTTATAACCAGAATAAACCTGTAGAGGTGCCGGAAAGCCCATTATTAAAATATTTAAGCAATTTAAACGTAAGTAAATACATTCTCAAAGCTCTACTTATGTTGGTTAGACACGTATTTCATTGCAGACAATTGTGTTTGTAAAAATCGATTCTAGGTCATTCTGGTCATAAACGGTTCAAACCGGTTGTTGTCCATGCTCCTAGTTGTCTAGGCGAATATCTTCATAAAGCATTGAGCTATGTGGTATGTGTTATATTCTGAGGCTGCATAACCTACAGCGGAACTGGGGATATAATCCCTGTTGAGCCAACATTTAATTGGGGAACATATGTTAAATTTTAGATCGAAGTCAATGGAAAATTTCAAATAGTTTCTCTTACAAGTCAACGGATGTTTCAAGATGATAATTCCTCTACCCGTGCTTTCAGCCATGACAAACAAATCCATCGTAAAACAAACTAACAAATTCAAAACAATGCTACGATAAATTCCAGATTTGAATGTAACCCAAAGTATATAGAGAGCTTTGATCATTTGTGTTTAGGGGGCACTAAGTGATACTCGTTCCAATGACAATATAATAGCTGTGGTTAAGAACATTTGCCATGGTTTTCTACTATGTTACATTAGGTGCCTTTAAGCGATCATTCTGATGAGATTACGAGGCTTGTTGAGAGGGAAGGAGCAATCAATTAAATATTGAACATAGTGGATGAATGAATTTATTCTGTATTTAATTTCATGTCATGCTTCATTTGCGTCATGCTTAATTTACGTATGATATGTCCTCATGAAACATGTTTGGAAAAGTTGTTATTTCATGAAAGTGGATGTACTTTGACTTATTCTTGGTATGGGATTCCCGTATCTTTTATGATCTTAAAAATACCTAAAATGGTGACCGGAAGTCACGTATAATTTTGATCAATCATAGCAAAGGATTTCATTAATTGCAAACGAGGCACTTACCTCCTTTCAATTAATGGTCCCATTTCACTGCTTTTAAAGTCGATACCATATAAAATGGACGGATTTGACTTTTCTTTCAGTATGAAGTTAGCTTTCATCGAGAAAACATTTCCTTGTCCTAATCTGATTGGCTTTTAGACATAAAACTACCTAATACAGTTATTGACAGGTGAAGCTTAACACTTAATTGGCCATTTGTCAGTGTTAGTTGGCTTTAGAAAGATTCTAATTAGCCTACTATTCAGTACATTATGAGATTGGCCAATCGGTGCTTTTGTATTATACCTTCATAAATACGGCTTAATACCTACTATACTGTGCAACTATTATTACAATATTTATGATAACAATGTTATGCTCGGGGTATGAATAAGTAAAGTGGTCTGTCAGCTGCACAGTGGGTTGATTATGCGGCCTGTACTATATAACGTATACTTTATGCAACCTTTATGATGGTATTATGTTTAGCCACATTTTCATCAAATGTTTCCAATGTTGTTAAATGTTCTCTGTCAATAATGTTTTGTTTCCAGGAGAAAACCCTACAATTATAAAGAAATAGCTACGGTAGCATGTGTGTGTAGCAGTTTGCTCAAATTTGAGCGGAAACAAAAAAAATGAGACCTTAATTAGCGTTTGAGATTTATTGCGAATTTACGCGAAAATAAATCTCACAATAAATACAATGTGAATTCATTCAGGATTTGTCTTGGGCTAGTAATTTTAGTGGTTTTGTATTTGAATTCGGGGATTGGGAATAGGATTATATACATTCCAAAGAAGGATTTTTATTTATTGGCTTTTTGAATGCTTGGTTTGTAGCAACCACGAAATCCACAAACATGGTACCCAACGACAAAATAGTGAATTCACAGATTACGAATTGAGTCATTGTAAGTTAAATACCTGTTAAATACGGTTTTATACACAGTGTACTGTGTAACTATTATTACAAAAGAGTATGATACAAATTGTATGCACTAAGTGTGAATAATCATCAAAAGGAGTGTTTTTCTCCTCTTGAGGAGTGAGTCGAGTGGTCTGTCAGCTGCCCAGTGGGTTGAATATGCGGTCTGTATAATATAAAGTGTATACATTTTGAACATTTTATGATTTTATTATATTTAGCCCAATATTCATAAAATGTTTCCAATTTAGTTAAATGTTCTCTGTCAATAATTTTTCGTTTCCAGGAGAAAACTCCGCAGTTTTAAAGAAATATCTGTTAGCTAGTGTGCATAGTAGTCTTCTCAAATTCAAGAAGAAAAAAAAATAAAATAGCGAGAGATAAATTCGCGTTTGGGATTCATTGTGAATATACACGAAGATAAATCTCACATTAAAACCAGTGTAAACTGATCCACGATTTGTCATGGTCTACTAGTTTTGTCGTGGTTTTGTATTCAAATTCGGGGATTGAGGAAGGGATCATATACATTCCACGGAATGATTTTTATTTCTTGGGTCTTTGAATGCTTGGATTGTAGCAACCACGAAAAATGGTATCCAACAAATAATAGGGAATTTACATGCCTGTTATTGATTTACCTATCTCAAGTTATCTTTGATAGTTTGCATCATTAATCATTACTTTAACAAGCAGTGAAATGTATAATTTGAAAATGATACAAAATTACTTACCATTTGGAATAAATATCTACCTCTTAAATACTTTCACTGATTACTGCAACTTTTAGTCAACAACATTTTTTGTATTAGCATATTTAGTGCGCTTGCCATTCTCCAAAGTTTGTGCTCGCAAATCTTGCTACTGAGTATATTATCGAAGATTTGATAATTTTACTCACGCAAGTTGCTGCAGATGCAGAACAGAGAAAGATCAATATAAATATTACGGGTCATAATATAGTAACTGTGTTAAAAATAACGGGTTCCGAAATATTATGATAGAGCGTACATTCATAAGGTGGTTGTGCATATTCTCTTATCCTTTCCTATTAGAAATTTTGCTTAATTATGGAATTCAGTACGAGGTGAGACCGATCACACGACTAACTCCAGTCTACAACTTACAATATTTACGAGAGCGAAAGTATGTATATGTGTATGTATGGATCGATGTATGTTCTTTGATCACTAACAAAGCAAAAGGGCTTTTACTCTTTCCGAAAAGCATAACAAATCCCTTATGCTTCTAAGCACGACTAAGGCCCGATAAAGGTGACCTTCCAATCGATATAAATTTAATGTTTTTTTAAATTCTAAAACCATAAAGTTAATATTTGTTTAGGCCACCATAGATAAATCAACAACATTAGCATGTATTGTCTTGGATATCACCATGGCAATTTTCACCAACAAAAAATTAATCGTAAAAAGCACACACACGATGTTAATGAGATTTAGATTAAAGTCTTTGGAAGAATGACAAACCACGGTCCAAGGTGGGCTTCGTAACGCGATTAAATATTTACTTGACATATGATCCGGAAATGTTCGTTACGCACCTCATCATGATCAATGTTTGTGTTTGGCACACTCCAGCGATATCCGCTCCGGTACTTCTCAATTTACGCATAGTATAGCTAGACTATTTTAAACTGTTTAAATCAATAACATGACAAGCCAGTCTACATAGCAATTCATTCTTGAAATATCTGGGCTATTGCAATACTTTGATCAATATTAGACAGACGTTTTGAATTAGCTGATACGACAGTCATGTAAACAAATTTCTCGGGACTAAAAATATATTTTTACGTTCAAATTTGTAACTACGACACAGTTAAAGTTATGCATCATATATTGGTCATCTAAAGGATCGTATTTTGTAAGATTGAATAGAATTCAGGCGCGGGCTTTTTGAATAAATGTTAGTTTGGCGATGACCTCTGTTTCGTATAGCCTATCCATGTTTTTTGAAGTATTACGATGATATTTTGTTTCATTGTGATCGTGAACAGAAACAAAAATAACCCTGATAATTCATGTATGTATAATGTATGTATGTATGTGCTTAACGGCTCATCAGCAAAATCCTGGTATATCCACAATCCAAGTAAAACCTAGGTAGCAAATATGGCAAAAGCTAAAACCTTTTCAAAGTCACAAGGAAGACGAATCCTTTAAATACAAACTAAATATTCACCATGAGACAAAATACAAAAGTCACAAGGAAGACGAATCCTTTAAATACAAACTAAATATTCACGATGAAGCAAAATACAAAAGTCACAAGGAAGACGAATCCTTTAAATACAAACTAAATATTCACCATGAGACAAAATACAAAAGTCACAAGGAAGACGAATCCTTTAAATACAAACTAAATATTCACCATGAGACAAAATACAAAAGTCACAAGGAAGGCGAATCATTTAAATACAAACTAAATATTCACCAAGAAACAAAATACAAAAGTCACAAGGAAGACGAATCCTTTAAATACAAACTAAATATTCACGATGAGACATAATACAAAAGTCACAAGGAAGACGAATCCTTTAAATACAAACTAAATATTCACCATGTGACAAAATACAAAAGTCACAAGAAGACGAATTCTTTAAATACAAACTAAATATACACCATGAGACAAAATACAAAAGTCACAAGGAAGACGAATACTTTAAATACAAACTAAATATTCACCATGACACAAAATACAAAAGTCTCAAGGAAGACGAATCCTATAAATACAAACTAAATATTCACCATGATACAAAATACAAAAGTCACAAGGAAGACGAATCCTTTAAATACAAACTAAATATTCACCATGATACAAAATACAAAAGTCACAAGGAAGACGAATCCTTTAAATACAAACTAAATATTCACCATGAGACAAAATACAAAAGTCACAAGGAAGACGAATCCTTTAAATACAAACTAAATATTCACCATGAGACAAACTACAAAAGTCACAAGGAAGACGAATCCTCTAAATACAAACTAAATATTCACCATGAGACAAAATACAAAAGTCACAAGGAAGACGAATCCTTTAAATACAAACTAAATATTAACCATGAGACAAAATACAAAAGTCACAAGGAAGACGAATCCTTTAAATACAAACTAAATATTCACCATGAGACAAAATACAAAAGTCTCAAGGAAGACGAATCCTTTAATACAAACTAAATATTCACCATGTGACAAAATACTAAAGTCAAAATGCTGCAAAATTCCCCATCTGCAAGAAAAACGCACAAAACGGAGATAAAGGTACACTTACTTTGAAGACACCGTCAAGCGATTCTGTATAACCCACACTCTTTTAATAAGCCCAAGACTATCTCAGATGGAAAATCATTACAGGACGCATCCCACGGCAAACAGTTTACCCCATTTCGTCTCCTTTTACAATATGAGGGAGGGCACATCGAACCTATTCTACATCCTTTGGCCAGAGAGAGAGATAGAGAGAGAGAGAGACAAGGAGAGTGTGTGTGTGTGTGTGTGTGTGAGAGAGAGAGAGAGAATGAGAGTCACGGTGCAAATTCCGTTAGGACCACAAATCAGTACGATCAATAGTGTTTTTGTTTTCTATCTCTTAATGATCGCGGTGGTTAAAACACAAATTACAACATCATACGTCTAGATGGATGCGGAAATTATGACTTGATGGAAAGTGAGGAATTTCGTACTTTTTATATCTCTTCTGCTAAATCTTTTGACAGGTTGAGGCTTACGCCGCAGTACGTGTAACTTTTCCTGAATATACTAAGATTCAGATAAGATCAAATGAGTCTCTATCTAACTGCTATATTGTTGTTGTTGTTATTATTATTATTATTATTATATCATTATTATTATATCATTATTATTCTTATTATTGAAGAATATTGCAACCAGTCATTATTTGATCATTCTCCTTTGATATCACAAGTTGTCTACGCGGCATAACTGTACGATTTATGATCGTGATAGTGCGGGTTTTATATTGAGAAGTAGCAAATATGAAATTCTCTCAAGCCTGAGAAATATGCCAGACACGAAGAACATTGAAATACGCGTTAAATACAGCAGAATTTAGTTTAAGAGACCAACAATTTAAATCCAAAAATAGGTCTCTGGTGACATATAGTGCTTTAATATAGGCTCTTTGAAGATCTAAAGTATCAACGAAAGAAACCAATGTTATGTTCTCTTGAGACAAGGAGTCTTAAACATTTGATCTTTAGTAAAGACGATTGCATTATGTCTCTTTTTTGTTTACAGGGAGTCAAAATAATTAAGCCTGTACTTACAAGAGTTTTTTTTCTTTTTTCAAGAAATGACGTGAAGGGCTTCCTAAAATGTTAAACCAGAGAAGTCATCAAAGAACATAATTGTTTATTGTTTTAAAGAATAAATACAATTTTAGTTTAAACACGAAAACAGGAATAACCAAGGAGCTTGGTCGTCCAAAGTGCTGAAATAGAACAAATTAATGTTAAGTACAAACAAGAAAATAGCGATGACTCTTTTACAAGGATGAATAAAAGTCAACGAAATCATACACTGTGCCTCTAATTTGGAGTATGGTGATGGGTTTAACACTAGTGTGACTAAGATGGATAAAAATATATAGTGATGACATCATTCAGCAATAACCAAATCTTATCATTTATACTACAGATTTCTTTTTCTGTTCATTTGTTTGCAGATGATAAGCATGTTCCATGTGTCGCAAATATCTCAATGTCTGTCCACTGCTAGTATCTCATGGATCATACCAAAATTAGAAAATGTAATGCCTTATGGTACAAACATCATCATTAACTTCTTCCTCACCAATAACTACTATCATAATATATATAATATCCAATCACTGACTTGCTATGTATGAGCGGAACCAGGTGGTACAATTTAGTATATTGGGTTCAGCTATGCAAATTTGTCAATATCAGTCTAAAACAGAGCTTAAATACAATACATTTCGTTCGAAATGTGTTTACAGCTAAACTCTGATCTCTTTCCGAGCGCCGTGGACCCGTTTTTGCAGGTTATTTACTAAATGTCCAGACAATCAGAGTATGAAAGTAGTGTATACATGTAGCATTTAGAACGGTATAATTGTTTGCATCAATCAACTCGTGCAGGAATATGCCAACTTTACATGTAAAACATCATATTGGACGTTCTAGCAAGTTGTAATTTAACATCAACCCAATCCTGTAAGGATACGATGTTCATACGTAGTCCTCAGAGGCCATGAGGTCTCTCGAACACAGATTGCAATACTTCTCCTTCAGTAATGATAACACTAAATACAAATTCCAAACTTACTAGCGCACTAACGCATGAAGGCATCTTTGTCGATATCAAGAGATGGCGTATTTTTCTCGACAGCAGTGGTTCCTAACCTTTTTGAGTATGGGGACCCCTTTTTAACGTAAAAAAATTGCACGGACCCCCACATGCTATTAGTTGTATTTATAGGCTGTGGTGGGTGATAAACATTTAGCAGCTTGACGCGCTAAATTCGAACATGCCTTGCTCGCAGCGGCGAGGATAACAGAGGAAAGCAAGACCTGGCTTGAGTCGCAATACTTGCTACGAAGCTATGTGACTTCGCGGACCCCTTGGTATAACCCCGCGGCCCCCCAGGGGTCCGCGGCCTACAGGTTGGGAACCATTGCTCTACAGGATTGAATCGGATTAAAGTGTGATCCAAGCTAGTTGTGCTACAGAATAACATACATAAAAATACAAATGTTGATTTGCTTATTTGAAACAAAACGATATCCTGTACTACTTAAGAAAAGATGTTGATTCACAGATTACATTCAATGATGATAACATTGACATAAGCATCATCAGCCATACAAGTATGATGTTTAAAGCAGTGCAGTATGAACAATGAATACATTATGCATTTGATGTAAGTAAATAAACATGTTTTATACTCGACTACATGTACAGTACAAATTGAGCATCTCGTAAACTTTACAAGGTCATTCTACAATGATTCAACAAACAAAAGAGAGAGGAATTTATGGAGAACAAAGATTTCAAATAGCAGATGGCGGCACAAGACAGCTAGCTGTCCTAGATTCAAACATATTAGTAGAACAATTTGACCTAAAATAAAGTATTATCTTCATCTTGTATACCCCTTTAAATGACCAACAAAGACAACCATTTAAGACATCATTACTACGATTATGAATGTGAAGTAGAAATATCAATTAATTGTTGAATCAAATTAAAAGGGACACAAAGAGAAGAAGATACGCTGAATTGAAACAACATTGGTTAAATGAGCAATCAACTTACACATTACTCAAGTAAACAAGAAAAAAGATTAATGTACAAAATAGTTTACGTAAGTCACGTGGATGCCTAGTCGTAGGCAGAAGTTGTTGACATACCGGCATATGAAAAAAGATAACAATTGATAGAGATACATTTTGACAGTGATATATATTTTCTGAAAGAACTCTGGGATTTAAAAAGTAAAAATGAAGGTTGATGACATACAGGATACTTTTAGGGGCATTTCAAACAAAGAAATCTTGATGGAGAAAAATAGCTTTACAACTGGAAACATTGTGGTGTTGCTGGAAAAGGAAAACATTGGATACTTTTCAACTTACTCATACATAATGGGCATCTATAATCGGAAAGTTTAAGAAAACTTTCAGGTCTAGAATGTGAAGTATTTCAGTCAAAATGAAACCATAAATTGGGTTGGCGTTTTATTAAATATAACTGAGGGATACAATAGCATTGATACATGACTCAGGCTGAAACAAGGAAGAAAAACAACAGGTGAAAAGTATGGAAGAATCGATTCGCTTACCTGACAACATGCACATTTGGAACACCTACATTCACAATAAGTGCAACAGTCAAAATTTCAAATACAAAGCAACTTTTCAAAAGGGTTACACTCATGAATTTACGTAGGAGATATTTAAAATTAGGCAAGTCATTTTAGGTGATCCAGTCGTTTACAAGCAGGAAGACTGAAAGAGAGAGGATATAGACAGCATATGTGCCAACAAAATTTCTTTATGTACAACAAAGAAGATGACATTTATAAAGTTAACTAGATCTTGAAGATCAGGCTAATTAACCTTTAAAAAAAGCTATTGTGAACTAGTACCTGTAAGATGAACCATGTAACATTGGGAACCAGGTAATAACATGTTATTAAAAAAATGATTTACCTAAAGCACATTTTAAGCTGAAAAACATGTACAGTATGAAAGACTATAAGTTGTTCTATGAGATTCTAAACAAGATAAGTCGCAATTAAAATCAAATAAACGTTAATACAATCACGAGGACAGTTAAACATTTCTCGAATTTCAGTCAAAGAGTGCATGGCAATCGTAGCAACTACAAAAACGTTTTTTCTCTGCACAAAATTTGTATCATGTACAATTTTAGCACAGCCATAAAGCCTTCTTTCACAAAGGATTACCAACAAAATTAACCAAAATCAGTTGACACGGGAATAGTTTTTACGCCACTTGGATGAAACAAAATCTAGTATACCTATGTAAATATACAGATTTTAAAGAAACGTATTTTTCAGAATTATCTTTAGATGTTTTGTATGAATTGAAATTAAACTATCGAAATAAATTGTATAATCAATATCTGAGATAAATTCAGTTGTAAAATGGTATAAATGCAAGATACAAAAACCAAGGCACAAAATGGAAAATTTAAATACAACACACCAGACATGCAAAGATTGTGTAAAAGAAGCGAGATTAATCTGGCAATACAGTGAAGAAAATGAAACGAATACAGAGAGATATCAACAAAGAATTCCATGTGAATGTGGAAAAACAGCCCATCTTGGTTCAATGCACTTGCACTTAAAAAGGCAATTTCACATTATTTCTTTTTTCTTAACAATGGATATTAGATTAAAAACAAACAAACTAGTATATGCATATTATCCTTGTCCTGCGATTCAATTTATTGCAATAAGTTGGTTAACTCGCCTCAAGTAGGTAAACATAGCAACTGCATTTCGCAAGATAAAAATCTTCTATACTGAAACCCAGTTTTTGAAATAGAAGTAATTAAATATTTTTGATAACTACACTATTAAAGTTTGAAAAAGATTACTCGATGAAAGGACTCAGAGCAGATTGTGACAGGAGATATTGGAGAATGAACAAAACGGCACAGTGTTGATGGCAACATCTGTTTGTTGGATTTGGTAGTGGCATTTAATAGACGTAAGATTACCAGAATTATTCAAATTATTGCACAAACTGTTTATTTCTAGATTCCAAAACTGCTGTCTGATTATAATATGCCTATACCTTATGATGGTGCTTTGAAATCAAATAACATAGGCATCAATATGAAACAATTGTATCTAATCTACACCAAATTTCAAATTCAACCACAGCATGACAAGAGAGACCTCAAAAAAGCAATATAAACCGATTGTCGCAGCCTTCTCTTTGAATAATCTTTTAAATCTCTAACTGAATGGTAATTGTTCTTTAGCGTTTCATCAATCCTTTCATTATTTTCTCTAAACCTTCTTTTTATATGTGTTAGATGCCTAACTACTTGAGCTTTTACATTTTCAAACTTTTTCAACTGTCCTTGCAATAGACCTTTTTTGTCTGTGTTTGTTTCTGTGCTGAGATTTGTATTGCAACTCGTTAATATGTTTTTCATACGTTTCAATATGAGGTTGCATATATTATAGTTTCAAAATTTAAACTTCTGTATCATTTACATAATCCACTAATTGTCTTTTCTGATACATAATGAATATTATTTTAATTACAGATGGAAGCACTCTACATTGAATTTTCCGTGTCAATCGTCAATTATATTCTCAGCTTCTCGTACTTGTTCATCAACGGCTCATCTGTGTCTACCGCTCACACTATTACCATGGGTACTTTTATTTCTTGTCTTTTCACAGCAGTCGGTTCAAGCGGATATTTAGATTGCACTTCCTCTTCGATAGGTAACAAGCATCTGTCATCTCGTTTTATCCAGCCTCTTGTAATAAACAACTACTTTCCACCCTGGCTTGCTATAGCGCTGTGTGCAAGCATTGTTCTTAAGTAGACTTTTTCGGGATATGAACACTCTTACTATATGGCTTTAAATAAAAAGTGTTTTGTTTCTTAGTTAAAGATTATTTGTCTCCTAATGATATTATAATACATTCATGCCAAGGCCTTCGTGTATGACCCCTTGCATAAGTCAAAAGCTTAGCGTCTGTCCTAGTCTAGAATCTTGCTATTTAAAAAAAGGAAGCAAAAAATATAAAACTCAAAATTTTCACGGCCCTTGATACTGCTTTTTATGTATTGTTCTTCAGTCGTCTCCGATGGTGTCATTCATTTTATGGTACATTATCTTCAGCTGCTTTCCAACTGTTAAACGATTTATCTTATTATTTTGATTTCACGAATACATACTTTGGACCATTTAAAAAAAAAATTGTCCTTCAAGAAATTTCAACCTTTTATATGTCATTTTGTTTCGCATATATAAATGACGCTGATTGTTAAAATATGCCCATATAAACTTATTCCTTCAAATCTTCCCGTTTGTAAACGATTCAATAATGTAATTGTTTTTCATGATTTCAAATTTTTCTCGGTAAAGTTAGGAAGGTCGCCTCTAGTCAAAAAGTGTTTATGTTTTAAACTTCTGGCTGTTTCACCTTTTTTAAATTTAGGCGTTTCAAATATATATGTTTTCAGGTCACTGAATAGATTGATCAATGCATTGGTAAGATGTCTTGCTTGCTTCAACCAGAGTAGTGTCTATTTTGATAGATGGTAAGTGTTTTTGTGCCGCTCGATTAGTTTTGGTAGAACGTCGACCCATTTTCTGGTATAATTGAGTGAAATACTTTCACATTCTAGTTATGTTGGTGCTGTTAGACATTTCCACTATATATGTCGTTTTGTCTGAGTAAATTGAAAAGTATTCAATCTTTTCCTTTTCCAGAAAAATCATTAGAGTTTCTGTTATGAAACTCTTTTCCACCATGAAGTCAAATCTTTTCAAGCTTTCTCTCTTTGAAGACTTCTCTGAAAGTATTGAGCATGCCATTTTCCATTTTCCAATTTTTCCTTTTTCAAAATAAGAGTATTTTGAGAAGATATGTATCACTGTCAAAATACTTTTGTTTTCATTGTTGTCTTGCTCATATGTTTGCATGTCAATAATGTCTAGCTGTCACTGTTCATTCAAGTGGTTTACCTTTACCTAAACCCATTTTTGGGAGGAAATCTTTTTTTTTGCTTGCTTATATAACGTGTAAGTAAATTCTTCAGTTGACCTATTTTCAACTCAGGGTGTATTATTTCCTTTTTATTTCGCTTGGTTTGTTACCACAATTGATTGATATTGGTGTAAGAACTAGAGTTTTAGGATCTTAGTAAAGATATATTGAGAAAAAAAACAAGGAAGTACTGTACGCTTGATATATTGTCTTTAAGTGGTATCAACAAGCCAACAGGGTGACAATCTAAAACAGCTACTTCTTTTTAGAAATCTGCAAAGTTTCTTCAATCCTTTCAAGCACTTTATTGATATCAGATTTATGTCAAATTTTCCCATTTCTATGCTTGACTCTGAAACAGCTGCTTCATACACTGAGTCACGGTATGCTCTTTTCAATCGAACTTTGTTCTGCATAAATTCTAACTCTGATTCTGTTGAATCATTGCAGACTGACCTTGTAAAGTTTACAAGATTTTCAGATTATACTGTAAATTCAGTCTTATACAAATTTGTGTAGTTACATCAAATGTGTAATTTATTTGTTTCTTATACTGCATTATTTTGATCATCTTCCCTTCATGATTGATGATACTTATTTCCAAGTAGTATTAATTAAAAGTAATCCGTAAATCATCATCTTTTGTAAAAGCAATTTTAGGATATTTTTTTTAATTTTTACAATAAACAAATCAAAATTTGTATTATCTGGTATGTTATTTCGTATCACAAGTAGGTGAGACTACTTTTATCACATCCAAACGTTTAAATAAATACACATTATCTCTTGATACTGAAGTTGATGCCTCATGTTTAACTCTTTACCTCTCTAAAAATTGATGAATTCAATACAATATAGCCTCGTGGTATTATTTATGATGTGTAACAAATTCACTTTATTATTTTGTGTTCGTTGCGTTGGTGCGCTAGTAATTTTGGAATTTTTGTTTTACTGTTATCATAGCTGATGGAGAGGTATTCATCGCCAGAGATAACGACGAATGAAGATAGTGACCTTCTATGACAAAGTTGTTGCAAAACTATACCCGCTACGCCCATAAATATGATTTTGTTTTTGTTTCTAGAGTTGTCCTATCACTACACGAGTTGACTGATGCAAAATATTGTTCCGCTCTATGTGATGTATGTATACACTTCTGACAAATTGAAACCAGTTTGTTTCATAGAGTGATTTATTCCTACGACATTGATATATAGTCGTTGTTATTTGATTATAAATTCAGAACCATTACCTTTCTAATTCAATGCCAAACAGTAGACAATATATTTATGAAGATCATGGCCTTGCAAATGAAACCGGAAATAAATCCTAATTTTCAATGCCGAAAAATGTTGAATGCACAGGGTTAACATTCATGTATTAATTAATATTACAAAAGTTTTATTCGATATGACTGGCATACGATTATAGGAAATATCAAAACATAAAATCGTTTTTATGAAAGACCTTGCGCTCATTGATGCCATAGACATAGATTATCATGTCTTTCTTACGTGTTATAAGGTGTAGAAGCTCTGTTGATATAAAATTAAAATGCTTTCCGATTTGACGTCTGAGTCTCAACCCTTTTCTGCATTTGCATGCTGCTACAGTGACGAGATAAACAACAACATAGAACCAGATCATCATTTAAATGGAAATTCGAGTACACATGCTAGAACAACTTTGCTACGTTCGAATGTAAAATATTTCCCTCCGTCCCCCTCAACGTCATGATTGCTAGTATGTGACATTCCACCAAAAAGTGTTATAGTAACTCTTATCCGACTGAGTTCAAAAGAAATTCACGGATAGAGGATAATAACGCAACAGAACCTTCATGTGAAAATTACAAGTCTTACCTATTTAGTTCCTTCGACAGTGACATCTGTGGTCAAAGCCGGAGCATCTCCATTGGAGGCCAAATGGACATTGCAATCCACTACCACAGTCTGTGTCCTGCTGGCAACCTAATATAATTAAATAAAGAAAGAAAGAAAGAAACGAATAATTAGATAAATACATTAACGGAGGACAGATGTACAGAAGAATCAGAAGGCATGGCAGTGAATTCCTTTGTCTTCTTTCCATTTACTGAAGACCCTAAACAAGTCACTGTCTGTTTTTAGTGGACGTCCTCTCTAATGCAGGCTTTTTCTTCTTACTCTATCACGGGAAGAAAGCTCCTTCAACAATAGACAAATAGACTTCACTCTAGGATTAGAATTTGGAATATATTCACAACAAGGGGTTAAAACTCGATTCCACACCTAATTTGTGCATGCTTGAAGTGATTGAAATCGTGTCTCGGTATTGTCTCCGTATCATCCAAGCAAAATGCATGCACAACTGCACCTATTTTTCGAGCGAGGGCTCTTGTGAACATTAGTAATCTACTAAGGTTAATACAAGCCAAAAAAACAGCCCATATCTAAATTGCTCAGGATCGATACAGCTCTATCTTAAGCACGAAATACACACAGTCGTGTAGATACTTGACAAAGTATCGTATAACGAAGCCTGATTACCATGATTTGCTCCGAGTTGTTTTCGGTGTATTACACGGATCATACGAAGCCTGAATTAGGCTGTTAAATTAAATAAGGGTGTTGCCTCGGGCTAATACCATTGAGCCTGGACCTGTCACAAAGCAAATACTAAAACACACATGACAAACTATAGTATTCCATAGAAATGTTACAGCGCTAGGTAAAAAAAAACGTTTATCGAATTCTAAGCTAACCAGAACTTTCATGTACGGAATCGATAGATAAAGTTAGTTGAGAATGGTGAAGCTACGGTTCTTATTTGTAACCCGCAAAAGCCACTCTCAATTCCTTAATAGATTCCCAAGTACGATTTTTGTCGAGTCCACGTTAGTGGGAAGGGAGAAATAGCAGTTACTTTTTTCAGAGGCGGCTGACTGCGGTAAAGGCGACTGCGGGCGGTGGCGTCAACAGTTTCTTACGATTTTGGTTCAAGGTTTCCATTTGCATATATTTCCTAAACCCCTTCAAATATTCAGATTACTCTTGGCAGGAATCATAATGAATATAAGACTATTCATTCAACGACATGCTCGCTCGGCCATTTTATCTTGGGGTCAAGGCTACAGTCATAGAATTTTGGCGTTATTGTTTTGGTTAAAGTTGTTTTTATTTGCTTATTTTCCTAAATCCCTTATAGATTCTTGAACATAATTGCCATGAATCATAATACATCAAAGACATTTCATTCAACGACATGCTCGGTTGCCACGTTTTCCGTTGGGTCAAGACCGATTCCACAGTTTTTATTTGATTATTTTTCTAAATACCATGATAGATTCTGATCATACCTGGCATGACGCATTAGAAAGCTAAGACAATTCATTCGACGACACGCTCGCCCTCCCCTATGACCTTGAAGGTAAGGTCTCAGTAATGGAAAATTTGGATTAAGGTTCTGGATATTTTTCTAAAAGCAATTTCTTGTATCTTTCAAACACTTTGATGGACGTTATTCGTGCTTGGAATGAATCATTATGAAGCTAAGACAATTCATTATGTGACACGCGCGCCTGCTGCGTTGCCTTTACGGTCAAGGTCACATTCATGGAGAATTTGGTTTAAGGTTTTGGTTCAAGTTTTTTCATTTGCTTATTTTTCCTAACCCCATGATGGAATTTCTTCATATTTTAGATAAAATATCATGAAGATTAAAGAATTGGTTTTGCAAACTGTTTGCCTAACTTTTGGCCGTGTGTGCAAGGTCGCACATTTTACAGCGATGTTTTAATTGTGGGCTCGACATGCAGGCACTGGTCTACTTGTTAGGTGGGTCTGAACTGACAAGTACTTTTACTTACTTCCACCGCCACCTTCTTGAGTGCACGTGCAGATACCGTTTACACATGCAAGATGCCATCCGCTTGCCGTGCAGGTCTCGTAATGGCAATCAGAAGTTTGGCGGCAAGGCTCTGCCTTCACGTAGGCTGCGAACAAAATGAAATTTGTTATATGATTATGGGAATTGCGTCGCTTGTGACAAGATATAAATCATAAATCGTCTTGTTACAGGAAAAAAAAAGTGTTTCAGTGGTAATGGTTCGTCTACATTCAAAACATCAATCATTTTCGTTTACTCGTAACCAAGGTCACCAACATGCCCGAGGAAGCAATTACAGGTGAAACAATGTTTTGTTTACAGCGTAAAAGCACAGAACGGTTTTATCTAGTTTGACGTGCTCTTTGGTGACGCCAGCCAAACATGAATACGGACTTGTACGTGCTACTTCAGTACATGTATTATTCGTATTAAGAAAACATCATTGTTTATGTTTTTATTTATAATTTATGTTCTTAGTAATAGACCATATAATAATAACAATTATAGACAATCTGCCGAATGCAATCGTTTCCCAGAGTCTTAAGGAAGACTTTAATTTCTCGGGTTCAAACAATTCCCTCATTCTTCTGCAAAGGTTTCAACTCAGCACAAATTGCAAGATCGATAAAGTCTTTGGACCCTCAAACCTCCCCCACGGGATTAACTCTTCTCTCTTACTCCGGTAAAGGTTTGAACACAGCACACACTGTACGATCGAGAAAGGCTTTGGACCATCAAGCCGCACCCTTTAAGCTCTTCTGGCCTCAAACCACAATTAGCTCACCTCGAGGTTGACCAAAATTAAGAAAATATTCCGAAAAATAGTACCAAAGTCATTTGTGTGTTTCACAGTTGTCTTGTTTTGAAATATTACAAGCTATGTTGCTCGTAAAAGGGTAGACTTCAAAGTTTATCAAAACTGTATAGATTGTTAAAATTGCCTGCTCTGCAATGAAGACAGTGATATGTATAATGTCTCCTAATTACATTTCAGTCAAGCACATTTTTTAAAAAATTCCACTGAGTAATCTTTCTACCGTATTAATACACAAAAACGAGCCAGTCAATCATGATGAAACTTTCAGGATTTCATGCACCAGGATGAGTTAGTATGTGCAGAAAGTTACAAAGGTCTATCAGTTATAATAACAAATGCACACTAATGAATGATTATAAACAACGAAGAAGGAAAATACTTGTGGTCTTTGACCTGTATATTGTGCTTCTTAAAAGAAAGATTCATGCCCCTTACATCTCTCATTCTTAGCATGCTACTGAAGCCACAAACCCAACAACTGTCACACTTCTTGTACATGTCACTCAAAATAAAAAATAAAAAATATTTTGTATCTTTAATAAAATAAATTCAAATTGTTTAAATTAATAGCGATTTGTTTAACTGTAAATTTGATCTATTTGCATATTAGCATCATTTTAATAGCCTCGACATGAAGTTAAGTGAGATATTTTGTATTCTTACTCACTTTTCACAGCCTCATTTTCAATATTTTTTCCCTTACAAGTTAGAGTGTAGGGCTATACTGAAAATACACGACAACATTATTCAATTTGATTTTGTACACCGTTCTTCTTTTTCCTTTCAAGCAGTTACATTCTGTAATGATAATGGTGTGACATACTAGAACCATTTTACTTATAATTATTTACTGGTGCTCTTAAATTTACACCAGACATTTTCAGGAAGATTCATTTTAATTAATATTGTACAGTTTATTTTAAAAAGTACACATTTATGTGCCGTACGTGAAGAAAAGTTCTTTCTTATTTATAATTCATGGCTTTAAAATTGTATATATCTTCAAATTTGGTTTACTTGTCTGTAATGTTACAGGCAGTAATTAGGTTGTATGCACTTGAAATATCCAAAACTGTTATGTCCATATTGAATTCCTGTAACATGTTTTAGTTTACTACTTTACCACTCAACCTCCATGTATAATGTGATGTACTCAATGTTGCGCAAATGATTAAACCTCCCCCATCATCATACACTTTATAATGGCCGGTGTTCCTCATTACTTATTGAGCATACAAGTGGTTAAAAATACTCTAGCAAACATACCCCTGAAAACCATATATATTTTGAGGATGAATAGTCACTATAATACAATTTTCACTGTTTCACATTTCTGAGTTTCACCATGTCACCAGAGCACGAGAGAAGAGTTTAAACACAATGGATAGGCCTGATGATTCAAAGTCTTTCCCGATCTTTCACAGTTTCCTGAGTGCAAACATATGCCGGGGCACGAGGAAAGAGTTTAAAGCCAAAGAAGAAGTCGGATTGTTCAAAGTCTTCCGCGACCTTGCACAGTTTGTAAACTCCCTATAGTCGTGCTACAACACATTGATAAGGAATTTTCGTGATATTGCTTCAGAAAAATATATAAATATATATGGATAAATAAGAAATAATTAATTAATTAATTGAAAGAAAGAACAGAAAACGTATGTAAAATCAAACAAAGCTGAAACGAGTGAAATGCATTGTTTATCTTTGTCTCTGGTATATGAGACTGTGTCCAGTGTCTCCTTTGATTAAGATTTCACGTGTGCAGATTACACATATTCATTTTCATTGTTTTACATTTCTAAATAAAATGATCATTCATATATTTGCAAAGTAGGGAACCTTCGAATCTTTTCTGTTCCATATTTTGACTCTTTACACGCAAACTATTTCTTTTCTGTCCAAAACCTTTGGCAAAGTATAGTTTCATTGCATGATGTTCCCTTTCTTTCAATATTTTCATATTTGAATTTATGTATGTGTGTGTGCGTGTGTGTGTGTTTGCATCTCTGTATGTGTGTATGTATGTATGTATGTATGTATGTATGTATGTATGTATGTATGCATGCACGGTATGCATATATGTATGTATGTATGTATGTATGTATGTATGTATGTATGTATGTATGTATGTATGTATGTATGTATGTATGTATGTATGTATGTAAAGATTGTGCTCACCTACGATTGTGCAAATAGCGATCAAACACACGATCGTCCTCATGGCTTTTTCTGGCACTTCTTGCTAAATTCCACGGGCGATGTTTCCACTTATATAACCGAGAGGATGACAGTTTTAACCCTTTAGAGTTCACCATAATCTGAACTATTCGTGGGTAATTTGGGTGAGGCACCTACTTTGGTCTCGATAGTCACAATTTGCTACCAAATAAAGACATTAATGTATGACCTCTCAGAATACAATCTCATTTCGTGTCCACTTTAAAGAGAACGGTTGTACTTACCTTCACGATTTTGACCACTTTGACCCGAATGCCTATGTATTATATTAAGAATACATATATGTCTGTACTTAATTACATAGTACTTACGCAAGTACGTGTTTAAAATGATCGACTAAATGTCTGCCTATCTATGTGTAGTCCAGGATCGATGTTCGACTTTGTTGTCTACCACATCGATGTTAGACTCTTGTCTACCACATCGATGTTAGACCCTGTTGTCTACCACATCGATGTTAGGCTCTATTATCTACCACATCGATGTTAAACTCTGTTGTCTACCACATCGATGTTAGACTATGTTGTCTACCACATCGATGTTAGACTCTGTTGTCTACCACATCGATGTTTGACTCTGTTGTCTGCCACATCGATGTTAGACTTTATTGTCTACCACATCGATGTTAGACTCTGTTGTCTACCACATCGATGTTTGACTCTGTTGTCTGCCACATCGATGTTAGACTTTATTGTCTACCACATCGATGTTAGACTTTGTTGTCTACCACATCGATGTTAGACTCTGTTGTCTACCACATCGATGTTTGACTCTGTTGTCTGCCACATCGATGTTAGACTTTATTGTCTACCAGATCGATGTTAGACTTTGTTGTCTACCACATCGATGTTAGACTCTATTTTCTACCACATCGATGTTTGACTTTGTTGTCTACCACATCGATGTTAGACTATTTTCTACCACATCGATGTTAGACTTTGTTGTTGTAACAAGATAACCGGGTTGGATTTCGGATTTATAACAGAACACTTTTGATGGTGATACAAATGCAATGTTTATTTATGAATGACTTGAATTGGAAAAAAGGTTATGATTAATACGTGCGTGTATAAGATCCAAATATTGGACAAATTAACACAGTCCGCACGAACCTAACAATGTAACCCAAATATTAATACAAATAAATACACAGTACAAGGACAAAGGTTAATGATTCACAGTAATTTCAGACGACGAAAAGAATGATGTGTTTTACTCAAATAGTAAAAATGATGTACTTTACTCATATAGTAAAAATGTATACCCTCAAATAATGAAAAATTAGGTACTTTATTCAAAAATAATAAAATGATGAAAACAATGGGATAGATATCACACAAAATATCTTTACAATCCCAAACCACTTGGTATCACAAAACCCCAAAATTAGCCCACGGCTAAAAGATTACATGTATCGAGTAACTCCAAACACTCCGTCACTAGCACACTTGGCTACCAGTCACACTGGTCAGTCAAGCAGTCAGCATTACAGGTAGTCACCGACCACCATTCAATTCCTTGGTCAATCAAGCAATCAGCGCCCACCAATCGGTCAGCAACGCCCGATCACCTGCTACTCAACCAGCAACACACTGTTAATTCACACAGTTAATTCAGCTCTACGGCTGCTCAGAGACAAAATATTTCCAGGAAGAATACAGTGGAAACAAATTATAAAACATGCTACTCACAAATATGAAAACGAGCGCTTTACAAACTTGTGCCATACTGACATTTCCTACAAAAGATTCAAAAATGTTCATACTTCTATAAAACCCTCAATTCTATGGCAAACTCCAAAAACAACAAGAGAGTTACAGTTAATTACATCCCTTGCAAATGTTCTGATAACTGTTCCAAATAATACTATGCAAGTTTGTAAACACTGCACTTACTCTTACACAGATGTGATAATCCATGCATTTATTTCCTGTCAGAGCACTGTGCGACAACGAGACATATTTTGTTCACATATTATAAATAACTTTGACATTCGTCTTGGCGTGTACCTTCATAATATATCAGATGAAGAATTTATTCAACATCTCCTTGGTAGAGAATTTCCCAACGGTATCGGCCTAGACGAGCCTGAAATACTGAGAAATTTTATAATGTCTGCCTCAGTATTCTCTGCAACTGTAATTCATGGATTCTTTTCATGGTAATAAGATCGATTTTCAGATTATCAAGATTTGGAATCATGTGATCGTTGAAATCTTGATAATCATGTCTTCATGCATGCTTTTATATATATATATATATATATATATATATATATATATATATATATATATATATATATATATATATATTACATATACAATATTATTTTCTGTAAAATAATGATGATGTGTACGATAATTAAGCATTGAAGGATTGCGCAAGAGTGCACCATACTTTTGATAAGTATAGTGTCCTCATATAAGAATCCTCATAGGGAAAATCCACAGATTTCTCTCATGTATACCTCTGTTAATTGTATATAACTAATTCAATTAATTTCAATATTGTTTCATTGTTTTCTTTTTCATTTGTATGCATCCTTATCTCTGAAAAGAGGAAATAAAGATTGATGATGATGATCGCTGCTATGGTCAGCTTTACAGCTGCTATGGTCAACTTCTATGGTCAGCTCTACAGCTGGGACCTCGTCGACTCTGATCAGCTGAAAATAACTCTAACACTGTGCATTATGATTGACACGGGCATACACGATAACACGTAATGACGTTATATACGGTAAGTTATACAAATTACATTATCGGCACAACATTACAAAGCAATAAACGAGATCAGAAGTGAACCTACCCGTGTCCGATAATAATCCTATGGTACTAAACGTTTCCTAAAAATACCACTTTATATTGCTAATATAAGCTCTTATTAAGTCACAAACAAGAATAGAAAATATTTGCATTGTACTACGCAAGTCGAAGATACATAGATAATATACACCAGAAATTAATAAATAATTTACATACCTCGACAGCTGAAGATGCGCAAATCCTTAAGTAGACTGCTCACTGACAAGACGTTCCGTAAAGCAAATTTAGTCTTACGGTGAAGCATTTATACACAGACGATGCAGCCCTACATCGTCCCTGATCTTGATGTATTCGGTTTTTCCCATAGAAACCACTTCGCACGTGCGGCATACGGTGAACCGAACTCACTGTTTCGAAATATTGTACAATATACATAAATCACCCTCGGGTATCGTTGTTACAATGAAAAACGAAACCCGAGTACATGTATTTCATAAATAAAAGGGATTTATACAATTCCGTGACAGTTGTCTACCACATCGATGTTAGACTTTGTTGTCTACCACAATAAAAAAAGAGACCTATTCAAATAGTTATCTACATGATCACGATGAGAAAATATTTTCTTCAAAATTATTTGCTGTCATTTTTATCACCCAACACCCCTTAACCTATGTGAGAGTCTTCAAGCGATAAATTTTAGGTAATTGAGTTAAAAAGTTCAAAGGTCTTTTCTGTTTTCCTTAATATTAAAACTTATTGAAGCGACATGTACAAACATGCATGTATGGATGTTTGTATCTATCTTAACCCCAGTCCTGATCTTAATCATAGAGCCGCATGTAATTACTTTTGTAATAAGCGCTAATCGAAATAATAAACGAAACAAAACTCAATTATATCCATTGCCAACTAGTAAATTATTATCAAACTTATGCCAATTAATTAAACGAGATTTTCATAGACGGAACAAAGCACATTCACCAATAAAAACCGAGAGCCTTATTCCGTAAAAATAACAACAACGAACAGTGTTCACCAATTTTTAAATGAATGTTTGCAACAGATCAGTTTATTAAATGACATTGTATAAAGACGAAATTAAGCTAATCAACAATAAAGACAACTCGCTTTATTCGGAAAATGAAATTGATTGTATATATATATATATATATATATATATATATATATATATATATATATATATATATATATATATATATATATATATATATATGTATATATATATATATCGTATGATGTTACATTTTTGAGTAAACGTCTAGCCATGGATAGATATGGTTATCTTGTTACTTGATACACTTGGTTACACATTCTAGCTGATAACTGAAGAGTGACTCCAGCTTCGCATTTTCTAAAATTATTGTTCTCTATATATTTGGATTTGTATGAGTATCACAAGAATTCAATGATGTAGAATAATTTATTTCTGAATGTTTGCTCACAGTTTAAAAAAATTTATGATACAAAATTGGTATAGTGATATTACCAACTTTTACATTGTCAGCATCTCAAATAGTTATTAAATGTTGGACGTTATCTAAGGGAAGGTATATTACATTATTTGTGCACTTAATTAAGTACAGTTCACTGTTATACAAACTCATTTATGGTTAATATAGGGATACATTTGGGTATATCGCTAAGTGAACTTATTTATGTGAAAATTATGAACTCACTGATAATTTATCGTATATTGACGATAGATATTACATGTCGATGGTATCGTATATTGACGATGGATATCACATGTCGATGGTATCGTATATTGACGATGGATATCACATGTAGATGGCATGCAAGTTGAAAAATCTGCAGAGGTCATGATTCAGAAATCAATCGCATGACACATTTTTTTTTATGGCAAATGATAATGCATGTATACTTATTGGCCTGGCTCTATTTGCATTTGTAAACTTAGAATTACTTTTAATACATTGAGCTTATCAACAAAATAATTATTAATTGAAACTGGACTTTATGCTCAAAATAAAATCGAACGAAGCACAGTTATTGTAAAGTTTGTAACACCAGTGATGTAGAAGATGAGTATCACTTTGTATTAGTTTGTCCTGTGTACCACCATCTTCGTAGGAAATATGTACATTTTTATTATTACGCAACACCTAGTGTTTTCAATTGATAGAACTCATGCAACTTAAACAAATATATATTATTGTTAAACTGGCAATACGTGTAACAAGCATTCGACTTAAGAAAGACTCTATTATAATGTATATATGTCTAAAATCTGTCATATTGCAAATTGATTACATGAATGTACTCTCATTCTTTCCTAAGTTCATAATTTGATCATATTATAGGAGTACTCATATATGAATTTTATGCACGTGTATGTTGATTTGTATTTAGATGTATCACTCATGACGTGATTTATATTTGGATATTCTTCACATATATTTGTATTTTTTCATATATTTCTTCATACTCATGGACGAGAAACTAAATAGTTTAAATCCAAATAAAGTTTCTGTTCTGTTCTGTTTTGTATTCCTTGTATTTGAAATCAGTGATGATTAACACTGAAACATTTTGGTAAAAAATATAATTGAGGTTTGCGCCCTCAAGTTATTTTATACGTTGTACTTTGTATAGGTCAGTGACCTGACACATACCAAAATAAAGATTAAATGAGAGATTGGATTGATTATTTCAAAGTGGTAATCTATTTTGCACGGACATATAATTCTTATACGCTCAGGTATAAAGAACGTGAATTCTTGCAAAAAATAATGCAGGTTCGTGCACTTGTAGCTTGTTTTATATTTTGGTTAAAGTACACTTTGATATAGATGTGTATGCAAGGTAATAGAAGGGACAAATGGTTAGAATGATATATTGTAGAGACATAATCCTATACAAATCTGATGTCATACTGCTGAATAATATGGGCGAGTCTAAGTATTTATCATTTTAGGTTATAGACAAAACGAAAACAGAAAATCTCAGTCACTAATAACTCGGTTGCATTGAGAGTTATTTAGGAATTATGTCTTGTTTTAGATTTCTGCACCTATTGTATTCATCATACCAGATATTTGGGCCACTTCAAACATACATTTTGTGAGAAACCCGTATGTGTACACCATCTGTGTACACGACATTTTTGGTATTGCTCCAACAATCTATTGGAAGGCCTGTAAGAATGCTCCACTATTGACAGGGAAAACAGATAAGACTGTTATGAGCTAAATTTAATGTGAACGAATCTCATACCATTGCCATTGTCCATTCAGCTCTTTGTAGCCTATATCTTTTGTGGTGGTGTTGAGACATTAAAAACCCAAATAAAAGCCAATCTTGGTCAATTCGATTTACATGAGATACGGTGAAACCTGTATATAAAGCCATCTTTGTCAATTCGATTTACATGAGATACGGTGAAACCTGTATATAAAACCATCTTTGTCAATTCTATTTACATGAGATACGGTGAAACCTGTATATAAAACCATCTTTGTCAATTCTATTTACATGAGATGCGGTGAAACCTGTATATAAAACCATCTTTGTCAATTCTATTTACATGAGATACGGTGAAACCTGTATATAAAACCATCTTTGTCAATTCTATTTACATGAGATGCGGTGAAACCTGTATATAAAACCATCTTTGTCAATTCGATGTGATTGAGATACGGTGAAACCTGTATATAAAGCCACCTTTGGTACTGGTTAAAACTGACTTTTGTATATATGTTTTGTGGAGGTTGATTTGATATGAATGTGTTATGTTGGGTCTTGACAAATGTGTCTGTCTTATAAAGATGGATATCTTACATAGATGGCTTTTAAAACCAGTTTGAATAAATCTTCATTCATCTTATTCTGAGATCGACCGGTTCTATAACGTCAGTATGTTTATAAACACCTGTCTAAAGATCGTTGCAAAGATGTTGACCTTCTCTGTAGCCAGTGAATATATGGGGACTCCTGAACGGACACATTAACAATTAATTGTATTCGGAGCATTTAATTACGTCAACGGACTAAAACTTCAAGTTTTCTTAGTTTGTTGGACTTTTAAACCTTGATGAGGACAAGTCTGCATTTCGTAACTTTAGGTCTATTTTCCGATTATTCGGAATTACAGGCATAGACAGATTGGATGGCACATGCGGGTTCCTCACAATATAAATATTTATCACAACAAAATATAGACTTGTCAAGAAATAGGGTGGTCATCTGAAATAGATTCTAATCTTGCAGTATGCACGATTTTAACGTTTATACAGCGCTAGGACCGATTAAACTACACAAGTATTGACAAATAACTCGTAAATGGTACAGCGTTATTCACTACTGATATGTTCTGTTTACATTTTGTCTATAACCCCACTACCTTGATACAAACTAAGACTCACACATGTTATTTGGGTTACCACCTGAAGAACTCCAAAATACGGCACTCATATGTGAGCCCTTAAGTAACTGATATTTTACAACACTACGTTTTTCTATTAAATACGGAACGGTTATTTCAAATACGTAACAGGTGGCAACACTACATTATTGTTGAACAGTATGCCAACAAATATGTGTAGGATTGTAGTATACAAACCGCATATCCACTGGAAGGTACTAATACTTAAATGGCAATGTGCAGTTTTATACACTAAAAAGAAATCTTCGAGATAATACAATAATAGCTATCATTTTGTAATGATCAGATTATGATGTTCTAACTGCATATAGTTACCACCACATTTATTTATTGGATACATTCCGCGGCGAAATAGCTAGCTGACTATATAATAGGTAGTGGTTACATTTCTTGATCATCGTATATTCTGTGAATTCAAGTTATACAAATTGTTACTTATAACACACTTTCCCACTATAAAAAAATATACCTAGTCACATTTTAACTGTTTTTATTCCCTAAACTAAACATCGTCAATTGGAAACTTCTTTTCAAACAAAGTAAACTTCCATTATGCAAAAAAAAAATTTAAAAAAAATATAAAAAAAATTAAAAAATACTACATAGATAATCATAAAATTTATCTCGGGGCAGATTTACATTTTACATTTTGTCTATAAGTGAGTGTTTCTTTTTAAGATGTTGTTCTTTAATATTCCTGAAAGAGGAAGTTTTTACGAGCAAACAGTTTCTCTGGGTATATGTCATAGCGCAAATATGGTTTCGACATTTTTTTTTCGGGATGTGATATGTACAGAAAGTGAGGTGTAGGTTCTATAAATTTTAAAATTTGGAACATCACTTTTAATCAAATGAGATATCGTAAATTGAGCAAGGATCTATTATTGTGTTCGCTAGATATACCACGAGGAAATTCAGCAATTAACTATATACTACATCTTCTATCCATGAAAAAACATTATTTTGCATGGAACGGGAATTTTTCCCAGGGAACGGGTTTCTTTTGGGGATAAGCCACATCAAAAAATGGGGCTTTGTATTTTCTTTATGGGGATGCGTGGTTCTGAAAATTAGGAAGTTTGATTATATGTTCATATTATTCAAAATGCGTGGAAAATTGAACAGCTACTTATAATAGTATCCACTAAATATCCCTTAATGAAATATAGAGATTATATGTTAAAAGATTATATCTGTGAATAGTACTTCTGAATGAATTATACAAATGCGTTTTATAGATTACACGGGATCGTGAATGATTGTGCATATTAGGAAAGTTACCGTTCTAAGTATATGAAGGAGAAGGAAGAACGTAAGAGATTCCCCACATTAAAGAAGAGTCCATTTTAAAATGAAACTGGTCGATGTAAGAAAAATCTTTGAAATTTATATCAACTGTTCATGCAGACGGACGACGTTCTTTTCTAGTAATTGCGCAGAAATGGGCTCTCAAAACGTAGCCAGCAGAATCAAACAATTGGGTATTATACAAGGGAACCACGAATATTTTATTAATAAAGAATCCGATTTTGAAAAGGGGTATTATTCTCTCATATAATGGAAAAAATCAAATATTACTTCGAAACGCAAATCTTCTTAAACAAAAACAATCAAATAGGCTTACCACATCAGAGAAATTATGGTGAAGTACCAGAATGTAAATCTCATGTCCTTGAAGAAGAGGTGAAGCTGAAAGAGAGTTTTTTGATCCAAATTCAAGTACCACCTGGCAATCCCGGCAACAATCTTTATTTCTTGATATTTTAATGGCGGAGCGCTCATCCAGTAAATTGCAGCTGTACCAAGTTGAACAGAAGTAGTATACAAGTGGATTTTTTTAGGCCACCTAATAAACTAATACATCATGTTTAAATGTCATAATGGCTTAGTAAGATAATAGCTTAATTTCAACTTTTAAAAAGTTGTGAAGTGTTACGACTCTATGGTCTAAGAAAAATGTAACAGAAAGAAAGTGAAACCAACAAATCAAGTAAAAATCAACAAGCAATTTATTACTAGATAATTAAAATGAAAAATCAAAAAGTCACTTACAGTAATGTGTTTTGAAATCCTAATAATCCAATAAGAATGATTGTTCTAATCACAAGTCCTAAATACAGAATGTTCCGAATTCACGGCTGTGTCCTTGAATGTTATGATATGCTAATGGTCTCCAAAGTCCTGATGTACTAGAAATCTTGATGTGCTGATGTCAAATGAAGTATTCCAAAATCTCTGAATAAGTTCACATAAATTCCAAAATCATCAATTAAAAATCCAAAATCCAAAAGTTTATGAGTACTGTTATAATCCAATGAATATTTAAAATAATTCCTCTCTTAGAATTTGGAATGAATTTTCACAACTGCAATAGCTCTTTACAAGACTGATGGTAATGTCAAAACTGAAAAAATGTCCACCAAACATGGTATATATAAAGATTGGTCACATGACAGAATGTTCTAGAATATGAGTCATCTTAATGGAATTCTAACTGTAAACAAAATTCAACCTTGACCTTCAAATTGAGAAAACATATTGATCAAAACAACCTAATTCAAGGACACTAGTTAAACATGTTTTTCCTGATAAACATTAAGATTTAAGCAAATATTAAAGTGAAGAAACATTTATAATTTCCCAAAATATCCACAATATTATATAAACATCATACATAACACCTCCCCTCATAAAGAAAAAGAAAGATTTATTTAATAAAGCTTTCTTTTGAATATACATCTAATACTATAATAACCAAAATTACATAAGAACATGTTTTATGATACTGGTCTTAATTACATCAAGCAATATTACATTTCTAGGCACGTGAGAATGCATCTGCAATCACATTGTCTTTCTTCTTTCTGCATTTGTATCTGCCTCTCTTCCTTCTCTCTCTCCATCTGTATTTGCCTCTCTTCTTTCTCTCTCTCCATCTGCCTCTCTTCTTTTTTTCTCTCTCTCTCTCTGAATCTGAAGCTTTGCCAATTCTAAATCCATCTGGTTCTTTAACTCTAATTCCCTTAATTTCCTGTCAGAACCAGATACAGGCTTTCTCTTCAAACTTAAAGCACTATTTTCAAAAATTCCCTTTCCTACTAAATACTGAATCAAAATAATCTTTATCTCCTGTTTTGTCAATGATACTTTTGCCTCAGATAGACTGTATTTTCTGGCAAGCTCGAGCAACTCATCCTTTCTCATGCACTCTAACCCCTCCTGGGTAGGTTTTGAAATGAAATTCTGAACATTAGATGCCATTGTAAATGCTTGTTGGTTTCACACAAAAAAAATTTCTTTATTAAAAATCTTTGCCAAAGACAAAAAAAAAATTCTCCGAGACAAAATCAATATGAATTTCAAAGATAAATTTAATAACTCTAATATGCTTTAAAGAAATTCAATCCCGGAACGACGAGCCCCCAATTTATGTTACGACTGTATGGTCTAAGAAAAATGTAACAGAAAGAAAGTGAAACCAACAAATCAAGTAAAAATCAACAAGCAATTTATTACTAGATAATTAAAATGAAAAATCAAAAAGTCACTTACAGTAATGTGTTTTGAAATCCTAATAATCCAATAAGAATGATTGTTCTAATCGCAAGTCCTAAATATAGAATGTTCCGAATTCACGGCTGTGTCCTTGAATGTTATGATGTGCTAATGGTCTCCAAAGTCCTGATGTACTAGAAATCTTGATGTGCTGATGTCAAAATGAAGTATTCCAAAATCTCTGAATAAGTTCAAATAAATTCCAAAATCATCAATTAAAAATCCAAAATCCAAAAGTTTATGAGTACTGTTATAATCCAATGAATATTTAAAATAATTCCTCTCTTAGAATTTGGAATGAATTTTCACAACTGCAATAGCTCTTTACAAGACTGATGGTAATGTCAAAACTGAAAAAATGTCCACCAAACATGGTATATATAAAGACTGGTCACATGACAGAATGTTCTAGAATATGAGTCATCTTAATGGAATTCTAACTGTAAACAAAATTCAACCTTGACCTTCAAATTGAGAAAACATATTGATCAAAACAACCTAATTCAAGGACACTAGTTAAACATGTTTTTCCTGATAAACATTAAGATTTAAGCAAATATTAAAGTGAAGAAACATTTATAATTTCCCAAAATATCCACAATATTATATAAACATCATACATAACAGAAGCAACTTGTCGATGATACATAATCATACATTAAAATGCTGATTTACTGAAATTATAGTATCTGTTTAAAAAGAATAGTCAATAAATTGAACTAGGTAACACAGAATCGTCTACGTTGATACTACTACAATTGTGCCAGCTAAATGTACAGTATTATTGCTTCCACCAAAAACTGTGTAATGCAAAAGCATACTATTATTTCTACACATCATCTGTGTATACGAACTATTAGATGGCCTATAATGTTCCCGTTGTCCTAATTGTTCTTGCATAGGCACAAACCTGTACCCCTCGAGAATGTACAAGCACGAAAATTCGGATTGACCTAAAACTTCTATGGTATGGTGTGTGCATAAAGTCCAACTAAGGAACACTCTTACCGGGCAACAAACCTGAACTTATTAGATAGTTCCCGGAGACTACCCAAATCATAACATCATGCTCTAAGATACAATGAAGTCAACGTCTAATGCAGAATGATATCAATAAGTGGTATAGTTGGGAGAAAAAGAGGAACAAACGGGACCTCCGTGTTAAATATGGTCAAAACTTTACAGAGCCAAACGGGAAATTAACATTAGGCCGCTATCTTGGTTCATATTTTTTCCACATGATGAGTAAGTCTGGTCAGAAATGGTAACAATGCTAGATGTGTTTTGGTGGGAAATGTTACTTTGTTTGCACTCTAAATGAAATGCCGTATTACATCATACGTTTCATATGAGGCGTTGATCTCTTTGTAACATGCTGATTCTATTTCGGCCGGAAATGTAATAGGTTACATTTAAGAATTGTAATAATAATAATAATAGTAATAATAATAATAATTGTTATTGTTATTATTATCAATTTTTCATGATATGAAAGAGAGACGAATAGAGATATGTTGGTTTTATTTTGGAGGAAAATGTAATAGGATACATTTACTATTACTACTACTATTACTACTACTACTACTAATTATTATTATTATTATTATTATTATCAACTTTTAATGATGTGAGAGATAGAGCAATGGGTCTGTCCGGTTGTAACATGTTGAATCTAATTTGGATGGTAAAAAATACGTTTGGAGTTTGTAGGACTTCCAACTGAAATACATATAGATTTATCATGGGTAAGGTTCTCTGGCCTATAACCAAAAATGTTAAGAATCAAATCCACTAATGGAAATCTGGCCTATAACCAAAAATGTTAAGAATCAAATCCACTAATGGAAATCTGGCCTATAACCAAAAATGTTAAGAATCAAATCCACTAACGGAAATCTGGCCTATAACCAAAAATGTTAAGAATCAAATCCACTAATGGAATCCTTTGAGGGTCTGATGATTATAGGGACATTGGGAATTGACATTAGGCAGTTATGTTTGTAGTATTCTGGTGACAATGGGAATTAACATTAGGCCGTTATGTTTGTAGGATTCTCGGGATAATGGGAATTAACATTAGGCCTTTATGTCTGTAGGATTCTCGGGATAATGGGAATTAACATTAGGCCACTGTTCAGTTTGTTTACTATCCAGCCGTAAGATGGGCCTTACTCAACAGGCTATAGAGCATACAAAATTTATTATTATTATTATTATTAATTTTTCATGATGTGTATGTGAGAGGGAGAGAGAGAGAGAGAGAGAGAGAGAGAGAGAGTTGGATGGAAAAGTAATAAGTTGAAGTTTGTCTGCACTGGAAATGTAATCGTACAAATTGGTTCACATGCTCTTTTTCACATGAAACATAGTGTTAGAGGTGTTTGGTTGGAATTGCTAGTTTGTCTGCACTCTAACTGTAATGCCGTATTTTGTTTTGCTTTATAAATATACTGACATAAAGTACATCGAAGTGATTTTATGATGTATGAGAGAGAGAGAGGGAGAGAGAGAGAGAGAGAGAGAGAGAGAGAGAGAGAGAGAGAGAGAGAGAGAGAGATGGGTCTATCTGTTTGTAGCATGTTGGTTCTATTTTGGGGGGAATTGTAATATGTACATTTATCATGTATAGGGTTCTCTGGCCTATAACAAGAAAAGTAAAGATATAATTCCGCTAATAAAATCCAAGGAGGGTTTGAGGATTATAAAAACATTGGGAATTAACATTAAGCCACCATTTGTTTTATTTTGCTATTTTTTTAGGATTCTGCGAACTGTGAGAAATAACGTTAGGCCCCCATCCAGTTCATTTACTATCTAGCCGTAACATGAGCATTACGCGACAGGCTAAAGACCCTACAAAATTATTATTATTATTATTATTATTATTATTATTATTGCTTTTGCATGATTTATGAGAGAGAGAGAGAGAGAGAGAGAGAGAGAGAGAGAGAGAGAGAGAGAGTGACAGAGAGGAGTACCTTAAAGAGAAAAAGTTACAATCATGATTTAAATCTAAATCATTCTACATGAAGCTCATAAAGGGGTGGGGTAGAAATTGTAGCTACTCAAAATTTTTACAATTCTCACTGACAGTCAGTTATATTTTTATAGTATAAGGATACCAACTTTTTTATTGATCAGTTTCTAAAACCATTGCTATATTTTGAAACATTATAAAATAAACGCAGAATGGTTTGGCGTGTGTACCACTAAATTACAGTGCTAACATTCAGTCAGTCTGCATTGTCTATAATCTTGGCTTCCGCAAGGCGTGTGTAAAAGAATTACAATGTTACAATCCCATAAACCATGCACTATAAATTTTGTTTTAAGCCAAAGTCTGGAGTAAACAGTTTTCACGACTTGCTCTGTCGTCTTCTAAAAGCAAATGAATCAAAATCATTTCAAAAATTGTTACATTTTTTGTCAGCCAATTAACGCTGACCGATTGTTTTCCAAAAAAACTTGTACATTGAAGACACGCATTGTAAAATATGGCGGCCGATACCTAAGTTAAGTTCTATTGTGCTGTAATATTTTTGTTTTTGTGCTATTTTTTTTAAAAAAAGTTAAAGTAACGTAGGCTCCTTCTATGTTATTTAATCATCGTACTCACCTGGCTAAAGACCATAAAAAATAGTATTATTAGTAGTATTAGTAATAATTTTTTTTCATGATGTATGAAAGGTTGAAAGGTGCGCTGCAATCGAACTCCTGCCATGGATGAGTGTCTGAGAGAGAGAGAGAGAGAGAGAGAGAGAGAGAGAGAGAGTAGGTAAGAGAGAAAAAGAAAGAAAGAATGAAAGAGATTGAGAGAATATATGTGAATATTTTCATATGTCACAAAAATATTTATAACAATAATCAGTGCATTTTCTTTTGATGATATATATTCCCTTGAAATAAAATTGCAGTTAAATTTCAAGATCACATTACAAAAAATCCCACAGGAAAGTCTGTTGCTAACACGCACGATTAACAGTATCCCAACGATGAATCCAGTATGTTTCCTTTAATACACTGTCCATTTCAGAACTAATGTTGAGTTATGCCCCTTTGTACAATTATTGAAAGGAGTAGTCGGAAGTCTTGTTGGAAGTGTACTTTTTAATATTGTCAACAATCTTCTTTTCTAAACTATTCACGAGAATCATATTCCGGTCGGAGCAAAGGAAGGTAGATACAGCATGGAGAACATCTGAAATTTTCAAGGAAAGCTTTATCTTTATACTTCCCATTCATGATATTTCGCACCACAGCTGAAACACTGTATTATATCTCCTTGTCCCAAGTAGACAAATCCTACTCTAGTTAAAGATATGGGACTAGGTCCTTCCAGATATTTAGGCCATTTCCCATTAAATGTCCAATCGACTTTCAGAATTTTCATAGCCAGGCAAAATCACGCGAAACGTGTATACGTTTTGTTGATTTGTGTGAGTGCATGGATGAGATCCGTTGAAGGCAGATAAAATATATGCCGACTTGGAAATCTTGTCATTATTTTTCTTTTACTTTTCATTTCAAAGAGAGGGGTTATTTCATGGCTTGAGTATAAAAGGCCTTAGATTTAGGAAGCAAAATATTATTGCCCAAGCCTTTCGAAAAAAAATTATTTAAAAAAAGAAAATAATTTCGTGTTTCTTTCATAGTGCAACAAATTAACATTAAAAAGAACAAAAAAAAAAAATAATTAAAAAAGCAAAACAAAACCAACAACGAAAAAGAAAAACAAAAGGAGCGAAAAAAAGAAGAAAATAAAAGCAACCACAACAAATTCCATGTTTTTTTTTTGCTTTTTTTTCTTTCATGATGCACCAAATTTACTTTTAAAAATAAAACAAGTTCATGTTGTTTTTTTTACATGGTGTAACAAATTTACCTTTCATAAAACAAAATTTCATGTTTTTCCTTCATCGTGCAGCAAACTACTGACATTTACAGCTGCAGGAGCACACAAATTACTGACATTTACAGCTGCAGGAAGCACACAAATTAGTAACAAAAGCATAGAGGATATTTGCTGGTATCGAGTGAACAGCGGATATATTTCATCGAGTGGGTGGAAAACTGTGTATGTTTACAAGTGGCGAGCCACGAGTGAAAATATCAGAGTTTTTCACGTATGAGATGAAACATATCCATTATTAACTCGGTACAAGCAAATTTTCTTTTTATTTGATGCTCAAACATGTTGACCACCTGAAGTTTGTGACATAGTGAAGTAGCAGATGTCTTAGGGTAATATCAGCTGTTTACCGCACATGCTTCGCTGGGTTATGTGCACCTACGCACATAAATTAGTTCCGCATCGGACTGATAAAAGTTAACTGATATTTCCATAATAGCAAACCGCGTGTGTCAAGGATAGCTGAGATTATAAGTACAAAAAATAAAAAAAAGAAAGAAAAAAAAAACAAGTGAGTTATCGACGTGTAATTGCGTTTTTTTAATTATTATTATCGTGCAACAAAATATAAAAAAGTTAAAACCGAAGTGAAATTGACGAGAAGCTATTTTTAAACATTTGAATCAGTGGGAAAGTTGAGTGTATGAAGCTGAGTTTGGCTTAAATAACAAGACTATAGGAACATTTAAGAACCTTTGAAACGTGTATGCAAGAACTAGTGGACATCTGAAATGTATTTTAGTCACTGTCGGCATCACTTGAAATAATTCATCTCCTTTTCAACGCCGGTGCAGACACACTCCCGATGTCCTTTGCATGCGTACCACTGACGTATTGGGCAGTCTGTGAAAGCGACACAGTTTCACTTCTTTGGTGAAGATGTACATGAACGTCGCCATGAATCATTGCATTTATGAAAGAAACAGCCAGGAATCAATTGCCATTCTCTAGTAGAAGAGCTGACGGTCGCTGTTGGTGCCGTTGCAAGTGTGGCAGGCTGGAGGATAGATGATTGGAGCAGTTTCCGAATCTTCTAGAGTATGGAAATTCGATAGGTGGCAACCTGATTATTCTTGGAGATTTCAACTTTCACTTTGACTATCCTGGGAACCCATACACATCAAAACTCCTAGATTCCATTCACGTTTTCAACCTCAAACAGTCAGTTAGCCAACCCACCCATAAACATGGTCATATTTTAGACTGGATTCTTTATAGACCTGATGATAATATTCTACAGTCCTCCCTGGTGTCCCACGAACTTGCATCAGATCACCTCTGCATTATATGCCATCTTGACGTATCAGTCCCTAACCCTCCACCTTTATTTGCTACTAAGAGAAACCTCCGTATGATAAATAGAACCCAAATAATGCATGACATCCAAACAATCCTAACAACTTTGCTACCTCCTACAGCAGAACAACTTGATAACTGCCTGCGTTCAATGCTTGACAAACATGCCCCAGCAACCAAGTGCAGAGTATCAATTAAAAAGTGTTCTCCGTGGTATAGCAGTGTTAGGGACCAGCTTCGCACTGCTAAAAGAGACCGCCGTAAGGCTGAGAGGCTTTGAGTTTCCACCAGACTCACTATTCATAAGCAAATCTATGAAGCCACTAAGAAGAATGTCACAAACATAGTCCATGCAGCGAAATCAGCCCACTACAGTACTAAGATCACTGAAAGTTCCAGCTGCAAAGAGCTCTTAGAGATTAATAACCAGCTAATGTCAAGGAACAAATGTACACCACTTCCAACTACCTTCTCTCCAGTCGACCTTCCGGACCAGTTTGCAAATTTCTTCCGTGACAAAGTACAAACCATTAGAGATAAGCTTGACAACATAATTTCAATTGAATCGTCGTCACCAGTTGCGATACATAATTTCAGCAGCAACCGTTAGCAGCATTTGAACCGGTCTCTATGGATTTAGTGCGTACAATCATGATGAAGAGTGTCCCAAAGTCATATGAACTTGATCCGATTCCGACATCACTGCTGCTTGAGTGCTTAGATCCAATATTGCCTTCACTAACTGATGTTACTAATACTTCTTGCTCATCTGGGGAATCCCCATCATTTTTCAAAACTGCCATTGTAAAGCCTCTGCTGAAAAAACCAACACTTGACCATAACGATTTAAAGAACTACCGCCCTGTTTCTAACCTCCCATTCATGTCAAAAATCTTAGAAAAAGTTGTTCTATCCCAACTTGTATCTCATCTGAATTCAAACAGTCTTTTTAGCGATGTACAGTCTGCATATCGCCCTCGCCACAGTACCGAAACTACCCTTCTGAAAGTAGGTAACAACCTTCTCTCTGCTTTGGATAGTGGAAAGATTACAGTCCTCACCCCCTTGAGTTGTCTGCAGCATTTGATACAATAGACCATGCTATATTACTTCACCGTCTCCATCATATATTGGCATTCACGATACAGCCTTAGTATGGTTCAAGTCCTACTTGGTCAACAGGACACTAATTGTGTCCGCAAATGGAAAACACTCCAGCCCAGTTGATCTATGTTTTGGCGTTCCACAGGGTTCTGTTCTTGGACCTGTTCTCTTCATTCTATACACTCAGCCGCTCTCAAGTGTCATAGATCGTCATCCAGTGTCTCACCAATTGTACGCTGATGACACCCAAATATACAAATCTAGCCACCCAACTGAAGTTGACGCTACCATCCAAGGTGTAGAGAGGTGTATTTTCGATGTGAAATCACGGATGACATGTAACAAGCTGCAGATGAATGATGATAAAATTGAAGCCATTCTGATTACCACACAAAGACTTTCTCATTCACATCCTTTACCTCAAACAATAAATATCAGCAACACCAACATTAAATTCACACAGTCAGTACGAAACCTATGTGTTACTCTAGACAGTACACTCTCATTGCACCAACATGTCATGAACATATGCAAGGCTGCATATCTTGAGCTGAGACGGATCAGCTCCATTCGCAATTATCTTTCAGTTGATGCCACTAAAACACTTGTGTGTTCCTTAGTACTTTCAAGACTGGACTATTGTAACTCAATTCTATCTGGTTCATCTCAGTATCTACTCCAGAAACTTCAAAAAGTTCAAAACACAGCTGCTCGGATCATTCTTAGAGTACCACGAACAGAGCACACCTCTCCCCTGCTCTGTACCCTACACTGGGTACCCATTCGATCCAGAATCAAACACAAAATTTGTTCTCTGTGTTAAGTTTCACTGACTGGCACCAGTCCAACATACCTATCTCACCTCACCCATGTGTACACACCAGCAAGATACTTGCGCTCCTCTTCCGACACCCGTATTCTCATTATTCCCAATACCAAAATGAAGTCATACGGACAACGTTATTTTGCATACCAGGGCCCTGCAACGTGGAACGAATTGCCCACTGAACTTAGACACAAAGACACGGTGATCTCATTCAAGAGTGCTCTTAAAACGCACCTATTTCGACTGCAAGAATAGACCTAAAGACTTAATGTTTTCTTACCTTAACTATTTTCAGCATGTTTTTGTTTTCTAATTTCATGGTGTTTGTTTTTCGTAATCATATCATTATATATGTTTTTAGGTGTTATTTAATGTTGTAAAGCGCTTAGAGCTTCTAAAGATTAGGCGCTATACAAAGTCCTCATTATTATTATTATTATTATTATTATTATTATTATAATGCTGGTGCTTTGGACAAAATGTTGGAAATATTTATACTTTGGTAAGGGTTTAAGTTGCAGTAGTTATTTATTGAGTTGTATCCTGATATTTGAACTATTTGATTCGGAGGAATTCCTTCACCATTTAGTTTCTGGACGAGATGTTTCCGAACACTATAAATAGAAATTGTAGAAAAGGTGTTCATAGCTTATAGTAGTTTTACATCTTTCCGTACTTACTTACATTGTTTTACTTATGTGGTATGTACATGTAGGTGTTCATAGCTTACAGCAGTTTTACACCTTTTCTTACTTACTGACACAGTTTTACTTATGTACATGGTTATGTATCGCTTAATAGTATGCTAAGGTTCAGACGAGAATTTCAGCTGAGGAAGGTTATCTATAATATTTTCAATTCAACAGGATTACTTCAATGAGATTGCTTCTATTCAAATGTGATGAAATGTACATGTGATCACTAAGTATTTAGAATTTGCCTGTAATGATTTATACACTTGTTAGTGGGAGAGAGACTTGCATCAGTCTTCATTTCGCTCATGATCCAATATAACTTGTTGATCCCCACGGGTATCTCTTTGTACCAGCACTGTCCAAGTTTGGGGTTTGCCACATTTTTTTTTTGAGAGGAAGATGGACTCTTAGGGCCATTCATCCCTGCAGGTCGCTTGTATCTATAAAGTTTGTAAAGACCTACATGATCTTTCTGATGGATGTCAGGTATGACATATGTTCTTTGCTTTTGTTAGTCTGAGAAATATAATATACACAGGTAGAAACAGTCGTCCTAACTATAACTTGAAAGCTTTATTTATTCAAGTTTGATTTATTAGAATAATGATGAATATTTTATTTTCAGATCTGTGTTTAACTCGTTGAGCTTTTACAGGGATATGAAACACAAACCTATGCTTGCTAAATTGATTTTTGGGGGTACTTTTATGTTTGATTTGAAGTATACCAGGAACTCAATAACTAGCATAGAGTTTGATGTGCAGCACTGCTGATGAGTTTTGACAATTCTTGTTACACCAGAGTGACAGAAGAAAATTAAAGATTATTTTGTTTCAAGCAGGTAAAACTTTTCAAACTGGCTTACTTTCTAAACGAGTAAATAAGTCCAGAAATGTATGACATTCTTTGCATCATGCACTTATTCATGGTCATTCTATGTTCTAATTATTTCAACATTATTCAAAATATTTGCAGGGATCCTGCACATTCTTTACCTTATATTTCTTTCATGAAACCCGGTTCTTGTTTTTGTCTGTCTTTTAGTATTATAAACAATATAATCCTGGTTGCTGTCGTTTACTTGCATGGAGATGCCACTGCAGGTTGTGTGTTTCCTTTCCTGTCCGCATCCCAAAATGCATGGAACAGATGAGCCACTTTGAATGTTAAAGAACAGCACCCAGAGTTTTAGCCTCGTACATCTTCTCGAAGTCCTGGTCGGAAATTGGGTCTGATGTCCTTGGTTTGTTGCCTTTTCCCAAATGTTTAAGATCGTTCTGCTTCATTTTTAGAACAGATCTACACGTGTCAAATCGAATGTCATTTATTCTGGAAACATCATATGACTTTGTGCGTAGATAACAATCAATTGATGAAATCATGCCTCTTAGTGACGATGGTGCAAATTCATAACCTCCTTTTTCCGTGACAGACAAGATGAAGTGAGAAATGTGTCGGTTTAGCTCTGATGGAGGAATAAACTCTGGGAATCTGTGTCCCCTTTCAGTCTGAAGAAAAACTATAAACAATTTCATGTCGCCCTCAGGTCTTTTTTTATAGCCCTTAGTTTTGTTCTTCATTTTGATATTTGCCTGTTCTCCAAGGAAGGCAACAACATCTACAGAAATCACTTTCTTAAAAATGTCACAGTGAAAGAAATATTTTGGCTCGATCATTTGAAAATCGATTTTTTGAAGATTGTCATCACTATTTGTTATATCTGACAATAAATAGTTATACTGCAATTTCATCAGTACTCGATTCTTCCGTTTTAAGTTTTGTTGCAGACGCGCCATGGACAGACCAATAAGATGTATATGAGGACAAAGTAGTCTTCTGACAGAAAATAAAAGGGGAGGTAAGTATGTTCTGACCAAAAAGCTAGATCCTGTAGTGAAAAATATAACTGATAATTAACTCCAGTGAATAATCAAAATAGGTTCTCTTACAAAAACCACGAATTCAATAATTATAATAAAATAATAATTTCTATTGTTCAGTAACCCAATTTTAGTAAAGATAACTGTTTATGTTGCAGTAACACAATGTTAGTAAAAACACTGACTTTTGCAGTTGCAGTAGCATATTTGTAGTGGAAAAACATACTTCAACTTTTGCAGCAGCAAAAGTTCAAACTTTCAATATATATATATATATATATATATATATATATATATATATATATATATATATGTGTGTGTGTGTGTGTGTATATATATACCCTTGAGCGTTTCTACTATGTACCATTGTTGAAAAGTTCAAGTATAGTATAACATGGTTGAAATGAGGACTTTGTGTGAGAGTGCGTTACAAGTCATTTTGGCCGGGTTAAAACACTTTAGAAAAATGTATAAAACTTCTTTGGAGACACCTAAGAGAATGATACCTACACCTGCTCCCAAACCCTCCATTAAACTGATGTCAGTAGCTGCGGCAAACCACTACCGCTACTAAAACCACAGCAGAAGTAGGATTTTACAGTACAAAAGGTGTAAGGCAGCTGCAGTTATGTTGCCAAGTCCATATTTATTTAAAAAACCCAACGATCCTTTTCAGGGCTACGAATTTCTCTTAAAAGCAGAGACACTATTCAGTCATTGCTAATCTATGTGTTTTACGTTTGTGCATGTATATGTCTTCGACAAAAATTGTTTAAAAAAATAAAACCTAAAGCCCTTACCCCACTTGTGTGATAGTTTATAAATATGTTTGTTTTACACTCCGTGTGTAATACATGACTTAAATGTAGTTTTGTTTTTGCCAGTTAAAAAGTCATGAAACTCTCTATATAAAAGTACATCAAACCTTACACCAAGCTTATTTGTTTTTGATACAGTACCTTTCTTCAAAATAAAAGAGTTTCAAGAAATTATATCATTTTTAGTACAGACGTTCATGGAGAAAGATGGACTACACACAGAAAACTATGATCTACTCTACCAAAAGTTAAACGAAGATACATATGATGTCACTCCACGGAGCCAGAGCGATGCTGCGCCCACCATCCCTTTGAATGGATAGTTTAAAAGAGCAAAATCAGAATTTACCATTGGAACCGAGAGAACGCATTTACAAGTATTTTGTACAGATTCATGTAAAACGCAAACGACAAATGATTTCAACATTTTTAAACTAGTGTTATCTAAATATAATAAGTAGGCTAATTTTCAATAAAGACTATAACAGATACAAAATTCTACGTGGATATAAGGTTTTTGTTGCTACGACTTCAGCAGTTAGTCTTGCACCAAAATACATTTTGTAAATGGCCAGTTTAGAACAACACATTCAGAATCTACCGTTGAAACTGCGTGAATGCATTTACAGAGACTTTGTACTGATTTAAGTATAACGCAGTTAACAATTGCATCCAATATGGCATTCACATCTTAATCCTTGGTATCTGAATTTTATAATAAGACTAATTACTTTGAAAATCTTCAAATGATCCGGTATTGACCAACTGCAGAGACATTAGAAGAATTACCATGATACGACTTCTGTCATCAGTGATTCAACAAATTTCATCAATGGAAGTCAATTACATTGTTCAAGACTTAGTGAATTACCAAGAATTTTAAAAGCACTGATTCTCCAGGACGAGAACATTTCTTTGGCTGTTGGACGACGTGTTGTTTACGTGTTAGTGACTGAATTTCTTGGCTTTCGGTTACCAGCAGATTTTTGTGGCAAATTTATGAACAGTACATACAAAGAAATTACAGCTAAAACAATCTGTAAACGAAAACCTCATTATGTTAAAAGTGCTTCGAGTATATATATATATATATATATATATATATATATATATATATATATATATATATATATATATATATATATATAGAGAGAGAGAGAGAGAGAGAGAGAGAGAGAGAGAGATTGTTCATTAGCATTTGTTTGATGACTGATGGAGGATAATTATACTAATTACGATCCAACTGCAAATCCAGCACGATCAATAGTTGCTTCGTTTACTGTAGGGTAATAGTCTCTGAAATGCCAATCACAATTTCAAACATCCAGACGATGCGAACACCTTGATTTCCTTGATATCAAAAGATAGGAATTTCAACTTCTGCTTTTTTCCCCGGGTTTAGCTTTTATTACAGGTTCATGGCAGCACGTGCGTAATGTTGCCTAAATATATTGAAATACATAGAAGGTCGTATGAGTCTTGATGTAAATACTACATTATTACTATTATTATTATTATTATTAGTATTAGTATTAGTAGTAGTAGTAATAATAATACTATTAGTAGTAGTATGGTAGTAAATTGGAACCAGTTATTACCTAATTGTTCTCCAGTGATGTCACGTTTTATCTAATCGGCACATCTGTAGTGCGGGTTATAGATTGAGAATAATAAATGTTAAATTTTCACAAGGTAGGGAAATATGCCATACACGGGATGGATTACAAGAATATAACACGCTTTAAATATAACGGAACATAGTTTAGGAGAAAACAATTGTAATGCAAAACGTTGAATCTGCTAAGGGGAATGCGAAGGGGAGGGGTTTTAACAGAGTTTTATTTTACATTTAAAATATTAAACATGGAATTGAGTTCTGGAGTCAATGCAGGTCTTAAGAAAGATGGTCTTTATTACTGTCGGGTGTAACACGTCGTTGCGGTAGTTGGTTGTTTGTTGAGAAGGAAAATTATGAATATTTTGTATCAATAGCTGCTTTCTTTTGTAAATAAGAAAGAAAAAAGTACAAAATAACCATTAAAAAAATAAAAATAAAGAAGACATAAAAACATAAGTGTTTATTTTCATAGAAAGTAATTACTTAGTTATCCTGATCATCCAGATTTCTGAAAGAAAACAGATTCAGATTTAAAAATAAATAAGAAAATAGCAAATGATGTAAGACATATACAAAATATGAACATAATTAACGAAATGATGAATTGATTCTCTCTTTGGCAGTGTAGTATTAAATCTAACATTAGTGTGTCTTTGATTGATGGAAAACTATATTGATAAAGTCATGCAGCAATATGCACATGTTTTAATTTAATATGCCTCATCCGGAAATTTATTTTCTCTTACATTTTCTGCAGATGTAAAGCATATTTCGTGCGTCTAAGGTGTCTTAATGTCTATTTCATTTCAAATGTCTCAGAGATCATATAAAATTAGAAAACAGTAATTTTATATGTTGGTAATGTCATCAATAATTTCTTTATCATCAATGACTCCTACCTGAATTGACATTTGTATTCTCGTAACCTACCGTCTGACTAGTCAAGTATGAACAGGTAAAGGTGTTAAAGTCTCGTACACAGAGTTTATCTACGTAAAGTCTCAATATCAATAAGGAATTGCATCTTAATTGTCATACGCCATATCTGAAGCGGATTTAGAGTTAAATTATGACATTATTCAGGCCTGCGTGAACCCCTTTCATATGTTAATTACGTAAGGACCAATGGTGCTAGATATACAGCTTGAAAAAAGAAAGGAAAATAAATCAGACTTATTTGTGCAATTCTTTAAAATGATGAATGCACTGGATAAACATCCATGTCTTAATTTCTAACACATTGTTTAATCCCATATGATTGGCATGCGATTCTAGTTATCATCAAACTATGTAATCCATTTTTTATTCTGGACGGTATGATTGTAGAGTGTCAGGGTTTTATACAAGAGTTTCAAAGTATAAAGGCTTTGTTGGTATAAAATCGAACTGCTGTCATCTTTGTAGAGGACTCTATACCCCTTATCTAGATCTGCTAGATGCTACAGAGGTTGGAACCACTTGGCTACATTCGGCTGTTAAATATATTTATTTCCACCTATAAAACAAATGTTGGTATCTGTCGTTCGTCCTAAAAGTATTGTTCATACTAGCTCTTTGCTAACAAAATTCAAATATACAGAGACACATTATAACGCAAACGTGCATTTAATTGAGAATTCGAAGTCGGACTTTACCTATTTCCTTATTTAGTTCCTGCGACAATGACACGTGTGGTCCTGGTTAGAGCACCTCCATCTGAGGCCAAATGGACATTGGCGAATTAGACCACAGTCAGAATCGGACGTGCAACCTATAACAAATAATAAATACATGCACACACACACATACACTATCTATGTATCTATCTATCAATCTATCTATCTATCTATCTATCTATCTATCTATCTATCTATCTATCTATCTATCTATCTATCTTATATATATTAATACATTAAGGAAATAAATAGTGGCGCACAGACGCAACAACACAGCAGAAAGAAGGCATATTGACAAATCCCTCGCGTTCCGTTCATTTACCTATTGTCCGGAATCCATCCGTCCCTATACAATTCCCCAGCCCCAGCTCCACCCAGTCCAACCCATCTTCATTATATTGGACGCACATTTGGGATGCAATATCGGTAAACAAAATCGCAATAACAGATATACAATATACAATCAGATTATATTGTGAAAATATTGACCTTAAGTAATTAATTCTTGATTCCGCTATGCTTTGTGCATTCTTGGTGCGAGCAAGATGATTCTCCACCGTGCCACGCACACAAGATGCATGCATTGCTGTATCCGTTTTTCCAGAGCATTAGACTCTCAAGAATATTATTAGTAACCAAGTATAGAACATGGAAAAAACCCATAGCATATCATGGTAAATCAGGCCTATGCAAGGATTTCTACAGGGTCCATACGGTTTTATCTTACACAGGCGTTAGCTCTATTTTCAATTTCAATCAAGCGAGGTTTACAATGATTTTCTTATTCTCTGACATTATTTTAGGAAGAGCGCGTGGTAAATATATAAGAAATGTTACTGTGAAAAGATAAATGGAAAAAATATTTTAGGATCCATTTTCTAGGATTCATTTGCATTCGCTCCTTTTCTGAATACAAGCGGAAAACCACGAATATAGCGATCGACCAGAATGACCTATCAGTTGGATATTCCAGTTGAATTATTTCGTGAGGTGTCTGATCCACCTGAGAAAAATATGTGATGCAGTACATACATCCTACATGCTTACTATAGCAGAATTACTTCGCTCACATCAAGCACATGCAGTGCATGCAGAACTCTATACATATTTATCGGTTGGACCAGGTCCCAGTAACTATAATAATGAAATATACAAAAGAACAGGCTGTAAAGGCCCATATAAAACACCACATTTAGAGAACTGCATGTACTTCATCTGACACGAGTGGAGCAGGAGAACAAATATTCGATGTAAATTATTCTTACTGAACATAATGTCCACTCCGATCCAATTAATACTATTCTTTTTATTCACTGTATTACCTTTATATGTGGCATATGGTTGATGTTGGCCTTATTATAGGTACTTAGTCAGTTGTATTGGCCACGTCTTGTCGCATAACCTTACCATTGTCTCAGAAACAGACACATTTAAGATTATATAATTGGACTGAAATGTCAAATCCTAAGATCAATTTGTTTTGCCTTTAGCTGACACTAAACGTCCCCGGATATAACTCAGTTATTCGTAGGAAAATGACCATAGTGAATAATTGGAATTAATTTGATAAACCTACTAAAACAGTAGAGAACGAACCGGATTCATCCTGATGTTGTGCTGTAGAACTCTATTTGAAAACATCTAAATATAAATAATAATACGATTCAAATGTAACCTAGGTAAATGTTAAAAATGTAATAATAAGTTTGAGAATTTGTTTTCTGCTATGAGTCACCATTTGAAAATGCGTTTTTGGATCAAGCAGGTGCTGTGATACAACTGTGAAGACGGGATGTAGGATGGGTATAGTTGTTAAGTCAATCAGAATTCTCTTGGACACAAGCGGTGGTAAAATTAGTTTTTAGAGTTGGAGATACAGTCCCTTTGTCAATCCTCCACCATTCATTGCCCTCTATCCCTTAGTAGATCCGAACTTAAGATTTTTAAATGCGTTTGAACTGACTTGCACTCACTGTGGGCGCACGTGCTGATACCTCTACCCTCGATCTGCAACTATGGTTTTTATATGCTTCTGAACTGAAAAACATGTCTATTTACCTCCACTTCCACCACCGGTGAGGGTGCACGTGCATACACCGTGTGCACATGCAAGATGCCAGTCGGTTCCCGTGCAGGTCTCGTAATGGCAGTCAGAAGTTTGAGTGCATAGCTCTGCCTTCACGTACGCTGCAAACAGAAACAAATTCTTATATGATTAGGAGTGTTTTGGTGCTTGTGCCCATAAACATGGTTTGGCCTAAATTTTGACTCGCGTGTTGTGGTGACCTTAGTTCAACTCAACTCAAAACATGACTCTGTTTACTTTTATCAGTACGCAGCTCACGAAGAAAAACAAGTAATTATAGGTCAACATTTTTCTTGTCAGTCACCAAAACACACCTCGGGCCGAGTTTAACTAGTTTGACGTATATGTTTGTCTTACCTCAGCCGTACATGAACAGAGAATTGTTCGTGATGCTTTAGAGCAAGTATTTTTTTGTGCTTAACAAAATAAAAAAATAAAATAATAATAATAATAATAATAATAACAATAATAGATTTAATAATAATAACAATAATTAAAAACACAAAATTTTTATAAAACAAACAATTTAAAAATGGACATCCTTATTCCTCTTATCTAGACCTAACTGATCTTGAAAAAGTAAGGATTAAACATGATTTATTTCTGTATGGAAACGTTTGTTATATCACAGAAGAAATATTTTGAACCTTCGGGTTCACACTCTTCCCTCGTACTTAACTAACGATGTCGGGAAGGTCTTCGCTTATGATCACTACATACATGTTTGAACAGAATGATGAGAGAATTTCGTGTCCTTGTTTCAGACAAATATAGACACATCTTTGGATGAAGAGAAGTAAGACAGAAAGGAATAGAAAAAGAATGAATGAAACGATACGACAGGAAACATGTACAATGCATAGAAGCAGAAAAGATCAAAGCGAATTCTTGAACGTTTTGCCCCTGGTACATGACGAAGGTCTCCTTAAGACTGCGTTTACAGATTCCATGGTACATGACGAAGGTCTCCTTAAGACTGCCTTTACAGATTCCATGGTACATGACGAAGGTCTCCTTAAGACTGCGCTTACAGATTCCAGGGTACATGACTAAGGTCTCCTTAAGACTGCGTTTACAGATTCCACAAATTCATATTCTTATTTTCCCATTTATTGTGCACAATATAGACAAATTATATTTTATTTTTAATGTTCTCAACTATTGAGAAAGTATAGTTTAATTGCATGTGATGCCCAATCTTTTAATGTTTTTATATTGGAATGTATTTATGTATGTATGTATGTATGTATGTATGTATGTATGTATGTATGTATGTATGTATGTATGTATGTATGTATGTATGTATGCATGCATGTATGTATGTATGTATGTATGTATGTATGTATGTATGTATGTATGTATGTATGTATGTATGTATGTATGTATGTATGTATGTATGTATGTATGTATGTATGTATGTATGTATGTTAAGATTGCTCTTACCAACGAAGGCACTAATAGCAAAGAAACACAAGATTGTCCTCATGGTTGACTCTGGCACTTCTTACTGAATCACGAAAGTTGGCTTGGCAATACCGTCACTTATTATCTATGTTCATACATATATAGCCAAGAGGCGAACATTTCTAACCTAAAAGGAGTCCTAATCTGGAACTCTTCGTGAGAAAGTTGGGAAGGGAAGCCTATTTTTGCTTCGACTTTCACGATTTGCTACCAGATAAAGCTATTCATGTATAATATGTCGTGATAAATCACATTTCTTGTCCACTTTAGTGTTGAACAGCCTTTGGATTTTACGATAAAACCATTTTGATTCCTCCGTCAATGTATGAATATATTAAACATACATATGTCTGTACTACCTAAGTACGTGTATCTGATTCATAGAATATATATTTGTCTATCTGTTTGGATGACAGGATGGATGTCAACGGCATATCACACTATTCAGATCTACAATTTAAATTTTCATGAAACTTTGCATGTTATGCAAGTAGATCAGTGAGAGATAAAAAGTATGTCGCCGATCACCTTTATTAAATATTGTGGCGCCATCTATAATTGTTACAGAGACAAGCTAAGAAAATACGGCATTTAGTGCTTTGAGCAGAGTTCATTTTCATAGTACATAATGAATGTGCATGATTTGTTTAAATAGTCAATATGAAAATTCTCATTATTAAATGTAGACAAAATATATACATTATCGGCCATCTACATATTTTGGACCTCAAGAGAGATTCATATCAAACGCAATATTTCAAAATCTGCAATTGACATTTGTCCTACACTTTGGTATAGTAAAATAATGATTACCAGTGTAAAATTATTTTGGGAAATTGGCATGTCAACGCCTTCCACAGCAAAAGCGCAGCAAAATATGGTGATCAAGCTTCACTTCCAGGATGCGGAATTATCTCCCTTACATACAGACGTAACGTTATTTCTATTTTGCACTGTGAAGCAGGAACGTACAAAAATGTGGAGAGAGTGTCATACCCTTATTTGATATAAAATCCAAACCCTGAAATTTACAGTCAATTTGATGTCTAACTTACAGGAAAAAAATATATTTATGGAATAAATTGGCTAACTTTATACACTACTGAAAAGTCTCCAAAGGTAAAGGATGCGTGAAAGTAATATTTTTTTATATGGAAAGATACAAAGTCGTTATTTTGTTGTTAGTTTATATTGTTCCCGCCTGGATCATAAATAGGTAAGTGTGAAGACGTATTTATTACGATTTTGGTCGACTTTGTATTCGTACTCACGTACGTTTTATTTTCATACTTATATGGTTTCGTCCAAACAAAGCAAATTGTTGACTGACGGATGTTAGGAAATCATAAATATATGATCATTACCAAACAATTAAATTTGTAATCACCAGTTACAAGTTTTATTTTTCTAATTTTACCCTGTAATGCCGGGCTTCTGAGAGAAATCTTATTACGGACGTGTTATTTTTTAAAAACAAATTGAACCCCACAAAACAGGTAAAAGCGTCTACAATATTCTCTTTTCTATTCCGCAGTGCTAGTAATCATGAGATTACTTTTTCTTTTCTTTCTACATTCTATTTACACAGAGACATGTCGGTAATTGTTTTTTGTTTTATCCTGTAAACTAATGTTTAGATAAGATTAGATAATTTCATTTTTGTTAATTTTCGGCACATATTTGCTATTATTTTATTTTGGCACAATCGCACGAACTGCTGTACAATGTTAAAGATTCTATATGAAAATGGAAGAATGTGAATTTGTATGGGTAGCACAGTCAGTTGGTAATGTAAAACTATTTATCTGTGTATTCACTCAACGGTTAAGAAAGTGTCTTCTGTATTAATGTGATAAAATGTATCAGTTTGACAAAAATATATATATATATCGCCACAATGGCGATAAAAGTGGTATCGCTACTATTGCGATATCACCTCCAGAACTACCTTATTTTCCCATTTAGAAAATCTATTCTTTGATGTATGCTATATTTCCAACTTTAGACTTAATTCATTACTCCTCTTCCGCACCCCACCCTCCTCCATCAGGATGAACAAATCATAAAATATGCCTAAATATGGCAACACTGTACAGTTATGTAACATTGACTAGATGCATTAAAACTGCCCCAAAAATAAAATCCAAGCAACAAAAAGTGCCTTATAAGTATCAACTTATTTAAAATAGTTTTGCACATGAATTGGGCAACTTGTGATGGACTGAACTTGTATGTCCTCTTGCTATTCAATATTCAGTGTCACCCATATATGTTACACTCTACGACAAACGGGAAATGTGTTTAGGTCAAAATTCTGGAACAACTATAATACTAAAGTTGCTTATTAGTGACTTTAACTCTTATCACAGTCATAATCATGCTTAAAAATGATAGAGAAATCGCGAATAAATTAGTACTGATTGCAAACTGAACTCCGATGATAATTGCCATTTTATCATCCGAGTTCAAACCAATAAGATACGACATCCACAATTTTGAAATAATACTTCTATTAGATCCATAATCAGGTAAAGGTTTGTAAATTCAACATTATCTTTGTGTTTTTTGTTTGTTTCTCTTTTGTAATTTTTCCTTTGACAAAGACTCAGCGAGAGTCGAGAGCCCATACGCTAGTTAAAACTTTGCCGCGTTCGTTGTCAGTGTCTTGCAATTACACACATACACACACACACACATATATATATATATATATATATAGCAAACTGGCAAGAAACTCTGTGTAAACTACCCTTAGCACTACACGTCCATTTATCAAAATCTGACACTCACGAAATACCCAAAACACATGATAATATTTGCATTTAGCTATATACCAAAATAAATAGTTAAACAGGTCAGACAAGAAATTTTCAAAACAAGGTTATTTTGTGTTACTATGCGCTCTATGAATTTCTTTCGAATTATGCAAGATAAAAGTTATTATGTGTAACACTGTTGGAGAAATGGCTAATCCCAATAATAAAAATAGTTGTTCTTAAAAGCAAATAAATATATTTAACAGCCGAACGTAATCAAGTGTTCTAACATGTGTTGAATCATGCAGTTAAAGGTCAACATTTTAAAGGTCAAATAATTTTCTGGTCACAGCACCAAAAAACATGTCGTGCGAATTTTGTCAAGTTAGCCATACATGAACAAGGATAATTGTACGCAATGGTTTAGTACAGGTATTTGTCGTCTATAAAAGCTCAGATTTGTTGATATGAGGTACATGGTTTATTTACCTAGTAACAATTCATGTACGAATAAAGATCATGCACGATTTGTTGTATGCAAACCTTTGCCGGAGAACCTGTAAAAGCTTTTGAGTGCTAAGGGTCACACTCTTTCTTCATGCTTAGCCAAACGTTTGTACACAGAAAACCGCTTATGATCGCTACATTCATGCTAGATTACATTGATGGCGGACTTTCGTAATATAACTTCGGACAAATATAGAACTAACCGTGATAAAGAGAAAGAAAAAAAGGAAGAAAGGACGAAATAAATAAAGAATAAATGAATGTATGAATGAAAAGAAAGGACAAAAAACATCCGTAAAATAAAGAAAAACCGAAAAAATCGAAATGTAATTTTTAACTTTGTACCTTGTTCATGACCAGCGTCTCCACGTTTTCAAGTTACACAAATTCATATTCGTAGTTTTACATTTCTAAATAAAAAGATCATTCGTATATTTGCAAAGTAGGGAACCTTCCGATTTGTTCTGTCCGACATCTTGACTCAATACACGCATTTATGTTTCTTTCTATTTCAGACGTATTGCGAAAGTATTGTTTAATTACATGAGATGCACAGTATTTTAATCTTTACATCTTTTGAACGCATTATATATATATATATATATATATATATATATATATATATATATATATATATATATATATATATATGTGTGTGTGTGTGTGTGAACAATGCATGAACCATATCTGAATGGATACATCGTTGACGGGAGGTAGTGCGTATTTATGTATGCATGTATGTATGTATGTGTGTGTATGAATGTATGTGTATTAAGATGCACAACTAATGCTCAGAAACCCACGACTGTCATAGCTGTTGCCTCTGGCACTTCCTACTAAATCCAGAAAGCTTGTTAGGCGATATTATTATGTATATAGACACGATGGGGACAGTTGTAACCGTTAAGTTGACCAAAATATGGCTTCGTGAGAAAGTTTGGTAAGCAGTTCTTCTTTTGCCTCGACTTTCAAGATTTGCTGCTAGATAAAGTATTTCATTATCGTGCTACAATCAAATTTCTTATCCACTTTAAGTTAGAATGGTCATTGATCTTCAGGACAGTGACTTTCGGATCCCTCAGTCAATGTAAGATAAAGGATACTTATATGTTTGTATACCTAAAGAGTACATAAAGGATACTTATATGTTTGTATACCTAAAGAGTACATAAAGGATACTTATATGTTTGTATACCTAAAGAGTACATAAAGGATACTTATATGTTTGTATACCTAAAGAGTACATAAAGGATACTTATATGTTTGTATACCTAAAGAGTACATAAAGGATACTTATATGTTTGTATACCTAAAGAGTACATAAAGGATACTTATATGTTTGTATACCTAAAGAGTACATAAAGGATACTTATATGTTTGTATACCTAAAGAGTACATAAAGGATACTTATATGTTTGTATACCTAAAGAGTACATAAAGGATACTTATATGTTTGTATACCTAAAGAGTACATAAAGGATACTTATATGTTTGTATACCTAAAGAGTACATAAAGGATACTTATATGTTTGTATACCTAAAGAGTACATAATGGATACTTATATGTTTGTATACCTAAAGAGTACATAAAGGAGACTTATATGTTTGTATACCTAAAGAGTACATAAAGGATACTTATATGTTTGTATACCTAAAGAGCACATAATGGATACTTATATGTTTGTATACCTAAAGAGCACATAATGGATACTTATATGTTTGTATACCTAAAGAGTACATAAAGGATACTTATATGTTTGTATACCTAAAGAGTACATAAAGGATACTTATATGTTTGTATACCTAAAGAGTACATAAAGGAGACTTATATGTTTGTATACCTAAAGAGTACATAAAGGAGACTTATATGTTTGTATACCTAAAGAGCACATAATGGATACTTATATGTTTGTATACCTAAAGAGTACATAAAGGAGACTTATATGTTTGTATACCTAAAGACTACATAAAGGATACCTATATGTTTGTATACCTAAAGAGTACATAAAGGATACTTATATGTTTGTATACCTAAAGAGGTGTCTATCGAAGGAGTTAAATGTTTATACTGGCCGTAGCTTTTCAAATATTTAAAACTATAATATTAAGTACAAAAGCCCGATCAAGGAAACTCTTTTTTTTTCTTTCTAACATTGTCACATAAAAACAGGCCCACTCTGCAAGCATATTTTCCGTGATCACTCGGAAACCGAGAGTGCGTGGCATCACCGGAGGGAGTCTGCTTGGCACGACAGTAGATGATATATACATTTTCTAGCTCACTCATATTTTAAAAAATATAAAATTCAATAGTAGGGCGTTTTCTGTAGTAGTAATATAATGGGAGTTTGAGCAAACACTTATCTATCACGTCTCCCAATCCTGAATCCCCTTATAGTTTTCCATGACTTTTCCACACAGGAGATTTGTTACACACGGGTGCATTCGCATGGAAGATTCGCTTGTCATGTCCGCATCATAGGTTCAGGGTTGGAAGACGGGATGGGTAAATGCGGTCTCTACACGGCCATTATGATACTACTCGCTGAGACAGATAGGCCAACAACGTAAGTGATTCACTATTAGAGAATTACAGTGGACTATACTATAATACGATTAGACGCCACATAGTTTGACACATACAGTATTATGAAAGAACTCGCGTCTACATCTAATTCTGGAATTAAATTATCAGACCAATGGTGATTGATAGCGTCAAGAAAAGATGAAATCGCAGTATAGCTTAAATGCGTCATATCGATTTATCAAAGAAGCTCAAAAGATGTTGTATAATTTTTCAAATATGTGTCCGGAGCACATTGAAAAATCAACCAGGTAAGGGATCGTGTTGGAGCAAGCACGAAGAATATGACAAAAATGGTGAAAAGTCATTGTATGATATTGTGCAAGAAAAATTAAAGTCGCTGACGTTAACCGAGTCACCGGCTGAAGACAGCAAATATATTGTAACATCCAGCGAAATGGTTATTGAAACGTCTAGCGAAGACAACGAAGACATTACTGACACGTCTAGTGAAGACAGTGAAGACAACGAAGATCACCACCAAGGGCAAATCAATTAGATAAATGCTTTTTCTGCAAAACATAATAATGGCATCCACACCCCACTGTCATGAAGTATACGAACTGATATACAATGCAGCAGAAACAAAGCAGTGGGAGAAATTCTCCGAACCCATTTCCACGTCTAATGAAGCAAAAACCATAGCCGAGATATACAAACACTCCTAGACGTTTGATATTGTTGTTTACATACGTACAAAGTCTGGCCGTGTTCGAGTTGGTGTAATACTTGGTAATGGATTGTTTGAGCTCATTTGGGCTGAGACTGACTTGATGGAAATGATGTCCAGGCTTGCAAGCGAATTGTACGAGCCTGGAAAGAACACGCCTGTTTATGTGAAAAAGCTTGATCTACAAGTTCACTTTGTTATAACACAAAAATATTGTATGTCACTTGATGCAGATCGTGAAATTCTAACATATTATCTAGATTATCCCCTCCTGGTTGAAATACCACAGCATGCACGTGAGAGGATAAAGCGAAAGAGACAGGAAGAAGTAACTAAACATCCATCATAGATGAACAGTATTTCATATTATTAAAGAATACAAGCCGCGTGTTGGCCCAGGTGCTCGACCATGTCTTAAATGTGGTATCGGAGTCAAGTCGCGTAAACAGCTTTGCCGACCATGTGAAAAATGTAGCTGAGAGTAATCGTGCGCGGCAAAGCATTGCCAACGTGAATGTGGTAAAACCTAATGATGACGTCACAAAAAAAATAATATCAAGGATTGAAGCGACTGCTGATACTACAAAATGATATAATAAAACAAGTTTATTGGTACAGAAGCAATTAGGCAATGTTTTTCCTTATATATACGAGTCTACCGACTGTGAATCAACTTAAATAATTCGCGCGAGAGCGTGGAATAAGGATTCCAAGCGGTATGACAAAGGCAGGAATACTTGCAGTATTAGTGCTCGTAGATGAACCAAGGCTGGCTGTGAGACAACTTCCCCCGATGAACAACAGCTGGTTGTGAGGCAAGCTGTAAATCAACTCAAACAATCCGCGCGAGAACGTGGAATAAAGATATCGAGAGGTACAGCAAAGGCAGATATATTTACATTATTAGGACTTCCTCCAGAATTGCCGCCTCCGACTGTGAGGAAACTTCGTGAAATAGTAGCACAGTTATATATCAAGATTCATTCACGGGCCAAGCAGGCTGAAATTGAACATGTGATTGTTGATGAGGAAAACCGTCGTCTTCGTATTACAGCTACCACTGAGGCTGCCGCACAAGCACTACGAATCAAAGTTACAGAGTTTACGTTGCACAAGCGCTCTTGTGATTTACAAGATTATCAGGCATTTATTCCAATCGAATATGAACCAGCCTATGGTGTTGTGAATCTTCTTTCAAATATGCGTCCGATAATCATCTCAACATTACAGCACGCGGGCACTGCCGAATTAAAGGTGTAGATTGTTCCCGACGCTGAGTTTATTATGCCGCTCAGTCCCGATTGACCAGACACTATGCGCATAAAATCTCACGCTCATGGTTTTGGAGTAATCCCTTGGTAATCTTGAACGTAAAGAAACGGAGGCCATTAATAATGCAATCAACAAAACTTTTGCAATGATCCTTGAGAATGTTGAAAAACACCAATGGAGGTTCAGGTTGGACTCTTGTAAGATGCTTCGAAGTTGAGCTTCATATCTCCCCGTATAAGCCTTTCTGCGCGTCGAGTTATATTCCAACAGCAGCGTGTATTCCTGGGTTTTGACATTGGAATCAAAAGATAGAAATTTCAACTTCTGCTTTTTTCCCCGGGCTTAGCTTTTATTACAGGTTCATGGCAGCACGTGCGTAATGTTGCCTAAATATATTGAAATACAAAGAAGGTCGTATGAGTCTTGATGTAAATACTACATTATTACAATTATTATTATTATTATTATTAGTAGTAGTAGTAGTACTAGTAGTAGGAGTAGTAACAATAATAATAATAGTAGTAGTAGTATGCTAGTAAATTTCAACCAGTTATTACCTAATTGTTCTCCAGTGATGTCATGTTTAATCTAATCGGCACATCTGTAGTGCGGGTTATATATTGAGAATAATAAATGTTACATTTTCACAAGGTAGGGAAATATGCCATACACGGGATGGATTACAAGAATGTAACACGCTTTAAATATAACGGAACATAGTTTAGGAGACAACAATTGTAATGCAAAACGTTGAATCTGCTAAGGAGAATGCGACGGGGAGGGGTTTTAACAGAGTTTTATTTTACATTTAAAGTATTAAAAATGGAATTGAGTTCTGGAGTCAATGCGCGTCTTAAGAGAGATGGTATTTAGTATTGTCGGGTGTAACACGTCGTTGCGGTTGTTTATTGAGAAGGAAAATTATGAATACTTTGTATCAATAGCGGCTTTTGTAAAAAGAAAGAAAAAGTTCAAAATAACCATTTAAAAAATAAAAACAAAGAAGACATGAAAAACATAAGTGTTTATTTTCATAGAAAGTAATAACTTAGTTATCCTGATCATCCAGATTTCTGAAAGAAAACAGATTCAGATTTAAAAATAAATAAGAAAATAGCGAATGATGTGAGACATATACAAAATATGAACATAATTAACGAAATAATAAATTGATTCTCTCTTTGGCAGTGAAGTATTAAATCTAGCATTAGTGTGTCTTTGATAGATGGAAAACTATATTGATAAAGTCATGCAGCAATATACACATGTTTTAATTTAATATGCCTCATCCGGAAATTTATTTTCTCTTACATTTTCTGCAGATGTAAAGCATATTTCGTGCGTCTAAGGTGTCTTAATGTCTATTTCATTTCAAATGTCTCAGAGATCATATAAAATTAGAAAAAAGTAATTTTATATGTTGGTAATGTCATCAATAATTTCTTTATCATCAATGACTCCTACCTGAATTGACATTTGTATTCTCGTAACCGACCGCCTGACTAGTCAAGTATGAACAGGTAAAGGTGTTAAAGTCTCGTACACAGAGTTTATCTACGTAAAGTCTCAATATCAATAAGGAATTGCATCTTAATTGTCATACGCCATGTCTGAAGCGGATTTAGAGTTAAATTATGAGATTATTCAGGCCTGCGTGAACCCCTTTCATATGTTAATTACATAAGGACCAATGGTGCTAGATATACAGCTTGAAAAAAGAAAGGAAAATAAATCAGACTTATTTGTGCAATTCTTTAAAATGATGAATGCACTGGATAAACATCCATGTCTTAATTTATATCACATTGTTTAATCCCATATGATTGGCATGCGATTCTAGTTATAATCAAACCATGTAATCCATTTTTTATTATTGACGGTATGATTGTAGAGTGTCAGCGTTTTATACAAGAGTTTCAAAGTATAGAGGGTTTGTTGGTATAAAATCGAACTGCTGTCATATTTGTAGAGGACTCTATACCCCTTATCTAGATCTGCTAGATGCTACACAGGTTAGAACCACTTGGCTACATTCGGCTGTTAAATATATTTATTTCCACCTATAAAAAAAATGTTCGCCCTAAAAGTATTGTTCATACTAGCTCTTTATAAATTTCGAATATACAGAGACGCATTATAACGCAAACGTGCATTTAATTAAGAATCCGTATAGGACTTTACCTATTTCCTTATTTAGTTCCTGCGACAATGACAATTGTGGTCCTGGGTGGAGCACCTCCATCTGAGGCCAAATGGACATTGGTGATTTTGACCACAGTCAGCGTCGGACGTGCAAGCTGTAACAAATATTAAATACACGCACACACACACACACGATGTATATATATATGACTATATATATATATATATATATATATATATATATATATATATATGACTATATATATATATATATACATATATATATATATATATATATATATATATATATGGATATGAATACATTAAGGAAATAAATAGTGGCGCACAGACGCATCAACCCAGCAGAAAGAAGGCATATTGACAAATCCCTCGCGTTCCGTTCATTTACCTATTGTCCGGAACCCATACGTCCCTATACAATTCCCCAGCCCCAGCCCCACCCAATCCAACCCATTTTCGTTCTATTGGACGCACATCTGGGATGCACTGTCGATAAACAAAATCGCAATAACAGATATACAATATACAATGAGATTACATTGTGAAAATATTGACCTTAAGTAATTAATTCTTGATTCCGCTATGCTTTGTGCATTTTTGGTGTGAGCAAGATGCTTCTCCCGCGTGCCACGCACACAAGATGCATGTATTGCTGTATCTGTTTTTCCAGAGCATTAGAACCTCAAGAATATTATTAGTAACCAAGTATAGTACATGGAAAATAGCCCATTTCATATCATGGTAAATCAGGCCATGCAGGGATTTCTAGAGGGTCCATACGGTTTTATCTTACACAGGCGTTAGCTCTATTTTCAATTTCAATCAAGCGAGGCTTACACTGATTTTCTTATTCTCTGACATTATTTTAGGAAGAGCGCGTGGTAAATACATAAGAAATTTAACTAAAAAAAAAACAGGGGGAAAAATATTTTAGGATCCATTTTACTAGGATTCATTTGCTTTCGCTCCTTTTCTGCATACAAATGGAAAACCACGAATATAGCAATCGACCAGAATGATATGTTAGTTGGATATTACTGTTGAATTATTTCGTGAGTGGCCTGATCCACCTGAGAAAAATATGTGATGCAGTACATACATCCTGCATGCTTACTATAGCAGAATTACTTCGCTCACATCAAGCACATGCAGTGCATGCAGAACTCTATACATATTTATCGGTTTTACCAGGTCCCAGTAACTATAATAATGAACGTACAAAATAACAAGCTGTGAAGGCCCATGTATAACACCACATTGAGAGAACTGCATGTACTTCATCTGACACGCGTGGAGCAGGAGAACAAATATTCGATGTAAATTCTTCTTACTGAACATAATGTCCACTTCGATCCAATTAATACTATTCTTTTTGTTCACTGTATGTCCTTTATATGTGGCATATGGTTTGCTGTTGGCCTTATTACAGGTATTTAGTCAGTTGTATTGACCCACGTCTTGTCGCATATGGTTGATGTTGGCCTTATTAAAGGTATTTAGTCAGTTGTATTGACCCACGTCTTGTCGTATATGGTTGATGTTGGCCTTATTAAAGGTATTTAGTCAGTTGTATTGACCCACGTCTTGTCGCATATGGTTTGCTGTTGGCCTTATTAAAGGTATTTAGTCAGTTGTATTGACCCACGTCTTGTCGTATAACCTTACCATTGTCTCAGAAACAGACACATTATAAGATTATATAATTGGACTGAAATGTCAAATGCTAAGATCAATTTGATTTGCCTTTAGCTGACACCAAAAGTTCCCGGATATAACTCAGTTATTGGTAGCAAAATGACCATATTGAATAATTGGAATTAATTTGACAAAACCGCCTAAAACAATAGAGAACGAACCGGATTCATCCTGATGTTGTGCTGTAGAACTCTATTTAAAAACATCTAAATATAAATAATATGACGATTCAAATGTAACCTTAGGTAAAGGTTAAAAATGTAATAGAAAGTTTGAGAAATTTTTTTCTGCTATGAGTCACCATTTAAAAATGCGTTTTCGATCAAGCAAGTGATGTGATACAATTGTGAAGTAGGAGGGGATGAGTTGCTAAGTCAATCAAAATTCTCGTGGACAGAAGCAGAGATAAAATTAGTTTTGAGAGTTGGAGATACAGTCCCTTTGTCACTCCTCCAGAAATCATTGCTCTCTATATCTTAGTAGATCCGAACTTAAGATTTTAAATGCATTTGAACTGACTTGCACTCACTGTTGGCGCACGTGATAATACCTCTACCCTCGATCTGCAACTATGGTTTTGATATGCTTCTGAACTGAAAAGCATGTCTATTTACCTCCATTTCCACCACCGGTGTGGGTGCACGTGCATGTACCGCGTTCACATGCAAGATGCCAGTCGGTTCCCGTGCAGGTCTCGTAATGGCAGTCAGAAGTTTGAGTGCATGGCTCTGCCTTCACGTACGCTGCAAACAGAAACAAATTCTTATATGATTAGGAGTGTTTTGGTGCTTGTGCCCATAAACATGGTTTGGCCTAAATTTTGACTCGCGTGTTGTGGTGACCTTGGTTCAACTCAACTCAAAACAGGACTCTGTTTCCTTTTATCAGTACCCAGATCACGTAGAAAAATAAGTAATTATAGGTCAACATTTTTCTTGTCAGTCACCAAAACACACGTCGGGCCGAGTTAAACTAGTTTGACATGTATGATTGTCTTACCTCAGCCGTACACTAACAGAGAATTGTTCGTGATGCTTTAGAGCAAGTATGTTTTTTGTACTTAACAAATAATAATAATAATAATAATAATAGTTTTAATAATAATAACAATAATGAAAAACACAACAATTTAATAAAAAACAACAATTTAAAAAAGGACATACTTATTCCTCTAGTAACTGATCTTAAAAAAGTAAGGATTAAACATGATTTTCTGTATGGAAACGTTTGCTATTGCACTCACGAAATATTTTGAACCTTTGGGTTCACACTCTTCCCTCATACTTAGCTAACGACGTCGGGAAGGTCTTCGCTTATGATCACTACATTCATGTTAGAACAGAATGTTGGGAAACTTTCGTGTCCTTGTTTCATACAAATATAGACACATCTTTGGATTAAGAGAAGTAAGAAAGAAAGGAATAGAAAAAGAATAAATGAAACGATACGACAGGAAACATGTACAATGCATAGAAGCAGAAAAGATCAAAGCGAATTCTTGAACGTTTTGCACCTGGTACATGACGAAGGTCTCCTTAAGACTGTGTTTACAGATTCCATGGTACATGACTAAGGTCTCCTTAAGACTGCGTTTACAGATTCCATGGTACATGACTAAGGTCTCCTTAAGACTGCGTTTACAGATTCCATGGTACATGACTAAGGTCTCCTTAAGACTGCGTTTACAGATTCCATGGTACATGACTAAGGTCTCCTTAAGACTGCCTTTACAGATTCCATGGTACATGACGAAGGTCTCCTTAAGACTGTGTTTACAGATTCCATGGTACATGACGAAGGTCTCCTTAAGACTGCGTTTACAGATTCCATGGTAAATGACGAAGGTCTCCGTAAGACTGCGTTTACAGATTCCATGGTACATGACTAAGGTCTCCTTAAGACTGCCTTTACAGATTCCATGGTACATGACTAAGGTCTCCTTAAGACTGCCTTTACAGATTCCATGGTACATGACGAAGGTCTCCTTAAGACTGCGTTTACAGATTCCATGGTACATGACTAAGGTCTCCTTAAGACTGCGTTTACAGATTCCATGGTACATGACGAAGGTCTCCTTAAGACTGCGTTTACAGATTCCATGGTACATGACGAAGGTCTCCTTAAGACTGCCTTTACAGATTCCATGGTACATGACGAAGGTCTCCTTAAGACTGCGTTTACAGATTCCATGGTACATGACGAAGGTCTCCTTAAAACTGCCTTTACAGATTCCATGGTACATGACGAAGGTCTCCTTAAGAATGCGTTTACAGATTCCAGGGTACATGACGAAGGTCTCCTTAAGACTGCGTTTACAGATTCCACAAATTCATATTCTTATGTTCCCATTTATTGTGCACAATATAGACAAATTATATTTTATTTTTAATGTTCTCAACTATCGTGAATGTATAGTTTAATTGCATGTGATGCCCAATCTTTTAATGTTTTTATATTGAAATGTATGTATGTATGTATGTATGTATGTATGTATGTATGTTAAGATTGCTCTTACCAACGAAGGCACTAATAGCAAAGAAACACAAGATTGTCCTCATGGTTGTCTCTGGCACTTCTTACTGAATCACGAAAGTTGGCTTGGCAATACCGTCACTTATTATCTATGTTCATACATATATAGCCAAGAGGCGAACATTTCTAACCTAAAAGGAGTCCTAATCTGGAACTCTTCGTGAGAAAGTTGGGAAGGGAAGCCTATTTTTGCTTCGACTTTCACGATTTGCTACCAGATAAAGTTATTCATGTATAATATGTCGTGATAAATCACATTTCTTGTCCACTTTAGTGTTGAACAGCCTTTGGATTTTACGATATAACCATTTTGATCACTCCTTCTACGTAAGAATGTATTAAGCATACATATGTCTGTACTATCTAAGTACATGTATCTGATTCATAAACTATATATTTGTCTGTCTGTTTTGATGACAGGATGGATGTCAACGGCATATCACACTATTCAGATCTACAATTTTAATTTTCCTGAAACTTTGCATGCTATGCAAGCAGATCAGTGAGAGATAAAAAGTATGTCGCCGATCACCTTTATTGAATATTGTGGCGCCATCTATGATTGTGACGGAGACAAGCTATGAAAATACGGTATTTAGTGCTTGGAGCAGAGTTCATTTTCATGGTACATAATGAATGTGCATGATTTGTTTAAATACCTATTATTAAAATTATAATTATTAAATGAAGAAAAAATATACACATTATCGCCCATCTACATATTTTGGACCTCAAGAGAGATTCATATCAAACGCAATATTTCAAAATCTGCAATTGACTTGTCCAACACTTTGGTATAGTAAAATAATGATTAACATTTTAAAATTATTTTGGGAAATCGGCATGTCAACGCCTTCCACAGCAAAAGCGCAGCAAAATATGGTAATCAAGCTTCACTTCCAGGATGCAGAATTATCTCCCTTACATACAGACGTAACGTCATTTCTATTTTGCACTGTGAAGCAGGAACGTACAAAAATGTGGAGAGAGTGTCATACCCTTATTTGATATAAAATCCAAACCCTGAAATTTACAGTCAATTTGATGTCTAACTTACAGGAAAAAAATATATTTATGGAATAAATTGGCTAACTTTATACACTACGGAAAAGGCTCCAACGGTAAACGATGCGTGAAAGTAATATTTTCTTATATGGAAAGATACAAAGTCGTTATTTTCTTGTTAGTTTATATTGTTCCCGCCTGGATCATAAATAGGTAAGTGTGAAGACGTATTTATTACGATTTTGGTCGACTTTGTATTCGTACTCACGTACGTTTTATTTTCATACTTACATGGTTTCGTCCAAACAAAGCAAATTGTTGACTGACGGATGTTAGGAAATCATAAATATATGATCATTACCAAACAATTAAATTTGTAATCACCAGTTACAAGTTTTATTTTTCTAATTTTACCCTGTAATGCCGGGCTTCTGAGAGAAATCTTATTACGGACGTGTTATTTTTTAAAAACAAATTGAACCCCACAAAACAGGTAAAAGCGTCTACAATATTCTCTTTTCTATTCCGCAGTGCTAGTAATCATGAGATTACTTTTTCTATTCCGCAGTGCTAGTAATCATGAGATTACTTTTTCTATTCCGCAGTGCTAGTAATCATGAGATTACTTTTTACTTTTTCTATTCCGCAGTGCTAGTAATCATGAAATTACTTTTTCTTTCCTTTTTACATTCTATTTACACAGAGACATGTCGGTAATTGTTTTTTAGTTTTATCCTGTAAACTAATGTTTAGATAAGATTAGATAACTTTCATTTTTGTTAATTTTCGGCACATATTTGCTATTATTTTATTTTGGCACAATCGCACGAACTTCTGTACAATGTTAAAGATTCTAAATGAAAATGGAAGAATGTGAATTTGTATGGGTAGCACAATCAGTTGGTAATGTAAAACTATTTATCTGTGTATTCACTCAATGGTTAAGAAAGTGTCTTCTGTATTAATGTGATAAAATGTATCAGTGTGAGAAAAATATATATCGCCACAATGGCAATAAAAGTGGTATCGCTACTATTGCGATATCACCTCCAGAACTACCTTATTTTCCCATTTAGAAAATCTATTCTTTGATGTATGTTATATTTCCAAATTTAGACTTAATACATTACTCCTCTTCTCCCTCCCCCCCCCCCTCCATCAGGATGAACAAATCTTAAAATATGCCTAAATATGGCAACACTGTACAGTTATGTAACATTGACTAGATGCATTAAAATGCCCCAAAAATAAAATCCAAGCAACAAAAAGTGCCTTATAAGTATCAACTTATGTAAAATAGTTTCCACATGAATTGGGCAACTTGTGATGGACTGAACTTGTATGTCCTCTTGCTATTCAATATTCAATGTCACCCATATATATCACACTCTACGACAAACGGGAAATGTGTTTAGGTCAAAATTCTGGAACAACTATAATACTAAAGTTGCTTATTAGTGACTTTAACTCTTATCACACTCATAATCATGCTTAAAAATGATAGAGAAATCGCGAATAAATTAGTACTGATTGCAAACTAAACTCCGATGATAATTGCCATTTTGTTATCTGAGTTCAAACTAATAAGATACGACATCCACAATTTTGAAATAATACTTCTATTAGATCCATAATCAGGTAAAGGTTTGTAAATTCAACGTTATCTTTGTGTTTATTGTTTGTTTCTCTTTTGTAATTTTTCATTTGACAAAGACTCAGTGAGTGTCGAAAGCGCATACGCTAGTTAAAACCTTGCCGTGTTCGTTGTCAGTGTGTTGCAATTACACACACACACACACACACACACACACACACACACACACACACACACATATATATATATATATATATATATATATAAATATATATAACAAACTAGCAAAAAACTCGTGTAAACTACCGTTAGCACTACGCGTCCCTTTATCAAAGGCTGATACTCACGAAACACCAAAAACACATGATAATATTTGCATTTAACTAGATACCAAAATAAATAGTTACACAGGTCAGACAAGAAATTTTCAAAACAAGGTTATTTTGTGTTACTATGCGCTCTATGAATTTCTTTCGAATTATGTAAGATAAAAGTTAGTATGTACAACACTGTTGTAGAAATGGCTAATCCCAATAATAAAAATAATTGTTCTTAAAAGCAAATAAATATATTTAACAGCCGAACGTAATCAAGTGTTCTAACATGTGTTGAATCATGCAGTTAAAGGTCAACATTTTAAAGGCCAAATAATTTTCTGGTCATAGCACCAAAAAACATGTCGTGCGAATTTTGTGACGTTAGCCATACATGAACACGGATAAATGTACGTAATAGTTTAGTACAGGTATTTGTCGTCTATAAAAGCTCAGATTTGTTGATATTAGGTACACGGTTTATTTATCTAGTAACAATTCATGTACGAATAAAGATCATGCACGATTTGCTGTATACAAACCTTGCCGGAGTTCCTGTAAAAGCTTTTGAGTTCTAAGGGTCACACTCTTTCCTCACGCTTAACCAAACGTTTGTACACAGAAAACCGCTTAAGATCGCTACATTCATGCTAGATTACATTGATGGCGGACTTTCGTAATATAACTTCGGATAAATATAGAACTATCTGTGCATAAAGAGAAAGAAAAAAAGGAAGAAAGGACGAAATAAATAAAGAATAAATGAATGTATGAATGAAAAGAAATGACAAAAAACATCCGTAAAATAAAGAAAAGCCGAAAAAATCGAAATGTATTTTTTAACTTTGTACCTTGTTTATGACCAGATTCTCCGCGTCTTCAAGTTACACAAATTCATATTCGTAGTTTTACATTTCTAAATAAAACGATCATTCGTATATTTTGCAAAGTAGGGAACCTTCCGATTTGTTCTGTCCGACATCTTGACTCAGTACACGCATTTATGTTTCTTTCCCTTTCAGAAGTATTGCGAAAGTATAGTTTAATTAATTTGAGATGCACAGTATTTTAATCTTTACATCTTTTTAACGCATTATATATATAATGTGTGTGTGTGTGTGTGTGTGTGTATGTGTGTGTGTGTGTGTGTGTGTGTGTGTGTGTGTGTGTATGAACCATATCTGAATGGATACATCGTTGACGGGAGGGAGTGTGTATTTATGTAGTTGTGTATGCGTGTATGTATGTATGTGTGTGTATGAATGTATGTGTATTAAGATGCACAACTAATGCTCAGAAACCCACGACTGTCATAGCTGTTGCCTCTGGCACTTCCTACTAAATCCAGAAAGCTTGTTAGGCGATATTATTATGTATATAGACACTATGGGGACAGTTGTAACCGTTAAGTTGACCAAAATATGGCTTCGTGAGAAAGTTTGGTAAGCAGTTCTTCTTTTGCCTCGACTTTCAAGATTTGCTGCTAGATAAAGTATTTCATTATCGTGCTACAATCAAATTTCTTATCCACTTTAAGTTAGAATGGTCATTGATCTTCAGGACAGTGACTTTCGGATCCCTCAGTCAATGTAAGATAAAGGATACTTATATGTTTTTATACATAAAGGATACTTATATGTCTGTATACATAAAGGATACTTATATGTCTGTATACATAAAGGATACTTATATGTCTGTATACATAAAGGATACTTATATGTTTGTATACATAAAGGATACTTATATGTTTTTATACATAAAGGATACGTATATGACTGTATACATAAAGGATACTTATATGTCTGTATACATAAAGGATATTTATATGTCTGTATACATAAAGGATACTTATATGGCTGTATACATAAAGGATACTTATATGTCTGTATGCATAAAGAGGTGTCTATTGGAGGATTTAAATGTTTATACTGGCCGTAGCTTTACAAAGATTTAAAGCAATAATATTAAGCACAAAAGCCCGAACAAGGAAACTCTTTTTTTTTTCTTTCTAAAATTGTCACATAAACACAGGCCGACTCTGCGTGCATATTCCCCGTGATCACTCGGAAACCGAGAGCACGTGGCGTCACAGGAGGGAGTCTTGCTTGGCACGACAGTAGATGATATATACAGTTTCTAGCTCACTCAGTGATTGATTTTTTTATTGTTAAGCAACATATACAACGTGAACGAATCTGATATCTCAGCGGCACGGTACCACTAAGTATGGATACAAGATTTTCAACGAATAGTTTGCCGGCACAGCAAACACCATGGAAGAAAGTTTCCATGTCGACGTGACCATGAATTTTACTGCAGCGGAGTCAGTGCGAAACCATAGAGGACGATCATGCCAGAGCCTGGCAAGAATGTTTTAAAATTGACTGCAGTACAGCGGAAGATGCAAGTACCATATATAATTTACGCTGACTTCGAATGTTTAAACATTCTAGTGGACGTTCCGAAGTTTCCGTCAAATACACAGCACTTTGCGGAACAAGTCCGATGCTGGTTTTGTTACATTGCTGTTAGATGTGACGGACAAACTAAGCCGCCAATATTATATCGCGGCAAGGACTCGGTTGAGGCGTTTATTAATTCGCTTGAGGTTACAGCGAAATGGATCCGACAACAGATTGCCTCACCCGCAGACATAATTATGACGCGTGATATCATTCATGAGTTTTCCGCGGCAACACATTGTTGGATCTGCAATGAATTTTTTGGTTCCACCGATAAAAAAGTTCGTGATCACTGTCACATTACTGGTGCGTACCGAGGAGCTGCGCACAGTGCATGCAACCTTCAGTTGCGTATTTATCCACGTACAATACGAATTCCAGTTCTGTTTCATAACCTGCCCGGATATGATGGCCACCTAATCATGTGGGGAACTGCAACAGCATCAAGCTCAAGAATAAGAGTAATTGCAAATAATATGGAAAAATAAATGGCGTTCCGTCTGGGCCAGCTGCAGTTCATTAACTCGCTGCAGTTTCTCAATTGCGGCCTGGACACACTCGTCAACAACCTCACGACAGGAAGAAGCCACGATTGCTTTATGATTACTAGTCGATATGGTAGCGCTGAACCTGAAAAGTTCAGCCTTCTTATACATAACGGAGTTTACCCATACGAATATGTGAACGACTGGGGCAAGTTTGCCGCAACTCAGTTGCTGCCAATTAAGGACTTTTATTCATCACTGTCTCGCAAAGGCATTTCCATAGATGAATTTCAAGGATGCTTATTTCACGGATGCCCTACTTGTTTTCCTCAACGAGACCTGGAAAATCCTTTTTTTTGAATTTACCTTGGAAAAGTTGTACGAGCAAACATATCAGCGACGGCTGAGTTTAGAAATACAAAGTTCATACTAAATACAAACTCAAACGACTGACACTTAAATATTGTTCGAGTCAAGTGGTCAACTTTTATGTTTTAAATAAACATTAAAATCAGGACAAGATCAAGACTTTTGCGTGAAGATGTTGGATCCTCATAAAATTGTAAGTATACAAAATCACCAAATCGTCAGTCGACCCTTAGAAACAGTATATCAGATCATCTACCAGAAACGAGTGCGACTTCCATACCACAACACTTTACCTTACGGAAACAGAGCATCAGTACAAAACGTTGCAAGACAGAAACTCACTGAGCATGATTAATTTGACACAGCAATCGTGTGAAGTTCAAAGAATACAAAATGTCTCTTCGTCTTGCCTGACTATTGTGACTGCGCGAGTCGATTGAACACGTTCACAAAAATGGCCTAAACATATGAATTGATTAGCCACTCCTACATCTTTAGCGAAAGCAGGATTTGTTTACTTGGGAGAGGAGAGCGAAGTACAGTGTTTCAGTTGTGATGTAACGTACATTAAAGATTCAGCTATCCTGCAACATGCCAGATAGTCTCCGTGCTGCCGTTACCATTATTTGGTCTTCCCACAGATTATAATACGGTATCATGCATACGGTACCGTTCTCAAGTATAAAAAGGATAGATTTCCAAGACATAAAAAGCATTGCGAATAAAAACGCCGACCTAGAAGGATGAATTCAACACAGCATCTGAGTGAGGAAACCACTGTGAACTCCAAGTTCAATGAACTCGATTGCGATGTCGTGCATTGCAAGCAGAGTGATGTCATAGCACCTTTGTTAATGCTGCATTCTCCTTTCGCACAGTAATTAACAAAAAATTATATCGTCAAAGTTTAGAGGCGCTGTATCTTCGGCATCCCTTTAGCATGTTGATTGATGTACTCGGTGGTTCAGGCAAAATCGAATTTGTCAAACGTTTGATCAAACGCAAATCACAAATGTTCAATCTTCCTCTCTACAACGTATGGTGTGGTGTTACAAAGAGTGGCAATCGGCTTACACGTTACTCCAACAAAGTCAAGGAGAATCCATTTCGCTTGTAGAAGGCATTCCCCGCGAAGACGGTGGGATCGTGTCTGACTTTAGTCAAACGCATCTTGTCATCTTCGATGACATGTTAGGAGAAGACGAAGAAGACATTAAACTTTGGTTTACACGAAAAGGACATCATCGTAATGGTAATGCCAGTAGTGTTTATATTACTCAAAATTTACTTCAACAAAGTAAAGCACATCAGTCTCAATGCCAGTTATGTGTTGTAGTTTAAAAGTCCAAGAGACAAATCTCAAGTGCAAGTGTTAGCCAGACAGTTAGGAACACCTTGGCTGAATTATGTGTATGACGATGCTACTCAAACACCACATGCAAATTTACTCATCGATTTAAAACCTACCACTGCCGATTATTTCAGATTTCGTACCAATTTGTTTCACAATTGGCGCCAAGAACGAGGTCCTGTCATTTACGCGTCTGTCAAACCAAAAAAATAAATCATTTTGAAACATGGTAGAAGTGACTCTGTAGGAGGTGTCATTATTCGTTCACTTTTAAAATGGGATCCTAATGCCGAAGCTAAAAAGCCAAATCCCCAAAACACGACAGACCAAAAAGAAGAGAGATAGTGATGGTGGTGGTGGTTGTGCAGGAAGTTTACACTCTAAGAAAAATAAAAGCCTCAAGAGGAAAAGTCCCAAGAAAAAAAAATCTCCTGAGAGAAAGAGAAGTGCTGTCGCTAGGACGCGCACTTACTCAAGAAAACCTCGCCGCTCAGTGACGGTTTCTCCTACCACTTCTACTTCTTTTTTGTTTGTGATAATGACAACCAAACTTGATTTAAGACCAGTGGTTCCTACGTTGATGAACAAATGGAAACCCATTTCTAAAGGAACTTCCACTTCTCACGGCGACGTCTTTTTCTATTGCTCTAGCTGCTGATGCTGCCAGAAAAGTGGCCTCTCCTAAGGCAAAAGTACAAGACAGAACATGTATGTTACAAAGTTGACTGGATTTATCCAGACAAGAACTGACACAATTTAGTCCGTTGAAAACGCCAGTGATACACTTAGACAAGTTGATACGACGGGCCGATAATCAGTGGAGACGAATTCCTGTATAAAAAGGAAGAAGCGCGGGATTAAATTTACTTCAGTGTTTTTGCTCCTGAAGCAAAGATGTCACCATCATCGTCCAAAGAAAACTTCATCCCAAAAGGAAAAAAGGGACTTCCTCTTCATTTAGCTAAAGATTGGGATGTTTTGTCAGTAGTGACCAAATCCAATGCTCCGATGCAAAAATAGACCATTGAAAAGGCACCCAAAAAATCATCGATACTGTGTGCGAATGTTGTTTGAAAGTTCTGAAAAGTTCGGTGCCTTTGTTCAAGATACAGAAACATCGGAACAAGCATCGCCAAATAGTGAAAAAGAAAATACCCACCCATCAACAGGAAAAAGCATGCTCGTTCAGGATTTCTATCAATGTTGATAGGATCATAGTTAAAAGTGGCTGCTCCTTTGTTACGATCGATTGCTGGACCTCTTTTAGGACGAGTGATGAGATGAGGAAGAAAAGGAAGATAAAAGGACCCTTTTATAGAGAGACATTACATTTGTACTTTTCGATCTTATGGAGGAAACGAAAATTACCTTTAGTTCCATACAAACGATGAATGGAACTCTATCGTTAGTACGACCAACAGATACCTCATTTACCTACTAATCCTAATCTCACCGAGTTGTCACACTTACCTCATTTACCTACTAATCCTAATCTCACCGAGTTGTCACACTTACCTCATTTACCTACTAATCCTAATCTCACCGAGTTGTCACACTTACCTCATTTACCTACTAATCCTTATCTCACCGAGTTGTCACACTTACCTCATTTACCTACTAATCCTAATCTCACCGAGTTGTCACACTTACCTCATTTACCTACTAATCCTAATCTCACCGAGTTGTCACACTTACCTCATTTACCTACTAATCCTAATCTCACCGAGTTGTCACACTTACAACAAGAAATGCCATCGTTGATTGATCGAACCGATGTCAGAAACAGACAAATCACAACGGTGCGGACAATAATTGCGACGTTTTCAACTATTTCACGAGAAAACTTTAGACGAAACAGCTAAACCTACACTGAAATATTTCAAAAATGTCATGAAAAGCGAAGAAAAACAAAAAGCAACAAAGAGAATGACAGACACAGACACATGAATGGAAGAAGAAGGAAAAATAGAAAATTCCGTCTGCTCCTCCTCCTCCAAGTATGCCAGCCCCCTTGTTGAAACCTTCCCCTATTCCCAAATGAGACGAAATGAAAGCTCGGGTCATAAAGATGATGTCGACACCTTCTTTAGCAGCAGAAAAAAAGAAAGAAGGGAAGACAGAAGTAAAAAAGACATCAAGAAAAAGTAAACAAACAACCAATGACTACTCCGACTCCTATTGCCCGTCGAACACATCAGGCATCATCGCAATCCAAACCAATACCACACAAACAACATATGAACAGTATCGAACAGTGGGTGACTTATTGAGGAGCATCAACAAAAAAGGCACTTTTAGCCAGCATTTACTACAATCCTGCTCACGCTGCTCATGCTGTTGGTTATGGAGAAATTAAAACATTGTATCATGCTGCTAAAACCAAACTGAAATGTTTACGTCTGCAAGATGAGCGACAATGGTTACAAGAACAATCGATGTACACGTTACACAAACCCATTCGACGAACATTTTCCAGAAGATTTGACACCTGAAAATGAAGTGATGGTGTTTGATCTATTGTTTGGAACGTCACCCGACAGAAAAAAGAAAGAGGTGTTAAACTCCATAGTTTAGGTTCGCATTGGAAAACCCAAACGCACGTTTGACAAAGGTTATATACCTAACATTATGACAGAATTGTTTCGTGTCACTGAACAAGTGAGTGGACATGATCCTCCTGTCTACAAGTTAAAAGGAACTTTTTTCTTGCCTGGATTACAACGAGTGACCAAGAAAGAAGACGACTTGTACGATATCGAAAGCATTCTTGATCGAAAAACACGTAAAGTGGGCAAACGTCGACTTCAGAAGTGAAGGTTCATTGGAAAGGATATCCACTTAGTTTTGATTTTGGGATTGCCGCTTCGCAAATCATCCTATATAAAAAGATGTAGAGGTGACCACCATATTGCTAAACACAACCGCTAGCTCTCAGAGTCCCTCTCTTCAAGAACTACAAAAACAATCCTTGTGGGTGTAGTGTGGAGAGCATGTCCCTAAAAATCAAATCGTCCTTTTTCTGCCAAATCTTTGTGGTGTGTTGTATCATCGATGCAGCCATTGGAAATTTGACTTTGCAGCAAAGAGATAAACAACTGTAGACAGTTTTACTCAGCAGTTGTATTGGTTATCTTCTTCCCAGTCTGTTGTTGAAAAATACTACCGACAGTAACAACAACAATGGTAGCTTCGCCCCCGACGCCAGTCACCACAACAACTCTTCCAGTCACATCAGCAGTCCTCTTATGGAACATTTGGAAAATCATTCTCCTTTGACCAAGTGACTCCTCAGAAACCAGAACCAACGAACTTTGAATAACCAATTTTATGTAACATTACCTAGTGACAATTCTATGTGTTTCCAAATAACACTGTCTGTTGTTCCCAGGCAAATTACCTCAGTCCATACAATTAGCTCATGAAGCACATTCAAAAGTAACTTTGGTAAAAATCATTCAGTCTACTCAAATTTGGAACGTGGTTGAAGATCAAACCGCTTTTGTGGTCGAAATCCTCAACGAACAAGTTCAAGAACACTTGGACAAAAATGATCCTAGTTATTACGAAACCCAAAATCCATCGCCAGCCAATCCTCAATCGTATATCTATACCATGAGAAGTCCTACAGTATACAGTGCACAACATCTCGTTGAAACGATTGCAGCTATTTCCAGCAATCAGTTTGGCAAAGCAATGGACAAAACTTGGCGAAGTGTGCTGATCGAGCACCATGCCATTTCTCATCGTCTGAAATTCAATATTTCTGACTCCAACACTCTATTCATCACTTTTTCTCCCAGTTTGGTTGCCATTCTGGGTGTAAACACAAACATAGTTCCTACCAAAGACACGAATAACAACGACCGATTCTACAAGTATTTTCGCTACCTTATCGAATTCAACGAAGGGAGAAAAAATATATTTGTGTACGAGGATGTTGTCGAGTACAACGTCGTGGGAAACAGCCGCTCCATTGCTAAGAGTCATTCCTTTCAAAGTGAACTATACCATGACTGCTTACGAGGAAGGTGGAAACATATATCACGTTCTCCGTGAATTTGTAAATCCTCATTATCTTTATGTCAGTTAATCGTATTTTGACAGTGTCAATATTAGTATAAAAGGAGATCTTGAACAAAATATTCTATTTTATAAAGGAAAAGGCACGCTGAAACTACAGTTTGGAACACGATTCTCAAGTGAATTGTAAAAACAGATAGATTCTGTGTACCAAGATGTCGCTCGACAACAAGGACGTGGTTTAGGAGATATGCTAAAATCGGCTTTTCGTACGATAGAACCCATCATAAAGCTGATGGTGACTCAAGGATTGCTTTGCGTTAAAAATGCAGCTTTGATTCAAGGAAAAGAATTTATCCAAAACGTCATTATAGACAAACAATGTCCTAAAAAAGCCTTGATGAAAGTAGGAAAAAATATGTTGCTTTAAACTGGCAAAGACCTCTTGGGTCCCCGAGACAGTCCTATACATTCGCTTCACGCTTCTGGTAAAGGCATTTCTTCCTCCTCTCCGCTAGAGCAAGGGCGAGGCAGAAAGAGACGTCAAAACTCCTTTAGATCTCATAAATACAATCAGAAAATGAAGAAGAAAAGAACAGCAGCGAGAATTAGATGTTTTTGATTCCTAACTGAGATATAGGAAAAACTGATGCACAGAGATTCTTGCGAATGTTCCAAGTCAGAAATCGATATGTTTGCCATGCCACTGATGATGGTGACAATGCAAGAATCCCAATGGGTAGAATTTCATCTTTTGTCGTCTTGGACTACCTCAGCACCTATCGAATTTGAAATCAAAGCACAAACCGAAGATTACATCGATCTGAATAAAAGTTATTTGTACCTGAAAGTACTTAAAGTGGACAACAGCAATCCACAGTGGCTCCCGTCAACAATTTTATGTATTTGTTGTTCAGCAAAGAGGATTTCTACTTGAATAAAAAATTAGTCAGCAGCAGCATGGATACGTTCTCTTATCGAGCTTATCTGGAAAATCTCATAACTTACGGCAAAGAAGCCAAGAACACACATCTGGATGCCTCCGTGGTATGGAAACCTGACACACTGGATACCTTCAACGACACAGAGTTGACAGAAGCTGACGATCCTCACAACGGAAATGAAACAAGGACGCAGTTTAAAAATGATGAATCGTTTGCATTTGGACATGTGTTTGCAAGACAAGCATATGTCACAACACAAACGACAGTCATTGACCAGGAACCATTGGATGGCCATTCACATTCCCAACGATCAAAGTGTGGAATATTTTTATTATTCTTAAGGATTGCCTCCTCTGGAATACGACATCATTGACTTTATTAGAAGAAACGCTGTATCTGCTCATTTTGATGATGTGAGATTACGAGGATCAGATTATATAGTGTGTGGACAATATTGTGTGGATTTTCTTCATCAATGCAGTCTTGGATTTCTCTTAGAACATTTAGTGGCTTGTTCTGAATGTGAGAACTCTAGAAACGATGATAAAATAGAACGATAGTTTTGTGAACATTCTCGCTATCTCTTTTCTTTAGCTCAGAAACGTAGTGTGCATCGATGGCAAATTGACAGTGTATTAGGTCATCGGCAATCAAGTCTGACTCCACAACGTTATCAACCTTGTAAATAAGCTCATCTTTAGTGTGTCAGTTTGTATTCCTGTTTGAGTTATTATAATTAAACATGTTGAATTTTAAAAAATAATGTAAAAATAATGTTGTCTAGTTGTTTTTTTTGTTTTTTTGTTGTTGTTTTTTTTTTCTTGTTGAAAACAAGTTTTGTTGACATGCTTTCTCAATTCTCTCAATCGATCTTTGTTAAAAAAGAATGTTTTCTGTCACGTCCGCTTACCGAATCGGATGGATGTCTACCTTCACGTACGTGCTTCTACCATATAAAGCGGTGCGTTCACCATTCTTGCCACCCATCGCTGACTTGTCAACCACTACCATGTCATCTAAGATTGTGAAATTGAGTGAAGATCTGGTACATATATACAGGGCAAGAAGAAGTTTACAATTTTCCTCAAGATGGCCCAAGATGAAATAGAAGATGTCGGCGAGAGTAAATAATCTTGGAAAAAGAAGAATGGGAAAGAAAACATTAGCAGCAGAACAGGCAGCAATAACAGCCGCAGGGAGAAGAGGTGGAGGAGTTTAAGATAGAGGCAGACGAGTTCTCTGTCTCCTACAGAAAGATAAAGTCGTGTGATGTAGTAAAACCCATGGTGAGACCTAGTCGTCCAGGATATCGTCGTCGTTAATATCTCCACGGTCCAGGACGACAACCCAAAGGCCAATTTCAGGGCCATCCGCATCTCTTAGTACAGAGATACTATTAAATCATTGCCAATTTGGTATGTTTATGTATGTTTGTATATGTCTTTGTCTTCCACAAAAAACTTAAACTTAAACACCCCTTCTACACCAGTGTAACAGTGTATTTGTTTGGGTATAGTGTGTGTGTATAAACACTCCCTAACCGTTGTTTAATGTTAAACCTATGTGCAACAAAAAAAAATTAAAAAAAGTTTTTTTTCAGGTCAGCGCGATATCTCTTGATTTGTATTATGTATTACACCTACGGACATTTTCCTTTACGTCCTAGTACCGAATCGGAGGGATGTTTTCTTTCACATCCGTGCTTAAATGCATATCAAGCCGGAGGTTCGCCTTTCGTGGCATTCACCGTTGACTTTTTAAAGAAGATGAACGGCAGAATACTGCAGAGTGGGAAAGCTACGTACAGCCATGGAACTGTTAGAGAGAGAGAGAGAGAGAGAGAGAGAGAGAGAGAGAGAGAGAGAGAGAGAGAGAGAGAGAGAGAGAGAGAGAGAGAGAGAGAGAGAAAAGAGAGAGAGAGAGAGAGAGAGAGAGAGAGAATGCATCACCTCCTGGACCGGATTGAAGAGTTAGAGGTCTATCCCCACTAGCGTAACTTGAAGAGGGAGACGACTTCTTCAAAAAGAGCCAAAACTCTTATGAGAGATGTAATAGACGAGGAAGTGGTGAAGTTAAAGGCGGCGTGGTCAGAGGAGAAGAGGGTAAAGGAGCAAGAGAGAAGGGAGAGTCAATTCCATCGCCTCAATGGAAACTAGATAAAGATCCAAGAAAAGATGCAGAATAGGAGTTATACGGATTGGATCCCTGACGAGGAACTGTCACAGCAGCAGCAGCAGCAACAAGCAAAACAACTTTGATTCCGCAAACAGAGAGTTAGGAATGCAGCACCTCCTGGACCGGATTGAAGATTTTAATCTCAGGAAAATGATAATGCTATAAAACATGCATCAATATATACAGTACACACTGTAAGATTTATTGTTATTGTCTACAATGTAGGTTCGAAAGGAACACCACAGAAAATCTCGCATGATGGGATAAATATAAATATTGGTGGAAGAACATATGAAACATTTAGACCGCAGACACTGCGGAAGGTCCCGTGTTGTATAGTGCTATTGTAACCGTGAACAAATAGAAGAAAAACTCTGACTAATGCTATTCAAGGTGGTTCTAAATATGAGAAATCTCCAAATGACAGACGAATAAGGCACACTCAGCATGAAAGATCTCCTAGAAGTATGATCAGGCAAGCTGTTAAGGTTTATATGCCAGTTCTGGTCATTACATCATTCATGTAGCAGAAACTATACGTTTTAATTAATTCTAACTGATAGGAGTACCTAGATTACATTACTGTAATTACAAATATGTATAAGCTATTTAATAAACTGCCACTATAACGAGCAAATTTTCTTTCGCTTCTAAAACTTCACCAAAAAACGACAACGTCCCAAACATTTCAAAGATATCTCAAAACAACCATAATAAATGTACATCAGAGCGCATGCGTCGATGCCACCACACAGTAGTAGTCATCTATTCATATTATAGGGATCACTGATGTTATGGGTGGGTAACATCAATTTTACCACTACATGTTTAAGGGCTTAAGCCAAAACAGAATGTGAATATTTTGGACTTTGTCAATTTCTGGATGGGATTGGATCTAGCGAAGACACGTAACAAAAGCACGTGAGTTAGATGTTTATTTATAACGCAAATTGATGAACGTTAAATCTCAGACATACTAGCTCACACCCTTTACTACCCATCTCTCAAAAACTAAACTTAAACAGCTCAAAACCATGCCCTACACATGCACACAAAGTTCATCAACGGATATAACAAAATGGTATCGTTTCTCAACGGATACGATCAAAGCATAGCTCATCAACAAATACTCACAAGTGGTATCATTTGTCAAAGAATATGATCAATATGTGTATGTTTATCAGCAGGTATGACTGGTGTATGGATTTATAAACAGATATGATCAATGTACAAATTAATTAGCAAATATGATCAGCGTATGGATTTATCAACAAATATAATCAAGGTATCGTTTATCAAGAAGAATGATTATGCATGAGATTGTCACACATATAATGACACTGAATTTCAGGTGTAAAACCTAATATATATTCCATCAACAGATATGATGCTGTTATATTATGGCAACCCGACGATGATTATGAATTACATCGATCCCAAGGACGATTAATGGTTGAGGTTTGATCCCATGTAGGTCACTCCTCCAGGCCTGCTGAAGGATCCATCAGGAACCTCCTTAGCCCGCAGATCCATTGGTCCAGAACCTTTGGTCCCACGTACTGAGTGGACCAGTTTCGTCGATCGAACCGACGTCACCATTGACTACCGTATCAGGGTCAAACAAACCCACATAGTTCAGAGACTTTCCGAAACAAGTAAAAGTACAATAACTGAGCAGTGTAATATATGAGACACTTTTCAGTGCTAATACAGTGATATACATTACACATGACTGCGCATAAACTGACTTCGTTACACATTAATTTCTTCTTTAATTCGAACTGCTATACGAGATTATTATTATAATAACCTCATTCGTCCATGAATTTGTCTACAACAAGGATAATCGCACTCAATTATAAAATCTCGAACGTTTCTCAGCGTTTAGTGCATACAACATATAATTGAATTCAACCTGTCTGTTCAGCTATAAAATTGCTAACATAAAAAAGAGTATATTCTCTCTGCTAACATGGCATTATGAGCTATAAGTCCGCCTTTTCTTGAAATTTTAAACAAATTCCGAAACGTTTAATATATTAAACAATTTCATCGCATTGAACGGATCATAAGACAGAAAAAAAAGTTGTATATGTTCACATACCTCTACGGCTGAAGAGTTCCTCCGTAAAATAGTCAGCTCTTGACAAGGGTCGCAGTAATTGTGACGCTATAGAGACAACAAGTACTATACATATTTGACCGTTGTCAAATCTACGGCAAGGGAACACTAGATACCCCCTCCCCCGTTCCCAACTGCCAGCGCCTTGTGCTTGATGTGTGTGTGAACAGAAAGCAGTATTTCGAAATCGTTTAAGATAAAACCATGCAAATAATCCCGTAGGCAACAACGAAACCATCTACATTTCTCTTCACATCTAATACAAAATGTATATCCATGAGCACAATTCCGTGAGACTAGTGGTACTTGATTAAATATTTGGACCTAGTTGTGATTACAATAATGTAATCTAGGTACTCCTATTGATTTGAATTAATTAAAATGGTTTCTGCCGTGCTTCTTTAAAGTCAAATGGCCAAAATGCATTGCAAAATGACCAAAATGGAAGCATAAACCTCAAATAATACTCAGGCCTAGAAGCACGCGGAAAAGACACAGTTAATACCTTTGGGGCTAGACATATATAACATTGAAGGACGTTTTACTAAATCTACAAATAAATTAGAATTACCTGGGTTAAATGAATGATTTCAACAAAATTGCATGATATCATTAACATAAACTTGGATTTCATAATTATCAGACATCAGTACTCAAAATTTTGATTTCTTTTTCACTTCATAGAACTCTCAGAACTCTCAGAAAAATTTGCACAAAGGGACTCGGGGACTCTATTCAATCATATACTAGAGATAGCCGAGAATTTGATTATAGTCATTCTGATGACACAATTTGTATAAAATTAAAATCACGTCATTTTATTATAGTAATATATATATATATATATATATATATATATATATATATATATATATATATATATATATAAAATTATATATATATATATATATATATATATATATATATATATGTGTGTGTGTGTGTGTGTGTGTGTGTGTGTTATGTAGTCCCAATGGGATCAAGTAGTCAATACGAGAATGATTTGCACCTGATACACTGATTGCATCATCATATTGGAGAATGTTGCCGATAGAACATGTTATTATCAAATTTGTGGTGATTTTAATGCTAGAACGGGTCCCATATTTCGTTATTGAAGATACAACTGATCTGATTGTTACTTTCCACATGCATCGAGAGACCAAGGGCAAGATCAATGTAAATGGTTATATACCTTTTGATTTTTTGCAAAATGGAAAAGTCACGAATTTTTCAGGTAAGAATGTGGGATGACAAAACTCTTTGTGAATTTTTTTTTATGAACAACAGAGGCAAAAATGTAGTGGATTATGTCATTGTCAGTCAGTCTTTATTAGCTTATAATTAGCTTATTCACCGTAGGAGAACCAAATACTTTTGAAACCATTGTGCTGTATATTTTACTATACATAGCTTTTGTGTATTTAGTTCACAAGAGTCTGCGGCAGATGAAACGAAAAGCAGAAGCATATATGTTTGGAACACAATATGCGTCAAATTTGAATAGCACAATGTTCAATTTAAGTTAGATAATATAACTATCAAACCAAAGAATACTGATATTTAGTTTATGCTAGGCAGTGAATTACTGGATTTTCCGAGTGAAATAATTGTGATATTTCACTGCAGTGAAAAATATCTTAATTTTTTCACTGGGGTGAAAAAATATCATACTTTTTCACTGGTCGTCAATAGACATTGATAACATTATAAGTAAGAAATCTCAAACTTTTTGTAAGACGCTTGAGTGGAGTAAAGGTAAAGATAGCCGCTTCGCATCCAGGCGAACCGAGTTCAAAACCAGCAATGGACAAATTTTTTGGGTTTTTTTTGTTTTTGTTTTTTCATTTTCTTTTTATCTGCTGTTTTACCTTGAATTGGGAAGGAGCATTATGTTACTACTACTATTTTATGTGCAAATATACACAAAACAGAGCAGAACATAAACGGTAAACTGCTGACATTATCGCACGGGATGCAGTAAGAAATCAGCTACTTCAGTGTGTTATACAAATTGCTATACAATACGCTTGAGCATAAAATAAAAATAATATTTGCTTGCTCCGAGTGAATAACGGATATATTTCATCTCGTGGGTGAAAAACTTAAGTATTTTCACCCACTCGATGAAAATATATCCGTTATTCACTCGTTTCAAGCAAATACCCTCTTTATGTAAACAAATGATAAATGATGTGGTCACATATTTAACAGATGTCGTTGGCAAAGCAATATATCCATTCATTAAGAAAATATTTGTATAGAACGTATCTGTTTCTAATATTTAAAAAAACCTACTTTGGTATAGTTATCAGGTTGCAGAAACCAGAAAGGAAGTTAGGAAAAGATTAATCATTATAGATCCGCTCAAACCGAGGAAACAAGAGTTACTCTGTTCGAATCTAGATCAAGGTTAAAGAAAGATGTCAGAACATGTTTACAAATTTCAATATCTTTACAAGGAGAAAGACAAGTTGTTAAAGGCCAGAAATGATAACGTTAAAGAGTATTGGAGAATGTGAAAGTCATGTGCTTTTCTTGACAAACACTCAAACATTTCTTCCGATGAATTTGCAAACTTTTTCAAGTCAGGAAAATGAACGTATTCACTTTATCCAATGAAGACATCCAGACTTATAATGATTATATAATTGAGGACAGGGAATTTTTTCTTAACGAACTCAATAGATTTATAAGTAATGATGACATTTCTAAAGCCATCAAGCAATTAAAACCCGTAAGAAGTGCTGGTTCGAATAAAAATATTGAATGCATTTGTAATATATGGTTCAACAAAATTGTTGCTTATTTATAGTCTCTTTTTAATGTTATTTTTGGTGCTGGTATATTTTCAGTGATGTTTCGAAGGTTACATCATACCCTTACACAAAAATTGTTGTGAATAATAGATTAATAGATGAGTGGCCAGAATAAAATTGTATATACATATATATATATATATATATATATATATATATATATATATATATATATATAGGTCCAATATGTCTAATATTGATACAAAATGTACACTTCACAATCAAACTGCACATTTAATTAATTTATTTCATTTAGGTAAAAATATTTTTAGTGCATTTATTGATTTTAAAAAGGTATTTGATTATGTTGCTAGAGAATTGTTATGTCGTTATGGTTTAAACTTGTTAAACTTTGTACTAGAGGTATACTATTGAATATGATCAAATCCATGTGCACTACTGTGGATAGGAAAGTTAAATACAGTAATGATCTTCCATATGAATTTATTTTGTAAAATTGCTGTACGAAAAAGGACATTTTATCATTATTTTTATTTTAAATGTTTTTTAATGATGTAGAGAAAATTTGTTTTTGGAAATGTTATGGATGGTATTGATATTGGTATGATAATCATATTAATAACAATGTATGCTGACTTTGTTGTAATCTGTGAACAAGCAATGATGGTTTACAAAAGATGCACTGAAATAATATTGCCTGAAACGGAAATTAATAATAAATACAATCAAGACTAAGGTCATGATTTTTCAGAATAGGTGCAAGAGCCGCGAATAACAAAAGATTGTATTATGATGGAACTGAAATTGTGAGTAAACTTGTATATTTAGGAATTGTTCTTACTACTGGTGGCTCATTTGCGAAATTGAAAACAAACTTAATGAGGACAGGCAGTGAAGTCTTTGTTTATATTGAATAAGTTTTTGTACGAATTCTCTGATATACTGCCAATTTATTTGATATTCTCATTACTCCAGTTCTATCATATGGTGCAGAGGTGTGGGGATTTATATAAGGGTTGTGGAAAGAGTGGATGTTAAACAGTCAACACAGTATGGTAGTGTATATGGTGAATTTGGAAGACACAGTATGGTAGTGTATATTGTGAATTTGGAAGACACAGTATGGTAGTGTATATGGTGAATTTGGAAGACACAGTATGGTAGTGTATATGGTGAATTTGGAAGACACAGTATGGTAGTGTTTATGGTGAATTTGGAAGACACAGTATGGTAGTGTATATGGTGAATTTGGAAGACACAGTATGGTAGTGTATATGGTGAATTTGGAAGACACAGTATGGTAGTGTATATGGTGAATTTGGAAGACACAGTATGGTAGTGTATATGGTGAATTTGGAAGACACAGTATGGTAGTGTATATGGTGAATTTGGAAGACAGTGTATGGTAGTGTATATGGTGAATTTGGAAGACACTGTATGGTAGTGTATATGGTGAATTTGGAAGAGGTCTTTATAGAATACTTCGACTTGTTAGCATTATCGAATATTGGTTAAATAATTATACCAACTGGAATATATACAAATTATGTATGACATTTTTATATTAATTGCAAATTGTATCTCATGGGTAGTAAGAATTAAAGAGCTTTTAGAAACACTTGGTTGTGGATAGAAATGGTTGCAAGATGATATACGGAATGTTGTTGTGTTCCTACAAGTAGCAAAGCAATGCTTGAAAGATAATTTTGTTAAAAAATGAAATTATAAACTTGAATCTTATAGTAGAGTAAAGCTATATATTCATGTTGCAAACGTTTTTTCATTAAACTTTGATTATTGTGTTAAAAAATGAAAATCTAAGCTTGAATCGTCTAGTAGACCAAGGCTATATATATTCATTTTGCAATTGTTTGTTTTTTGTTTTTTCTTCATATAAACAATATACATGTATTAGTATCAAGAATTTATAACGTGATAGAATACGAATTTCATTTTGTATTAAAATGTGAGTGTTACATGGAATATACACACAAATTTATACCTAAATATTACTTCAGACATCCAAATATGACCAAATTTATGAACCTGCTTTCAAGTAATAATCAGAAGATTCTAAGAAATTAAAGCAATTTTTATTTTAGATCTTTTAATCTTCACAATGAAGTGAATTTATTAAACATTTCAAAAAGTATTACACTTTCCCAACCAGCCTCATTCAACTACACTAAAGATCATAAGTATTTATTTTGTGCAAGACCTTGAATGAGTATATTTTTTGTAGAAATAATTTGATAATTTACTCGAGTGAATTACGAAAAGTACTTTTTACTACGCTCAATATATATCGATAACATTATGGTCAAGAAATTTGATCCGCCATTTTATAACTTGTTTGGTCAAGTGGTAAATATAGCCACCTGTTCCGCTAGAGTACCAGGTTTAAATCGTATGGCGAACGTGTTTTTTTGCTTAAATTGTCTTCTGTTTATGTGCCTTTATGCCTTGAATTAGGAAAGAGAATATGTTACTATTGATATTTTCCGTGCGAATATACACAATACACAGAACATAAACGGTAAACAGCTGGCATAATCGAGACCGATACCGTGAGAAATCTGCTACTTCAATCTATTTAACATATTGCTAGCCAATACTATTGAGCATAAAACAAAAAGAAAAGTTGCTTGTTTCGAGTGAATAACGGGACGATATATTTCATCTCGTGGGAAAAAAATTCAAGTGTTTTTACTCCAGGCTTCGCCACTTGTAAAAATTGTGAGTTTTCAAACCACTTAATTAAATATATCCGTTATTCACTTGATCCAAGCAAATATCCTCTCTATATTTGTGCATGTGTTGCTTAAATCGCTACAGTTGCAGATAATGCACTCACATTTTCGTTTCCTTTTTAATGTGATTGTTTGAATTTTGCGTCTGTTTTTTTTCTTTTTTAAATATCGTGTCTTCTCCAGATGTTTTGTTAGTTTATTTGTAGTAACTAACACAAAATCAAGAATCATAATGGTTCATATTTTGATGCATACGTCTAAAGAATAAATTATGATTCTTGCTATTTCTCTTCCATTACACAGTGTGAGTTGAAAATATAGTGGAACAGATAAGTGCAATAATCGTTCACATGGTGATACAAACAACAAGTTTGGCATGTATTATCTCCTAGGGTCACTTAATACGAAACAAACGTTAGTCACCAAAAAATGAAAGATGAACGCCATGTTTTCAAGACGGCAATCATTGTTTCACGAAATATTCTTTGTTGGTACCTTTTGAGCAAAAATGTTCAGTCTTATTGATCTTAGTGTCTATATTTATGTTTGTGATCTAATTTATAAATTAAAAATATGCCAAATTTTTTTAAATGGTAAACAAAATCCAAAATGGCATCCATTTTATGCCAAAAAGACATTTTATTTTCAAATACAGATCAATAGAGCTATGTCCTTGTGTCTTCACTCATATTTAAACACCGGTCTGGTCCGCAAAACAGATTAACTAAATTCCAGCTAGTCCTGACATGCACAGCTGCAAAGTGGCATAGTGATGTGCATCTGAGGCCCACGTGATAACATTTGCATCTTCTGACTTACAGCCACATTTAATCAGCTCTTGGCAACTTTTTGAAGTAGGTGGAAGCAAAGTCCAAACTGTCCTCCACAGTTTACTTCCCTTTACCATCTCCAGTTAGAGGGGCATTGAGTTACTGGCTGTTGCTCTTTTGACTGACTCCAAATAGATCCTGTTTGGCATGCAGCCCGTTTCAAATGTTGCAGGAGGGCAGCCTGACTCGAAGGGATCGATTCATAAGATTTCTGTTTTCGCACAAAAAGGTTAAATCTTGCGTCATTTACATCTGCAGCTATACATTATTAACACAATCTTCTCCTATATTTCAGGGTCGTCGTCATCAATCGTTGGTGGGCATTTACTAAGTTTTGTAAAGACACTTGAAGCCTAATCACACACGTTCCATGTCTGCAATGCAGTCTTCTTTCATTTGCAGCGGAAGGCACCTACTGAAGGCATGGAAGAAAAGGATTCCACTTGACTTTGAAGGGGCTATTACAGAAACGATGTCATGTATTGGAATCCATCTGATATTTGATCCTTGGCCAAACCATCCATAGTTTTTACGACCTAGCTCCTTCAGAGAATGCACAGCATATATTGCTATGACAGCGACATCTGTGTCATTTGCATTGATCATAAGGCCCTTGTTGCCGTCCATCGCTGTACGTTTGGCATGTACAAATATGCAGGTATCCGCTTCTTTATGAGAAGAGGAGACAAATTGTTCAGGCTGATGTTTTGATTGCTGTTTGAACTTTTTCCCTTTGTCACGAGCAGCGTGTGTGTGGTTCGTACATGAACTATAATGTTTGCAAGAAAGTAGAAGAGCTATGTCCTGTTATTATTATCTCTCAGGAAGGTTCGCCAGTTTCTTGATCTTATTTGTTCCTGTCACCCTTCCCCTAGCTCCTTGACCTTGCTTGGACCTTGTTCAGCCTTTAAGCTGGATGGTAAGTATACATCAAACACAATGTCATTTATGTTGTACTTGGTACAGTATGCCTCTATTGTGGAAAGAACATCCATCTTGGCATACTAATCAAATGTCTTTGCTGTACGTGGTGGCAGAGTATCACCAATGCTGAATCATTAATAACGAGAGCATTTACGTCTGGCTCACTGTTTTCTATTGCCACCTGAACTTCAATAGTGTCAATCAGTTGATATTTATGGCAAGACTACATACTCTCTCAAAGAATAATGTTTTAGTTCTTTCTGTTTCTTTATGATGGCTGGTGCTCTCTGCTGCATCTATAACTCCTGATGCTGCCTCGTACTCAGCGACAAGTTTGCTCACCACAGGATCAGCCACCATCCACCTTCAAAGTGCCGTGGATTCTCAGTCACGTAAAAGGCTCCTAAGTGACCTTTGATGACTGCAATAGCCTGCTCATAAGCCTGATCAATGGGCATTGTGAGAATTCCCTATCGGATTTGTGTATAACAAAGTTTCTCATGTGAAACTCCTTTGCCACTTGTGGATGTTGATGCTCCAGGAACATCATGTCCCTAAAGTGAATGGGAAGCCACAGTGCATAATTCATTTTGTTGTCGCCAGTAAAGTTCGGGATCAATTCAGATAGAGCTTCACGGTACAGTCCGAAATCTCATTCTCTATATGACCGTATCAGTGTGAAAATTGTCAGTTCCATTTCCAACACATGGTGGGATAATTGGAACTGTGGACTCTGTTGTATACGTCTTTTCACACCAGTCAGCAAAACTGACGATGTCTTCTGAGTTTAGGGCTGCATCGCTGCAGTATTCACTGTTTCATGAGCTTGTAGAGAGTGCGTGCTGTTATCTAATGAGCTTAGCGTCTTCTTGTGATACTAGGTACTTACAAGAAGGATTCTGCAGTACCAAATGAGGTTACTTCTACTTCAACAAGAACACTTGTCCATCCGCTATCTTGAAGCAGAGTTCCAATAGACCTCAGTGCAGCCATCTCAATATGTAATCCTCCAAATATGAGGACAAACTTGTCCTCATCATAGGACTCAGGCCAATGCCACTGGATCTGCTTGTCTTTTGCATAGATTGACTGGTCGGCAGTAATTAGACGTATGTGTCCTGGATTCAGAAATGCTACTGTGTCTTTCACGTTATCCATCACATGCTTTATGGTGGCAATATAATGTGCATTATCTCGAAGGAGAGGCAATAGTGATGCGATGCTGACTTCAGATGTATGGCTTCTGTTCTGAGATGCATGGTAAGCTGACCACGATATACTAACAGCATCGTACACATTCGCAGTGATGTTCACCATCTGAAACCATTCATACTCCGCTGTAAGATGTGTTCTTCCTAACCTAATACATGGCATAGACAAAATTTGGGTTTGGGATGAAGGTCGATTTGGTTTCGTCTTTGTGAAGTAAGCTGGTTGAATGTTTGTGAAAGAGTCTGGAAGCTCTGGAACTGTCTTCACCTGTCCTTCTCTGATTTGAAGTGGTTCACGCATCTCACCTCCATTGTCTGAGCTCGGATGCTGGAAAATGTAAATGCTATTGCCATGAAATGACGCAGTTGCTGTCGTTGCAGTTGGATTATGATCAATATTGCACATGGCAGATGTTGTAAATAACCGTTTTCTCAAAGCTGGTGGGCAAACTACCCCATCTTCCACTTATTTTGTGACAACTGCATCTTCAAGCTGTGCTGAAATTTCAAGCACTCTGTCGTAGGAAATGCTGATTCCATTGTCATGGGGCATTTCTGCGCTTTTCTTGTCCTTGCAAATACAAACATTCCTGTGTTGACAGGGAAAGGATTCTCAGGATCTTTGGAGTGTCTGTATATTTTCGCTCATTCTTTTGTACCCTGCATAACAGTTGTAACTAAGAAGCTGTGCCTTAGCCATGTCTGTTTTAGATGCATTGAACCTTAACTGTGATTTCGTATCTGCACTGTATTCAATCATGCCCACAAACTGAAGAAGTGTTGATGGGATGGCTTCTTCAATATATCCTTCTTGGAAAGTTCCATTAAATTTATCTTGTGATCAAGCATGTGTCTTCGCATTATTTTAGCAGCTTTTTGCAAGGAGGATAGCTTCAATGTACTCAGATGCCGTGAAAGAACCAAGCCAACATCTTTCTTGAAAGCAAGGAATGCATCCCTTCCTTTCTCCTGCGACTCTATATCTGGCATATGCGACAATAACTGGTCTTTTATTCTGGTTGAGTTGACATCTGGTGACTCTACCCACAATTGTTCAAGTCGCTGCTTGTATAGTTTGACTAGATCTGCAAGTCTGAATATGATGGGAGTAGTACCTTCGCTTCACGATTTCAGCTCACTTATCAGTTCAGTTATATAGATTAGTAGTTCAGAAAATGCCATTGGATAGACTTCCCTGCCAGGTAAGCCTCGACCACTCTTCTTATGGTTCTCATGGTAAAGAAGGTATTTCTCTCTCTCTCTCTCTCTCTCTCTCTCTCTCTCTCTCTCTCTCTCTCTCTCTCTCTCTCTCTCTCTCTCTCTGTTTCTGTCGTACAATCTTGTCAAGCAAGCAGGATTGTACTTCAGATCCTGTGCCTCAATATCTCTATCACTGATTTGTGCCAAGAGCCTTCCATCACAAGGAGTCCTTGCACATTCGTTTAGTCTGTCCTTGAGTTTCATGGTTATTATTTGTCTCAATGCATATTCTACAGCCTTTTTCTCACATAAAAAGCATAAGTATGACTGGATAATACTAGTTCTTAATATTTTTACTGACATAAAATGCATTCGGATGACTGGGTAATACTAGTTCTTGATATTTGTTCTGACATAAAATGCATTCAAATGACCGGGTAATACTAGTTCTTGATATTTTGTTTAGGTTAGAAACTGTGTCAGTTTCAACAATTGATGCTCTTTTTGGAGCCCGTTGTAACTTGTTGCTGTTGAACACCAGTCTACAGGTTTGATGATATTTTGCTTTGTTCCTTTATCAATGTGCCATCTATACCACCACCTTCATCTAATCTGGCTGGTTAAAGAATGATGGGTAAAACATTGATAGCATGAAACAGAGGAACATTTGTTGCGATGTTGCTATAGCCATTTTGTTCTACCCAGTAGGAACTTGGTGGTAACTTGAGCTCTTCTTTTTTTGTCCTGTTGACAAAGGCAATATTTGCTCTTATCGGCCTTCCATGTAGATTGGAAGTTATCAGGAACGGCCATTTTGAGAGCTTGACATTAATAGTTCAAGACCGAAGGTTTATCTTTTTACCACCTTTTGCTTAAGCACTGCAATGTATGGGATACACCTACACCTAACTCAATAGCTTGTGCGTGCCATTTAAATCCAGTGCGATCTGTACACCATCCGGAAAACTAAAGGCCCGTCATCCTTGGCTCAGTTTACCCGCGCTGTCTAAAAAGTTGGAAAATTGTGAAATCAGTTACTGCATCCTCATAAAGTTAGAAATGGACACTTACTTCATCCAAACTGGACAACTCGGTCAATTGTTGTAGAGAAAATAGAAATCATTGGGGACCATCTTGAAAAATGGCTGTCAACTTGGATTTTCAATTGTTGGCTAATGATTTGTGTTGTTGTTGTTGTTGTTGTTGTTTTATTTTTGTTCCTTTTTTGCTTTTTGCTCTTTTTGTCTGAGGAGATACACCATTGTGAATATCTCTAGGAAGTCTCATGCTTGTATCACAATTTGAACGATTCCTCTGAAACAAATGCACTTATCTGCTCTACTAATACCGATTTAAATTGATAATATGTGTCTGCCATTATTTTGCTTTGGTATTAATTAACTTTGTATATTTATATGTTTGCAAAAGGCGGATGGGCTAATATGCAAGAACTGGGCTAATATGCAAGAACTGGGCTAATATGTATGAACAATTCTTCTTCTATTTTAGTATGGGCTAATATGCAAGAACAATTCTTCTTCTATTTTAGTATGGGCTAATATGCAAGAACAATTCTTCTTCTATTTTAGTATGGGCTAATATGCAAGAACAATTCTTCTTCTATTTTAGTAATACATCTGCTTTTTTCATTTAAGCATGAATTATTGGAAGCTACAATTCGCTTCGATTTTCTTGGAACAGTTGTCAGCTGGTCCTCGAGACAGATAAATGTATGACCAAGGTAGTTTAAAACGTTGTCAGTGACCTTTCTCGATCTTATACACCAATAGCTATGGAACACGGTGTTTAATTACAAGCAGGATAACAATAGACTACTTTGTGAATCTAGCTTCAACCTTTAGTATTATAGGTCTAACACTAATAGTTATGGAACACAGAGTGTAATTAGAAGTAAGATAACACTAGACTTCTTTGTGAGTCTAGTCTCCGACATCAGAATTATAGGATTACATAACTTAATAATTTAATTTGGGTGATTCTGCATGTTTCCATGAAGATTGAGAAATATTCTGAAATTGTGTCATTAAACTGCCGCGTGTGGGGTGAAAACGGGAAAGGTCAGAAAGTTCACTAATTTGTTGCACGACAAAACGGCACGTCGCGCTTTTGCTTAAAACATTAATAGTAATACACGGGTCAGGCATACACAGTTGCCATATATATTAATTGCCGAAGTAGTTGCTGGTGGGTAACTGGGCCCAAGGTAGGCCTCTCTGGGCCCAAACGGGAAATTAACATTGGGGGGCCTCTCTGGGCCCAAACTGTCCTCCTATGGGAAATTAACATGGTGGGGCCTCTCTGGGCCCAAACTGTCCTCCTATGGGAAATTAACATTGGTGGGGCCTCTCTGGGCCCAAACTGTCCTCCTATGAGAAAATTAACATAGCGGGGCCTCTACAGACCCAAACGGGAATTGATCATAGCGGGAGTCGTACCGTAATGTAGTGACGAAGACAACGTTCATTACTATCAAAAAAAAAACACTGGGGTGGGGGAGGTGTTTTTTGATGGTATTGGACGTTGTCTTCGTCACTACATTACGGGGGGAGGGTGTGGGGGAATAGAATTAATCTTTCTTGAAAAAAGGGTGGTCCTCAAAAGGACCGTTGGAGGAAGATTATTATTTCCTCCAACATTTGGTAAAGAAGCTTAGGAAGGTGGTGGATCTTTTTTTCTTGGTTGGAAGTGTTGGTGAATCAGGTAGCCAGTCAGGATGTTTCATCCGCCTGAATTTATCTTGGATTTTCATCCAATTTAAATTCAGGTGTTCAAATTCCTTTTCTTTCCTGGCCTGCTCTTTCTTGGAGCCTTCAAGAGCCCACAAGATCTTAATCTGAGCTACTTCCTTTTCTAAAACTTTCTTTAACAATGCCTTCACCATGTGAAGGTTCACCTCTTCGCGCCTGGCGTTACTGGCGGGTGGATACAACCATTCATCTTGTTGAACAAGGTGAAGGAAGTTCTCCACCTCATGCAGTAAATCCAGACTCTTCTTGATGAACCCCACACGGCAAGGGGTTGAGGAAGTTTTTTGTCTTTCCTCCACCAAAACATCATTCACCAACCTTCTCGCTGATTTGAGAGCCGATAGTTGCCTGGTGACAAATGGTTTGGTGGTAGGATATCTCCACCAATACTCCAACCTTTCCATCAAAGACTCCACATCCACCATTCTATCCCAAGCTTCTTGTAACATTTCAACAGTGTTCATTCTTGTAGAGTGAAAGTGTGAATAGCACCACTGTGGAAGGCACTGCTTTATATGTGAGAAGCGCGGACGTGATGGAAAACATCCCTTCCATCTAAAAAAACCAAAAAAATTAAAAAAACCAACTCCACCTCCTAGCGTCTGACGTCATTTTAAGCTTCGCGGATTTTTACACTCTATCACCCCTGACTCTAAAAAAGCGCGGACCTAAAAGAAACTACTTTTAATAAAAATAAAAATCACAAACCACACTATCCATTTTTTTACTTTTTAAATTTTTTTTTATATCAATCACACAACACAAAACACATAAGGGGAGAAGGTTTTTTTGTGGGGTAGACTATCACAAACAAAATAACATACAAAACATATATATAAAACACAAATATATAGGCAATCATTGGAAAAATTAATCTTTTCTTGAAAAATGGTTGGCCCTAAAAAGGACCGTTGGGTTTTTTTGTTTTTGGGTTTAGCATTTACATCTTTGGCTAGATCTTCTTTTTCTTCTACTTCTTCTAACTTCTGGTCCGTAGAGAAGGACTCTCTTCAAACATCCTTGACGTTCGATGTAGATACGTCTTTTCCATTCGGTGGATTCTGTTATTTTTGTGGTAGCCCATGAGGCTTTCACATACATTGGGAATGCTGGATTAAACAGCATTCCCGAGACAATGTTTGATGCTTCCACGCTAACCCACATGATTTAGTCTTTTTGAGTGGTTCTGGAGAAAACCGGTGAAGCTTTATGAGACAAGCGGTAGTATATATACCTTTACGATAGGATTGAAATGGATCGAAATCAACTACCAATCCAAATGCGTGTTACAAGTGGGTCGGGTTTTCTTCCAATGGGAAGAGAGCGGGGGTGTGACGTCATCTCGGGTATAAAGGTATTGTAGCGTTCGTTGGGTTTATTACTTTTTTCGACAGACTTCATGGAGACGACTGGAAAGACAAGTCATATGTATTGGAGTGAGCCTTCAATGATTAATGCTGCTGCATTAATGAACTTCCGGCCGGAAGACTTTGATTTAGATTTACTAAATCAAGATTTTGAGACTACTACTACTGCTACTACTACTGCTACACCAATGATGGATGAATTTTAAAAAAGGCAAATGGAAGAGATGGAAATTTTTTTTAAAAAGCAACGAGAAGAGGAAGAAATGTTTCTTCTTCTTCAACAGCAGCAGAAAGAAGAAGAAGAGAGAAGAAGAAGACAAAGTGATGAAGAAATCAGACAGCAGCAGCAGCAGTTACAAGAGGAGGAGAAGAAGGAAACAGTAAAGGAAGGCATCAGTCTTGAAGAAAAAACCGTAAGTCTGTTAGAAGAGATATTATATGAGTTAAAATGGATGACCAATGTCTATAAGTATTCTTTAACTCATCAACCACCTAAACGAAAAAGACCATCACGGGCTAATCAACATTCTTCTAAGCCTACCAGTTCTAGTGAGATGCCACCACCGATGCCACCACCGCCACCACCAACACCACCAGTGACTACCACCATAAGCAAAACACCATCAGTAGCAGCAGCATTAACAGGATATGGATTGGGTCGTGGTAAAGGACTACGACATTTGAAGTTGATTTGAAGTTTTGTTTTAACCAAAAGCAACAACAAAACAACCCAACGGTCCTTTTAAGGGCCCCCCCGCCAGATTTCTAGAAAAGAAATCAAATTGCCAAAAAATCAAGTTAAAACTTTAAAAAAAATCCCATTGTGTTGTATATGAGTGTGAGTGCGTGCTTGCGTGCGTGCATCTATACTCTAAAACAAAATAACACAAAACCACTTACTTTTTTTCTCCAGTCTGGTGTATTCTGCCATTTTTTTTACAAAAATAATTCAGCAATAACATATAACACCAAAAAAAAACACACAACAAAGTTCCTTTTTTTGTTCACTGTCTGTCTCTCTTGTGCTTCTTGAATTTCTTCTTCATAGGAACCCTGATCGTCACAGGAATCATGTCTTCCATTTCTTCTTCATTCTCACTGTCTTCCATTCTTCTCACTCTCTTCTTACTTTTCTTGATGATATGTTCTTCTTCTTCTTCTAGGTTTGTTGTTGAATCGGCTTCCTCCCTCTCCTCTGGTAGATTTTCTTCTTCTTCTTTCTGAGGGCATTCCGAAGACCAATCTCCTGGTCCTTTACAATGATAACAGGTATCTTTTGTTTTGTCTCTCTTTTGCTGTTGACGTTGTGGACATTCTGGAGCCCAATGTCCTTTCTCTTGACAGATATAACAAGTATCTTGACTTTTATCTCGAGAGGTAGAGGAGGAGGAGTAGTCCTTACTCTTACTGCTAGTAGTATACTTTCGAATGACTGTCTGCAAATCTCTCACGAAAAAAGCAATCTGTCTTTTTGACTCTTCCATCTTTACAGTTTGAAAGTTCAATCACCAAAGACTGATTCTGAAGGTAAGAAGCTCTCTCTTTATATACTCTTCTCTCTCTATATAAAGGTACCTGGGTGAAAACTGAATCAGTTTCAAAGTAAAGTTCAAGATGAAAAGATCACGCCCAAACCATGAGAAACCTGAAGAAGAACAAGAACAAACCAAGAGACCACGACGACGAAGGTATTCCGTGCCACCTGAAACACCCTTAGATGAACTACTAGCTCAAGTCCATGCCAGTGACTTCGAAGACGAGATGAGTGAACCTGAAACCTTACCACCACCTTCCAAACCACCCAAAACAAAAACCACTACCAGATCCCCTGACCAAGAAACACCACCACAATGTAGTACTTTGGCTCCTCCTGAAAATTACTATCGGATTCGAGAGACTCAAAAAATAACTTCTCGAAAATTTAGAACCACTGCGTACACTCACACGGTTCACTTCAAAGACTTTAAGTCCGAAGTACCTCCGGAGAAAGCGGCGGGGTTCATTAGCAATTTGTGGAGTTCTGTGTTACAGAACTTGAAACGGCAATGTGGAGCCAAAGAAGATGATCGCTTGAGACTGGCCATCCATTATGACAACTTGAAGAGTCCCGTTTGGATTGAGTTTAGCACCCCGGCAGAATTAACGCCAGACAAAGTCATGTCTAAAATAGAACATGTGCAACAATCCAACGACAAGTTTACCATCACCGATGGAAAGGCCACACTCTACATGACACACGTTGCTCCACCTCGAGGAAGTGGACGGAGCAGAAAACCGTTATTGGTGGACGATCTTCGTACTACCAAATTCAGTGACGTCCAAATTGACAATACTCAAGACCAAATGTGTTTGGCTCGAGCTATCGTGGTGGGCCGCACCTATGCTAACAAGAACGAGAGTAAAGAATGGAAAAAAGCCTGGAAGAACATTCGACGATCGCAAAGACCCCAGCAACTAAAAGAAGCAGAATTCTTGTTACAACAAGCGGGGATCCCTAAAGAGACCGTGTGTGGCATTTCTCAATTGCAGAAACTTCAAGATGTTTTGGCTCCTCACTACACTTTGAAAGTTCACCCTCAAGAAGTGCGCGGAGCTCTACTGTTTCGAGGCCCCGATTTTCCTGAAGGAAAATACATTCATCTCTATTACCATCAAGAACATTTTGATACCATCACTAGTATTACCGGATTTTTGGGAAACTCTTACTACTGTGAGAAATGCAACTATGGGTTTAATAATCGGGAGCGACACATTCATTGCGGAGCAAGATGTCAGGGCTGTTTAGCCGACCAACCATGCCTTCCTGAACCACAACAAAATCACGTCCATTGTGAAACCTGTCGACGAAGTTTTGTCAGTCCTTCTTGCTACCAACAGCATCGCAAGACACAAGGTCACCAACAAAAATGTGCTTGCGAGTTATTGAAATCGTGTTCTACGTGTGGACAGCTCATTCGTACCAACAACCCTAAAGCACACGTTTGTGCTGGTAAGAAAAAATGTTCTATTTGTCACCAGATCGTCGATTTTGATCATCGATGTTTTATTCAAAAGTTTGACAAGACAGAGAAGAAAGAAATAAAGAAGAAGAACAAGAAACAAGTAGATTTCATCTTCTTTGATTTTGAATGCATGCAAGAAACGGCATTCACATTCCTAATTTTTGTGTGGCGCATCGGGCTTGTGATCAGTGCATTCAAGAATCGATTCATTTTCACTGTCTTCATTGTAGTCGAATTCCAGGAGGACGTGAAAAAATCTTTCGTGGAGTGAACACTTTGTCTGAGTTTGCTGAATGGGTTTTAGACCCTACCACCCACGACAGTTGGAGCGAAGAAGACATTCAACGTTATGGAGATTGTCATCGGTATGCCACCGTCATAGCTCACAATTTGTCGGGATACGATGGGCAGTTTTTACTCAATTATTATTTGAACCATGGGACCGAACGTCCTGTAGTTACCATGAACGGAAAAAAGCTCATCTACATGAAAGTAGGACAAGTCCAGTTTAAAGATTCTATGAGTTATTTGGCCATGCCTTTGAGTCGCATGCCAAAAACGTTCGGCATGACAGAAATGGCAAAAGGCTACTTTCCTCACTTCTTCAACACGGAAGCTAATCAACAGGCTGTCCTACCTCATTTGCCTGACCTTCATGATTACGACCCCGATGGAATGCGACCGGAACAGCGAGAAGCTTTTCACACTTGGTACCGTGCTCACCAGACCGATCCATTTGACTTTCAAGAAGAGATGCTCAAATATTGTCGATCGGATGTGGATATTTTAAGACGTTGTTGTGGAAAATTTCGAGAGTTATTTCTCGATCATGGAGAGGCTGATCCTTTGAAAGATGCAGCTACCTTACCTAAAGCCTGTTCCTTAGTCTACAGGCAAAATTTCATGCCCGAGAACCAACTAGCCATCATTGACTCCAACACGTCTCTCTTTGCTAGTCGTCAATATTCGGTCAAAGCTTTACGTTGGTTTCATTACTTGTGTGAAAAAGAAGACAAATGGATACAACATGCTAGAAACGGAGGAGGAGAAAAGAAGATTGAAGGTTATTCCGTGGATGGATTTGATTTAGAAAACCCGCACACAGTGTACGAGTTTCAGGGTTGTTTGTTTCACGGATGCCCTACTTGTTATCCTGATCGAGAGATGAAAGGTCCTTATTCAGATTCTACCATGGAACAGTTATACGAACAGACTTGCCAACGACGACTCCAGTTAGAAAGTCAAGGATACCAAGTGATAGAAATGTGGAAGCACGAGTACAATCGACGTTTGAAAACCGATCCTGAATTTAAGAACATTACTCAAAGTTACGACGCGGCCGACATCGAACCTTTAGATCCGCGACACAGTTTATTTGGAGGACGAACCAATGCCACTCGCTTGCTCTACGACGTGAATGAATCCCAAGGAGAAGAAATCAAATACATCGACGTGTGTTCTTTGTATCCTTGGGTGTGTAAATATGCTCGTTTTCCCACCGGTCACCCTGAAATTTTGACAGAACACATTGACGTGGAACACATTCGTCAATACGAAGGATAAATTAAATGTAAAGTCTTACCTCCGACAAACTTGTTTCATCCCATCTTACCTTACCATTGTCAAGGAAAACTGATGTTTCCTTTATGTCGGACGTGTGCCGAAACGTGCAACCAAGATCATTCCTGTCACCACACGGAGGAAGAACGATCTTTGACAGGAACGTGGGTCAGTGCCGAATTGTTTCGGGCTCTGGATCGTGGATACCGTTTGTTGAAAGTATATGAAATCTGGCACTTTCCAACTACAGCCCAATACCAAAAGGACGACGCCACCAATCATCCAGGCATTTTCTCGGGGTACGTCAATCAGTTTTTAAAACTGAAACAAGAAGCTAGTGGTTATCCTTCGTGGTGCCAGACTCCCGAAGACCAAAAACGATTCAAAGAAGAATACCGTGACATCGAAGGCATCACTTTAGAAGAGGTGGAAAAAAATGAAGGAAAAAGATCGTTTGCCAAAGTGATGCTCAATTGCTTGTGGGGAAAAATGGCCCAACGTACGATCTTACCCAAAACGGAATACGTCACCGAACCTTATCGTTACTTTCAACTGGTGGACGACAAAAGTATTTTAGTCAAACACGTCGAAATCGTCCGCGATGATTTGATCATTGTCAATTTCGAAGAAGAACCCAAGTTTGTCAAACCTGACAAGTTTAGCAACGTAGTCATTGCCGCCTACGTGACCGCTCATGCTCGTTTGAAATTGTATGACGAAGCGTTAGAAGTCTTGGGAGATCGTGTACTGTACTTTGATACTGACAGTTGCATCTACATTCATCGTCCCGGTTGCCCCCACCCTACCATTCAAGGAGATCGTTTAGGAGCCTGGACAGACGAGCACCCTCAAGATACCATTTTGAGTTTTGCCAGCGGTGGCCCTAAAAATTAATGGTACCGATACCGAGACCCGCAAGGTCAACTTCACACCTCCTGTAAAGTCAAAGGGTTGACTCTCAACTATCGAACTAACCAAGTCGTGAACTTTGAGGTTTAAAAAAATGTTTACTGTCTGGACAAGTGAAAGACTTTCAAGTACCTACGTTAGAACCTCACAAGATTGTACGACTACCTAATCATCAAATTGTGACTCGACCTGTTCAAAAAGTGTATCGCATTGTGTACCAAAAACGAGTGAGACTTTCTGATCACACGACTTTACCTTACGGACACGCCAATTTGGAGAAGCATAAAAAAGGAAACCCTCTTGAACAGAAAAAAAAGACAACACCAAAGAGATGACTTCAACATGGGCCTTACCTGACTATGGTGAGTGTGGCAGTCGCTTGAAAACGTTCAAAAATTGGCCTAAACACATGCCTGACTATTGTTATTGTCCTCATCGATGGAGCACAAAAAAACTTAGGAACAATGGATTACCTACTTCCTACGCTTTAGTCAGAGCAGGCTTTGTCTACTTTGGACAGGGAACCCAAGTACAGTGTTTTAGTTGTGGTGTTACTATTCGTATGGATTGTAAGAAATCAGCTCTCCTATAACATGTCAGATGGTCACCAAACTGTGCTTATCTTTCTTTAGCGTTTCCACGGATCACATTACAATACTTTTCGGATGGCACAGTCGACAGGTATAAAAAAGGAACCCCTTCCAACCCTAACCCTTCATTCTAACTTTCAACGTTAACCAAGAAGGAAATAAGCTGAGTCACGACTTGGAGTGTGATGCAGTACCATGCGATGAAACGGATTCTGTACGGTTCGGTATTCCCGATTCACACGTTCAAAAGGATTCCGTAGCTTGTAACATTTTGGATTCAGGACCCTCTCCAAGCCTCACCACTCATCGGCCACCCTCTAAAGAGGCAGTACGCCCTTTATGTTTTACTGGAAATACTAAAGGAACTGGTATTGACGTTAATGACAACAAGGTGAATGTTGGTCCATATTCGCATATCAGAATACCTGTGAGTTTACTTGGTTATTCCAAGTATGAAAGTCGACTCGAGTCATTCAAAGACAAGTGGCCAAAATTTCTACAAGGACCTAAACCGGAAGGTTTAGCTAGATCTAGATTTAAATACGTGGGAGAAGGAGATAAAGTTCAATGTTTCAGTTGTGGTGTGCAACTTCACCATTGGGAGCCTACCGACTCAGCTGACATTGAACATGCCAGATGGTCTCCGCACTGTCACTTCTTACCTTTAGTGGCCTTAGAACAGTACGGGTACGATGAGCCAGATGCCAAACAAAAGAAGAAGTAAAAAAAAAAATTCCATGGCGGAGGAGAATACTTCTTTAGAAGAATACATTACTGGTTTACCTTTGGAGTTGCAAGAACATATTTTTCAGTATATACCTCCTACCTTGGTAGATCGCATTTGTGGATTACCTTTGGAGATACGAGAACGGATTTACAAAGAATTTGTTCAGATTCAAGTGAAACGTAAAGAACAGTTACACCCTTTACGACATACCTGTTGTAACCAATGGTATTTGAAGACGATAAGACATTTGATTGCTTGTAAGATATTCAAATGGTCAGACATTGATGAAGAACTACATTTCAATTTTAAGAAATTGGATGGTGCCACCTACAATGTAGCAGTGGAATATAGAATTCGATGGAATGAAGTGAAGGAAAAAAAATGTGACTAACATACAAGAATACCAAAAACTGTTAGAAGAACTGTCCCCTCAAGACGAATCGCCTTTACGTGGTTTGAAATTAGATAGGATAATCACTCAAGCTTGTATTGGATCATATGCTTTACCTACCGATTCCGTTTGGTTGGTGTGTGAGTATTTTGTCACCAAGAAGACTACTTTAGAAGACCGCATTCGTGACTTGCCTTTGAAGTTACGAAAACGGATTTACGATGAGTTGGTTCAGATTCAAGTGAAACGTAAACTTCAAGTGATTCCTCGATTTCAATACTATGGCTACTTTCGCCGCATCAAAAATCTGATTCTGAACAACGACTATCACCAGTATCGTGAAGAATACAAAAGAGAGTTACTTCTTTCCAAATCGGAAACTTTACCCAAGTACATTTGTGGTATGCCTTTGAATGTGCGCGAAAGGATTTACCAAGAGTTTGTCAAGATCCAAGTGAAACGTAAAATCAAAGTCATTTCTCGATTTTTAAACTATACCCTCTTCCAAGGTCATAGAAGAATGATTATGGGAAACGTCTATCACAATAGCTACGTTCACGGAGACTTTCTCAAAAGGTACCAACCTTGGGAGCCTGGCTATAAAAACATGCCACCCAAGATACCTACCTTTGCCATCGACCCCTATAAAGAGTCGGCACGTCTACACTGTTCACGTCACTCGTGAAACGGATTCTGTGGAAGGAAGTCAAACATGAGCATTCATGCTTTATCGGTACACGCTAAGTGTCTATTGGGCAGCCTGGCTATAAAAGAGTGGGTATGCCTGAACTCTAAATGTCACTCGTGAAACGGATTCCGTGGAAGGAAATCACAGATCATGTTCAGACCTTAGAGGATTATAAAAAAGTGATACAAGAACTGTTTCCATTGAATTTTGGACGTTATGTGGTGTGTGTCTTATTGACTGCTTATCTTGGAATTCGTTTTCCAGGACATTCGTTGTGGACTATTTTTGAGGACAAGTGTTTGCCTTGGATTCTTTTGGAGGATCCGTGGTTGTTTTGGACTCAGTTGTTGAGTTCCAAAAAACAATATGACTGTGTTCTTCTTCGGACTTAGTAGAAGAAGAACACTATAAAAACTTGATTTTATCAGTACACGAAAGACAAATTGTACTTAAAGCGTTGAGGGTGGTTATGAAAATCAGTGAGGAACTTCCATGTGAAGAAGACATTCGTCACACTTTATCTGTTTATAAAACATTTCAAGAAGTGTGTTTTGCTAGTGAGTTACACCAACACCTTTTCAATTGGAAAGATGTACGACCCTGGAGAAACCTTGGTTTCCAATCTTGGCTACAAGAAGTTGCTCAGTTTGCCAAAGATTTGGCAACTTGTCGATAAGGGTCCAAAAGTGAAAAAATGGGAACCTCCATGGGAAACCCTGAAAGAAGAAAAAGAAGAAGAAGTACCTGACACCACTGTGGTTCAAATACCTCTTGAGGAACACAACCCTTCTTTTCCGCCGTCGTCAGAGGATTCAAAAACAAAGAAGAAGACCAGAAGAATACCACCACCACCACCCCAAACAGTGTCTGTGTCTTTCATTACTAGGACACGAAAATATTGTTGTACATTGCCTTGTTTAGAGATAACTTTAGCTGTTTTAGTGGTAGTCTTCATCGTGTACGTGTTCATTTTAATTGCATATTTTCTCACTAATTCACTCCTTCGTGTTCGTGTAAAGTTGTAAAATATGTTTTTGTTGTGTTGGTTTTTTTTTTAAAAAAAATAAACGTGTATGAAAATGTATAAAATGCCTTGGGTCTTTTGTCTTCTTCTCAAAAATCTGCTTACCTCAATCATGGCTACATCATCTTCTTCTTCTGCCTCGTCTGCCTCTTCTGCTTCCTCTGTGGTTAAAGTGATTGACGAAAAGTTAGATCGTCAAAGTTGGAATGCTTTATATCTGCGCCATCCATTTAACATGTTGATTGCTGGACCGAGTGGTTCAGGTAAAACCGAATTTGTCAAACGTTTGATCGAACACAAAGCTGATTTGTTTGATCATCCACCTCAACGTATCGTGTGGTGTTACAAAGAGTGGCAAAAGTCTTACACGTTATTGAAAGAAAGTCAAGGAGAAACCATTTCGTTTATAGAAGGCATCCCTCACGAAGACGATGTAATTGTGTCTGACGTGACTCAAACTCATTTGGTTATTTTTGATGACATGTTAGGAGAAGACGAAGAAGAAATTAAACTTTGGTTTACACGAAAAGGACACCATCGTAATGCTAGTATTGTCTACATTACTCAAAATTTATTTCAACAAAGTAAAGCCCATCGGACCATCAGTCTGAATGCTCATTATGTGGTCTTGTTTAAAAGCCCCAGAGACAAATCTCAAGTACAAGTGTTAACCAAACAGTTAGGGGCTCCTTGGCTCAATTATGCGTACGACGATGCCACTCAAACCCCTCACGAGTATTTACTCATCGACTTAAAACCCCCCACTCCTGACTATTTGAGATTTCGTGCCCAATTGTTTCACCCTTGGGGTCAAGAAGGTGGTCCTGTCATTTACACGTCCCCTTCAGCCCATTTTTAAAAAAACTATAAAAACAACCTACTACGTCATTTCTGTCTCACACTCTTTTGAGAGATGGCTTCCTTTCAACCTCATCCTTCGGCTAAATTGATTCGTGCCTTGTATGGTATCAGTCGTGAAAAAAATGAACAAGTCCGTGCTCATTTGTTAGAAGCGAGTCTTAAAGAAGTGTTAAGATGGTTTACTTTGACAGCACGTCAATTACTACAAGGAATCATTCACATCCCTCATCAAACTCAACGTTTTTTTCAAAGACATAAAGCGGCATTGTCACAACTGGCTGATCCTAGAATCGATTCACGGACTAAAAAACAAATCATTTTAACTCCTGGTGGAAGCGGTTCTTTAGGAGGGGTCATGATTCGTTCCCTTTTGAAATGGGATCCTAATGCCCAAGCCAAAAAATCCAAAAAAACTCTTAAAAAGAAGAAAAGTCCAAAGAAGAAAACCAGCCCAAAAAAAAAGAAGAAGAAAGGCAGCCCTCAGAAAAAGAAAAGTCGTGCCCAGAAGAAGAAGAAAACAACACCTACCACCACTAGCACCCGACGTAAGAGAGGTACTGCAGCCAGGATGCAAACTTACACCCGCAAAACACCACCACCCTTACCATCACCACCACAACAGTCCCCAATGACGAGGTCTCCTTTTGCGTCCACATCTTCCTCTTTGTCTTCTTCTTCACCACCTTTTACCATGATGCCTGTCAAACCAGACTTAAGATCCGTGTTTCCTAATTTGATGCAAAAATGGAAACCTATTTCGAAAGTCTAGCCGTCGGGACCGTCGACTTCAGCTGATTTAGCCATGGCAGCAGCCTCCAACAAAGTACCATCCCCTAAAACCAAAGTCCAAGAAAGAACTGGTATCTTACAAAGTTTAGTGGATTTATCCAAAGAAGAATTGAGACGATTTAGTCCTTTGAAAACACCTCAACGTCGAGTGAGACCTGTCATGAAGATGGTACGTCGTGCAGACAATCAGTGGAAACGTATTCCAGTATAAAATAGAAGGGTACCCTGTCAGAGACTTCAGACTTGTTTTTTCTACCCTACTAAAAAAAGATGACTCCTAAGCGTATTCACCACCACCACCAAAAAAAGAAGAAAAGTAAAACCAGCAAAAAAGGACTTCCCCCTCGTCTAGCCAAACATTGGGACGTCTTGTCTGTCCTGACCAAATCCAATCCTCCCATGCGAAAACAGCTCATTCAAACAGCCCCTAAAGAAATCATCGATACCGTGTGTGAATGTTGTTTGAACGTGTTGAAAGGAACGGTACCTTTGTCCAAGATACAGAAACAAAAATTAGGGAAACATCGGAACGTTCTTCGTCAAATGGTAAAAAAGAAAATACCTCTTCAACAAAAGAAAAAAATGTTGGTACAACGAGGAGGATTTCTACCTATGTTGATAGGCCCGTTGTTAAAAATAGCAGCTCCTTTGTTAGGAACGATTGCTGGACCACTTTTAGGAGGGGTCATGCGATAAAACCCCTCCCCAAAAAAAAGAAGATAAAAAGGACCACCCTTCTCTGAAAAGACCACACCTTTTTGGTACCTTTGGATGAAATAGAAGGACGAAAACTGACTTTAGTACCTTACAAACGATGGATGGAATACCTCATTTACCACCCAATCCTAATCTCAACGAAATGTCTCAGTTACAACAAGAAATACAATCCCTGATGGAACGCAGCGACTTGTCCGAAACAGAAAAATCCCAACGGTACGGTCAACTTTTACAACGTCTGCAACTCTTTCGCCAAAAAGCAGTCGACGAAACAGCTCCAACCACTCTGAGAGATTTTAAGGCGATGATGAAAAGCGAACCTAAAGTGACCACCACCACTAAAAGAGACACCGCCACGGGGACGACAGAAGACGACGAGCCTCGATAAGTGTTTCAAACTCCGTCTGCTGGTATCTCTAGTCAAATTGCCGCGTCCTTGTTGACACCCTCACCTACTCCTCATCGAGAAAAAATGAAAGATTGGGTTCATAAGAAGATGTCCACTCCTTCTTCAGCAGAAGAAAAAAAGAAAGACAGCAAGACTGAAGTGAAAAAAAGAGACTAAGAAAAAACCTGCCATCACCACTCCTGTGGCTCGTCGAACGCGTCAAGCTACTTCGTCCAAACCTCACGACAATCAAAGTAAGCTCATCGAACAGTGGGTGACTTATTGATCAGTCATGGAGAAACTGTTAGCTAGCCTTTATTACAATCCTGGCCATGCTGCTGGTTACGGAGGAGTTCAAAAATTATATCGAGCTGCTAAAAGTAAATTGAAAAGTGTACGTTTGCCCGAAGTACGACGATGGTTACAAGAACAATCGACGTACACGTTACACAAACCCATTCGACGTAAATTTTCTAGAAGTACCACTCAAGTGGAAAGCATCGATCATCAATGGCAAGCCGATTTAGCCGACGTCTCTCATTTAGCCACTTACAATCGTGGTCACAAATATTTGTTTTGTGTCATCGACGTGTTTTCCAAATTTGCTTGGGTCGTGCCTTTGACCTCTAAAAGCAGTACCGAATTGGTACGGGCCTTAAAATTGGTCTTGAAACAAAGTGGACGCCAACATTTACGATGGCAAACTGACAAAGGCACCGAATTTGTAAACCAAGCTTTTCAAAAAGAATTGAAACAAAGACAAATTCATTTTTTTTACTACCGAAAATCCTGAAACCAAAGCCAGTATCGTGGAACGTTTTCAAAGAACTTTGAAAGAACGCATGTGGAAATATTTTACACATCAACATACTCTCAAGTACATCGACGTGTTACCCCGTTTGGTTAAAGAATACAATCAATCGTACCATCGTAGCATCGGATGTGCCCCCGAAGAGGTCAGCCCTGAAAACGAAGTGGTCGCATTTGATAAATTATTTGGTTCACCCCAGACAAAAAAGAAGAAGAAGACACCCTTGTTGGAGTTAAAGACGGGAAATTGGGTTCGCATCGGAAAAACCAAACGTACTTTTGACAAGGGTTATTTGCCCAACTGGACTACCGAATTCTTTCGTGTCACTACCCCCGTCCGTGGTCGTGATCCTCCCGTCTATAAATTGGAAGACATGCACGGTGAAGTGCTCAAAGGAACATTTTACTTGCCTGAGTTACAACGAGTGACCAAAAAAGAAGACACCTTGTACGACATCGAAAGCATTCTCGAACAAAGAACACGTAAAGTAGGTAAACGTCGACTGGCAGAAGTCAAAGTACGTTGGAAAGGATATCCCCCTAGTTTTGATTCTTGGATTGCTGCTTCTATAAAAAGAAAAAGAAGTAAACTAACAACATGCCATTCAACACAGCAGCAACCCAGACTTCAACGACTCCTTCGCAGAGTTATTCTCTTCAAGAATTACAAAAAGAACCACTTTGGGTGTGGTGTGGAGAACGTGTGCCTAAAAATCAAATCGTCTTTTTCTGCCAAATCTTTGTAGTGTATTGTGTCATCGCCGCAGCTATTGCCAATTTGAGTTTGCAACAAGGAGACAAACAATTGTGGACCATTTTACTTAGCAGTTGCATCGGTTATCTTTTACCCAGTCCCTCTTTGAAATTTACGACAACGACGGACAACAGTCACCACAACAACGGGAGTACGAGCAACGCCAGTCCACCTTCTTCTTCTTCCAGTCACCACCACAATACCAGTCCTCTTTTGGAACCTTTTGAACATCATTCTTCTGTTCACTTGATTGACTCCTCGGACACCAGAACCACTTTGGAACTATGAATGACCAATTTTATTTAACGTTACCTAGTGACAGTTCCATGGATGTGTTTCCCAAAAACACCTTATGTTGTTTCACCACCAAATTACCTCAATCCATTCAATTGGATCACGATGCTCATTGGGAAGTAGGATTGGTAGAAATCATTCATCCTACGCAAATCATGAACATCAACAAAGGTCAAAACACTATCGTCGTGGAAATCTTGAACAAAAATATACAAGATGACTTGGAAAAAAACGATCCTAAATTCTGGAAAAGAGACAAAAAAAATCTATACATGAATGGAGTATTCAAAAAGTTTTCAGATCCAAAAAAAGAAAAAGATTCTGACATAAGGGTCTTTGGGCATTATACCCTGAGAATTCCTACGGGGTATTATTTGAGTAGCCGACATTTGTGGGACACCCTTGAGTCCACCCTTGAAAAACAATTTGGTAAAGCCTTGGAAAAAAAACAAAAACATGTACGAATCGGTTTCAATGAGGTGGCACGCCGTTTCCACATAGAATTTGCTATGTTGGATAAAGCTAATGGTGAATTCATTGACGACAAAACTGTTAAAGAAAGAAACATACCCTCCGAGGAGAGAAGATTCATGAGCATCGAATTTTCTTCTGGATTGTATGCCATTTTGGGTGGAAATAAAAAGTATACCAATCGAAACATCTCAACTGACATAGAATCCGCAGATGCTTTTAAACACCCTTTGGAATTGAACATAGGACTGAATTTAATGTTTGTGTACTCCGATGTGGTAGAGTACAACGTGGTGGGACACACATCTGCTCCCTTACTAAGAGTCATTCCTTTCAAAGTGGATACTGCTGCTGGTGCGTATGAAGAAGGTGGAAACACGTTTCACGTTCACCGTGAATTTGTACATCCTCATTATCTTCCAGTCAGTAAATCGTATTTTGACAGTGTCAACATTAGTATAAAAGGAGATTTAGGACAAGATGTACCATTCATTGACCAAGGAAAAGTCACGGTGAAACTACATTTTCGAAAAAAACAAGTTCTCTAACGTCTTGTAACATCCAAAAAATGTATCCAGTGTACCGAGGAGTGGCTCGACAACGAGGACATGGTTTAGGAGTAATGTTAAAATCAGCTTTTCGGACGGTAGCTCCTATTTTGAAACCGATGGTGACTCGAGGATTTCATGCCTTAAAAGATGCTGCGTTGACACAAGGAAAAGAATTTTTGCAAAATGTCCTCATCGACAAACAAAATCCAAAAGAAGCCTTTATGAGAGCAGGCAAAAATGTGTTGATGACTACTGGCAAAGATCTTTTAGGTCTCCGAGAAAATCCAATAAATACGCTTCACGCTTCAGGCTCTGGCATTACTTCACAGCAGCAAGGACAAGGTAGAAAGAGACGACGACGACATCGAAATCCTTTCAAAGTTCATAAAAGAACACACGTTAGTAGTTCTTCCAGAAAAAATAAGAAAAGAAAAAGAACTGGTAGAGAATTAGACGTGTTTGATTATTAACTGTGAAAATGATGCACCGAGATTCTTGCGAATGTACCAAGTCAGAACTGGATATGTTTACTATGCCTCCCACCATGATGACGATGCAAGAATCCCAATGGGTGGAATTTCATCCTGTATCGTCTTTGTCGGATTCAGCTCCTATCGAATTTGAAATCAAAGGACATACCGAAGATTACATTGATCTGAATGACAGCTACTTGTTCCTGAAACTCAAAGTGATCAAAACGGCGGACAGCAGCCTTCCTGATGGCAATTCCAGAGTCGCTCCCGTCAATAATTTCATGCATTCCTTGTTCAGTGGAATAGATTTGTACTTGAATAACAAACTGGTCAGCAGCAGTTTGGATACTTACCCTTACCGTGCTTACTTGGAAAATCTCTTGACGTATGGAAAAGAAGCCAAGAACACTCATCTGGATGCTTCAGTGGTCTGGAAACCTGACACCGCAGGAGAGAATACCTTCAACGACACAGAGGTGTCAGTACCGGCCAGGATTGAGGGTGCTGATTTTGCTAATGCAAGAATAACTCCAGCAGAGCGGCACAATGTGGGATTTAACGACCGTCGAAAGAAAATCAGAGGGCACAGTTTAGAATTGATGGATCGTTTACATTTGGACATGTGGTTGCAAGACAAGTATTTGTTGAACGGAGTAGATGTACGCCTGAGACTGAATCGCAGTAGTACCGCTTTCCATTTGATGGCTAATGCTAACGAGTAGAAAACTGTCATCCAAGAAGCCAAACTTTATGTGCGACGTGTAGAAGTCTTACCAAAAGTGACCAACGACATCAGTCAATCCTTGAGCAGAACCACTGCTAAGTATCCTCTTAGACGTGTGGAAGTGAAAACCTTTACTGTGGCCACTGGACTCCGATCCATAGTCGAAGATCACATCTTCCAAGGGCAGCTCCCCAAACGTTTGCTGCTTGGTATGGTCAGAAATTCAGCCTTCAACGGAGTCCACGATCAGAATCCGTTCCAGTTTCAGTACTTCAACGTCTCCAAGATAGAAGTCAGTCGAGATGGCAAGACCTTGTGTACCAGACCTTTTGAACCTGACTTTAGCGTCAACGCAAAAAATTACTTACTATCTTACTTGACCCTGTATGAAGCCACAGGACAGTTAGGTACCAACACCAGCCACGGCATTACGTACGACGATTATGCAGGAGGGTATGCCTTGTGGGGATTTGATTTCACTCCGGACCAAGGCAGCGATGAAGGACATTTCCACCCTATAAAATCAGGCCCCCTTCGAGTGGAACTTCAGTTTACAAATCCTCTACCTGAGACAGTGAACGTTGTCTTGTATGCAGAATTTGATAACACTCTAGAAATCAACAGTTTGAGAGAAGTGATTCTAGACTATTAGAAGAAGAAGAAGAAAAGATGGAGAACGTAGAACCAATGGAGATAGATGAGGGATTCTGTGAAGTGAATCATTCAGAACCTAAAATAGAAGAAGAAGAAGAAATCAATTCAGTTCCTGAGGAGGAGGTGTTTACTGTATTTATGGCTTGTCGATGGCCAGAACACGAAAAACAGTTAGTGTCCTGTTATGCTCAGGAATTGAATGACATCATTAACAGTCTGACTAAAGAAAATTGTTATGGATGTCAAAACGATCATCCCAGTCAGATACAACATGACCAATGTATGATGTTGACAGCGGAAGAAAAATTGGATGAATATTTGGAAACAACCTGGACACAACTCTCAGATGAACACGTGTTGAAACAGTGGTATAAAGACTTGGTGAATTCTTCTTCTCCTCCACTTACTCCTCTGGAGATCAAACGGATCGAAGGACTCATTGTACAGAGTGCAGACCCTATCCGACGTGAATATTCCTGGAATTACAAGACAGATCCATTCAAGTTTAAAGTCAGGTGTGAATTGATAGTTAATTATTTGAAGTGGTAAAAAAAAATGGATACCAGGGAACTTCATTACTTATTGAATCGCGGTTCCTATACTTCTTCTTGGAATCCTGTGGTGTGTACTAAAGATGAACTACCTCATCGTAAACCAAAAAACGTTCATGCCTATGTCATCAATACTGACGACAGTCATCTACCAGGAACCCATTGGGTGGCCGTGTACTTTCCCAACGATCACAGTGGTGTGGAATATTTTGATTCTTATGGATTACCTCCTTTGGAAAAAGACATCATCGAGTTTATGAGAAGAAATGCCGTCTCGACTCGATTCAATAATGTGAGACTACAAAGATCCGATTCCATGGTGTGTGGACAATATTGTGTCCATTATCTTCATCAACGCAGTCTTGGATATTCCTTAGAACATTTACTGACTTATTTTGATAGTGACTATGTTAGAAACGATGCTAAAGTACAACAATGGTTTTGTGAACGTTATGGTTATCTCTTGTCTTTAGCTCACAATCGTAGTGTGCATCAAAATGATGTGGATGTAGAAAGTTTGACATTTACTTTACTTTCCCAACGTTGTCAACCTTGTAAATATGTTCCTGTTTAATATCTTGTTGAATGGTTAGTTTTTTTATGTTAGAATAATTATTATTGAATAAAAACAATGTTATTGTTTTTTGAAAAAAAAATGGTGTTGTGTGGTTTTTTATTGAATTTGAAAAAAAAAATAAATATGTTCTCTCTCTCTCTCTATCGATCTAAAAAAACTATCCTCTTTTTTCCTCTATCTATGATCTCCCTGTCGATCTGAAACCTTATCATGTTTTCCATCGCGTCCGCGCGTTAAGCCTATAAAGCGGTGCATTGACCAGTGTAGTCTGCAGCGAACATAGTAGGAAGTACACGCATAAAAATCGTTAGCGATGGAATTAGTAATTCCCGAACTTGCACTGAATGCGCTGAAGGGCTTAGGCCTTTCAGTGGCAACAGGATGGAGCCTCAGTGCTCAACAAAAGAGGACAACTCTACTCTTAATATGGGAGGAAAATAGAAGTGACCCCATAGAGGGACGCCCATGGGAAAGAAGAGGGCGATTTAGAAGACCTGGACTGGGAGGAAATCAACAATCTCAGTGGTGGCGTAATAGGCAGACGCCTACCACACTCCAAAGTCAGCTTGGATCAACTGCTCCTCCAAACGAACAGACGTATCGAGCTACTACAACATCAGCTCCCGCAAGCAAACCAGCAACAACAACAACAACAACAACAACAATTAAGAGTCCAACTACACTTGCTGTTGTTACTGAAGAAACTCTTGAGGCAACTAGTCGGGGAAGCAATAGTCAGAAAGGGGCCCCTAAGCAACTTTTTCAAGAGGGAGAAAAAGGGAAAACCCCAGAAGTATACACTGTTTCAATCCCAGAACCGGCACCTCAGACCAGGGATAAACAAAAAGAGGCCGAATGGACGTTAGTCGAAAGAGAGGGCAAACGTACAACACCCCCTAGGCCAACACCACCACAGACATCAAAGGGAAAAAAACAACAACAACAACAACAACAACAACAACAGAGGAAGCAGTTTCAACAACAACTGAAACAAATTCCCAAAACAGCAGCACCAGTCTCTCCACCAGCCTCTCCAATAACAATATCGCAAACAAATAAAACTCCGGAAAAACAGGCGGAAAATCAGGTAGCGGCGGAAGAGGGGAAATCTTCTCCAACCCCTTCCTCACCAACCTCATCACCGGACCATAGTGACTTGGGATTACAGGAGCAGGCTGGAGAATTTATGTATGACTTGTCATACAAAATGGGCCAGAGTGAACTTTGGCACGAAAAGAAGGCGGCCATTAAATACATCGAGGATTTTAAATTGGTAATTCGATCAAAGATCCAAGAGGTGCGTGGTGGCCGTCAATCCAAAACAAACAAAACCCGGGCAAGAAAGGCTATCGAGTCCTTTAGAGCATATGGGAAACCATTCGCCGACTGTTCAGTTACGTTGGCAGTATGCATATGTAACAACATGGCATCCTATTTTGGTCTTCAGAGAGAATCATACCTTTTCGAAGCTTCCATGAAAGGTTATGATATGAGCGATATTATGGACCCAAATAGCCCGAAAAAGAGGAAAGGACTGGAGCCCTTGGATCTTGTGCCGGATCATCTGAAGGATTTTTATCAGCAGATGCTTCCCTAAAGCCTCTGAGTCCTTTTAAGGGCTAGAAGAGTTTCCTTTTTATTGCCTATTGGTTTTCACTTTGGCATGAAAACCGTTTCGAAATATAACTAAACCTCAACACAAATATGATCAATAATCCACCGAATCCAACGACAACTTAATAATATCTAATTAAGATCACAAAATTGAGTAGGTTACTTAAACCCAAATTCATTTATTAACCTTTTTTTGGAATACATATGTACAGTATGTACACGAAATTTCAAAATTGATAGGATATTAGGAAAATTTTTTAAACTGTGGAAATTTGACCGTAATTACAATATGTGGCTAACACACAATTGGTATTAGGGACAGCCCGATTTAGTTTAACTGGGCAGAATTTGATCATGTATGTACGTTACTGGCGTTTCAGCTTCCGTCACTCTTCGCGCCTTCGCTTGCTTAGTCAGTGCCGCCTTTTCACTCCTGACTGCGTACTTCAAAACAATTCTATCAATAACGTGCGCTACAACGCGCACACTTATACCTGTAAACATTGTGGTTATAGTCCTATGTACAGGTATATCAACACACCTTACGATTTCGTGCGTTCAATGATCCCTTTCGTGGGGCAACCATGCATTGACTGTAGGGTGTGTTAAATGTACTACCTCTCCAATAGCGCGCATTCATTTTAACCGCTTCGTGCGGAATCATGCTGCGCTGGAGGGGTGTACATCTGTGTCAGGTGTGTTACGAACTGTTAACACACCTGACAAACTAGAAATCTGTTAAATCACATATTTAATCCCCCTAACGGGGGTACATAGTCGTGCATGCCCGAAGGGCGCATACGACTCAAATCCAAAAACAACAACAGTGTAGTCATTCTCGTTGACTCGTCAAGATCTCAACAGTTCCAAAAAAAAAAAAGAAGAAAGAAGAAGATGGCCGCCACCAAGATTACAAAGCTGAATGAAGCTTTGGTTAACATTCAAAGGGTGAAGAATCATTTGATGGAGACCAACCCAGAGAGAAAGACGATGACGTTCATTCAAATGGCACATGATCTAGTAGAAGAGGTCCTGAGAGAAGAAATACTTAGGGAAAGAACAGAATGGGAGGCAGCACAACGACTACAGCAGCAGCAACAAAGACAACAACAGCAGCAACAGCAGCAACAACTTATGCAGCCCAACAAACTATTTGACGGCGAAGTAAGTTGCAAGATTGACTGTGAAGAATTTGCTTTCTCTTTCACCCGAAAGAGACCTGCCTGTCTTAAAGCTGTGAGACCCATCGCTAAACGTGGCCGTCCTGCTGGAGCTACTGCCACGGCTACATCAACCCTAAGAAGTTAAAAAACAAACACATAACTTCTTTAAAAACCCAACGGTCCTTTTAAGGGCCACCCAATCTCTAGAAAAGATTAATTTTTCCAATGATTGCCTATATATATATGTGTGTTTTATATATGTTTGTATATTATTTTTTTTTGTTTTGTGATAGTCTACTCCACAAAAAAACCCTTCTCCCCTTGTATGTTTAGTGTTGTGTGATTGATATAAAAAAAATTTTAAAAAGTAAAAAAATAGGAATGGAATGGTGTGTGGAAGTTTAATATAAAAATTTTTTTTTAAAAAAAAAAGGGTTATGTGAGGTGTCTGCAAGTTTAATATAAAATTTTTTAAAAAAAATAAAAAATGGTTGTGTAGTGTGTGTAAGTTTTAAAATAAAAAAAGGTTTTTTAAAAAATAAAAAAATAGGAATGGTATGGTGTGTGTTTGATTTTTTATCAAAAGTAGTTTCTTTTAGGTCCGCGCTTTTTAGAGTCAGGGGTGATGGAGTGCAAACTCCGCGAAGCCTAGAATGACGTCAAAGGAATGACGTCAGACGCGGGGTAGTGGGGTGATGTTTTTTTTTTGTTTTTTAGGTGTAAGGGATGTTTTCCTTCACGTCCGCGCTTCTAGTATATTAAAACAACGTCTTCCCTAGTTAAGCTACACAGTTTATTCAAGAGAATGAACAACTTAAAAAAACTTAGAGAAGTAAAGCAAATCTTGGATGGGTTATCTCACATCATCCAAGATATGATAAAGAAAGAAGAAGAGAAGAGGGAGAGTAAAATCCCGATCAGAACCCACCCCATGCTTCAAGAAGACTGGGAATATGAAGCAGACCATCCTCCCTTCTTTTTAAAGACAACAAAAGAAGAAACATGGAGGGGGAGCTGCCCTGCATGCAGGGCAAAGCCAGGGAGGTGCCCCCACCTCTAAAATACACTAAAAAAAAAAAAAAAAAAAACTGTTCTTTTGAGGACCACCCCTTTTTCAAGAAAGATTAATTCTATTCCCCCACACCCTCCCCCCGTAATGTAGTGACGAAGACAACGTCTAATACCATCAAAAAAGACCTCCCCCACCCCAGTGTTTTTTTTTTTTTTTTTATAGTAATGAACGTTGTCTTCGTCACTACATTACGGTACGACTCCCGCTATGATCAATTCCCGTTTGGGTCTGTAGAGGCCCCGCTATGTTAATTTTCCCATAGGAGGACAGTTTGGGCTCAGAGAGGCCCCACCAATGTTAATTTCCCATAGGAGGACAGTTTGGGCCCAGAGAGGCCCCCCAATGTTAATTTCCCGTTTGGGCCCAGAGAGGCCTACCTTGGGCCCAGTTACCCACCAGCAACTACTTGCCGATGTCTGCAAAAACTTGTAGTATTGAACATATTCTCGTTATCTGTATCAAATAATGCCTCTCCTCTGTATATATAGGACTAATGCAAGGTTTGCTATGTGCAAACTATTGCCAGAGCACGAGGAAAGAGTTTGAGCCAAGGACTGAACATCTTTTATGAGTCCTCCATCTATTGCACACAACAAGCCATGCGTGTTAGTTTTCTTACGTGATCAGTTATTACTTACATAGCTTTTATACCAAATACCCACTTATATAGCAGGTACCCATGAAAAGGATTTTTCAAATAAGAAAAAGAATATATATTGAAGAGTATTATGTTATACTGAATCACGGTTAGGTTTTAGGACGAAAATGAGGACTAACTTCTTTCTGCATGATTTAATTGCTCATATGATAAATAATGGTAAGAAATTTTATTGTCGGTTCATTGACTTTACAAAGGTTTTGATTATGTTGTTAGAAATAATATATGATATAAATTGATTCAACAAGGTACTCGTGTCAAAGATTAAATGTTATTCAAGTAATGTGTGCAAATATATTGTCAAAGTCTGTAAATGAGTGATATTATTCTGCTTCAATTCTGAAACCTCCTATTAATTTTGATAAGAAGAGAAAACATAAAATTGGACACCAAAGATGAAGCATATCACATTATTGTTTTGCTACAGAATAAGACTTGTGCATGAAATGTCATCATATTTCAAAGACACTGTTAGAGAAATGCCATTAAAATATTTCAGATCTCATATTTAGCTGTGCATAGCGCGAGCGAAAATTCGAACAGCGTAGACCCAGATCTACAGTTGATCTAATATTGATTTCATTGGAACAGCGACGAAAGATCTGGCTTTACACTGAAAGCAGCTGCAACACTTTATAGAGGGCTACATACCGTGGTCGATGAGTTAGGTTGATTACTAGAAATTACGAACTGTAAAATTTCAAGATACGTAACTCTGTTGAATAAGAAACTCAAACAGTACTTGGAATTCCAAGTAAAATCTGTACTAGACATTCGTACAACCGATTGGCCACAAACTATCGTGGCTGATTAGTAGGCTAAATATTACTGAAGTTAATTTGTCATTGGTTTATTAGGGCTGCATTGGCGGGAAAATAAGTCAGCACCAAAATCAAAGCTTGCAAATAGTATTGAGGTGATTTGACCAAAAGTGTAAAGGCGTAAGTCAGGGATAAGTCTTGATAAAAATCCGAAATCACCGAACCGTTTTCCTATAGTGTATACTCCGCCATTGAACGGTTTCCTCAGCAGAAGGCAATAATAGATTTAATACATCACACTATATCATGTGACGTCATATAATGTAGGCGAGTATCAATAGTACCCCCTATATAAGCGGTGTAATAACCGTTGCCAGGCATTGTATTACGGAGTCAAGGAGGAATGTGTGCTAAGAAGATTTCGCTTTTGTAGCCAATGGGAACTTGAGGACCTATCATGTGATGTACTTCAAACTGTTGTAATTACCTATGTTAATAGTTTACTTCGAAATCGACTTTAGAGTACTTCTAAGCCGACGATTTTCAACTTTTGTGAGTCTCATGTCCGTTTCTTTCAATTTTTGAACTCTAATATTTGCCTAAAACTTAAAGACAAAAGAAAAAAAAAAAAAAAAAAAAAAAAAAAAAAATTTTACAAGGAGAGTAATGAATCACGCGAAAAGCCCATGACAATCACAAGCAGCCGGATTATTTTAACTGTTGGTAACGATCATTCCAAATTAGATTATTCTAAATGCTGATTTTCATCCCCAACTGCGGACAAAAGTGCAGCTTTGAAATTTGTTATCTAATCAGCCAATGTGACAGGTTTGTTCTTTTCCATCTTTTTTACACCCCCCACCCAAATGTTAAATAATGAAAATAACAATAATACTAAATCACAAATTGCACCTTTTGTCTGTACGTAAACGCGGCAGATGGGATACGTATAACGTCTAGTTGTTATTGACGAGGAGTACCCTGGAGACAATGCCAGTGCATGCTTCGTTTGCAGTTGTGTCCATTTCTGCCACATTCGTCGTTGCTGCGGCGATCTATTTGAATAAATAAATAACATACATATATACATACATACATACATACATACATACATACATACATACATACATACATACATATATACATACATACATACATACATACATACATACATACATACATACATACATACATACATACATACATACATACATACATACATACATACATACATACATACATACATACATACATACATCGATGTGAGTCATGGGATTTGATGATTATTTTATCAATGACATCATTTTAAAACTCATCTCCTTATTACATTTTTCGAAACATTTTACTAAAATTCCGACATCATGTATTTTAAAGTAAATTATTTCATGATGAATTTGTGTTCTTTCTCTCTCTCTCACCAATTCCCGAGTTCCCTCGTGCTTAGACTCCGACTACACTTCAAATTCAAATGTTTGATTGACCACTGGTCAAACACTGATGATCCAGGCGTCAGAGTGAAGAACGCCGACTGAGTTTGCGCAAGAAAATTCAAACAAATATTTTGGGACCAGGTGAATCACAAATAACATTACATACACTGTCACGGGTGCTTAAGTCATTCGACATGATTGTAGATATCAGTAAATCTTTTGTTCAGCACGAAATCTAAATGGTTCCTACCTTCTTCCTACTACTCATAGTATATCTTTTTCAACCTTCGTTTTTAAATTGTAATGAAAAAGTGAACGAGACAATTCTTTTAAAACAAAAGTGACTCCGGTAAACTGAACAACAACAAAAAAATTCAGCGCCTTTGAACTCTCCACATTGGTTACTTGTGGGGAAAATTAAGTGTTTATCTAGAAATCAAAATTGTTATTTCTTTTTCCTCTGTTTCCTGTGGGTCTCTGTATATTCTTGGTAATAACAGGAAAATCCTTTATAAATAAATTCGCCGGTTTGACGCGTATGCCTTTTTGACATCAGCCGAGCTAAAACATTGGAATGTCACAAGCTATTATAGTACCCTTTTGTGTGTTAAAAAAACAGGTAGTGGGGTGGGGTGGTATTTGGTATATATTTTATGTACTTAGTAACTGATCGTGTAAGAATAGTCATCATACAAGACTTGCTGTGTGTCGAGGTTTGGCAGTACTATCGGGAAGCCTTTGATCCCTTGCGGTCAGACATCTTTAGCATGTAAAAGTTGCCGGCAGAGTCCAGGGTCTTCAATGGTCTTGCATACCCAACACGTGCACAGGTATATCGAGCAAGCGTAGCGAGCAACGCTTTCCTGGGCACATGACAGGTCTACGAATACCTTGAACACCGTGCGACTAAGTTATTAACAGGCTTACGTAACGGTTTTTTTTTTTTTTTTTTTTTTTTTTGAGGATACAATAAATCACCTTAAATGCACTTGATCGAGTGGTAATGAGAGTTATATAAAATATACTTGTCATCCACATCGGTAAGTTTGGGTCTGTTATTATTTGTCAATTTTGCTCGGTTTGCTAAAGAAGTCTAATATTTTATGCAGAAATGTTTCTGATTATTTGTCACCAGTATCCTATGTTATAAGGACTCGGTTCTTTCTCATTACACAAAGCTCTACTCAACAAACCATAAAACTAGGTCACGTGATGATAATCAAAAGCGCGTCACTAATTATGTTTACACTTGTCAGCTTTCATTGCACACGATCTCGGGAAAAATAAATTATTTCTTGATTTTGTTGGTTTTAACGGCACCTTTAACAGATTATTGGCTATAGCATGCCAACGAAATGAGAGCTAAGTGCCTGTCCCAACCACACACCAAGACAGCCAAGTAAGACTGGCCTGGGCTGCTGTCCATCCTGCCACCCTTGGATTACGAGTCAGACTGGCCTGGGCTGCTGTCAATCCTGCGACCCTTGGATTACGAGTCAGACTGGCCTGGGCTGCTGTCAATCTTGCGACCCTTGGATTACGAGTCAGACTGGCCTGGACTGCTGTCGATCCTGCCACCCTTGGATTACGAGTCAGACTGGCCTGGGCTTCTATCGATCCTTGGATTACAAGTCAGACTGGCCTGGGCTACTGTCAATCCTGCGACCCTTGGATTACGAGTCAGACTGGCCTGGGCTGCTGTCAATCTTGCGACCCTTGGATTACGAGTCAGACTGGCCTGGACTGCTGTCGATCCTGCCACCCTTGGATTACGAGTCAGACTGGCCTGGGCTTCTGTCGATCCTTGGATTACAAGTCAGACTGGCCTGGGCTACTGTCGATCCTGCCACCCTTGGATTACGAGTCAGACGCTTTACAAACTGAGCAACCGCTTCTTCTGATGATTATTTGCAATTATACTTTAATTTGAATTGGACTAAAATATTACCGTTATTTAAATGTAAACTAAAATGCACTTATTTCAAGACAAGGCTGCTGTTACCTTTTCTACGAGAATAGCAGAGATAATATATTTCAACGGAAGAGTAAATGGAACACCTTTGCATACAATAATGATTTATTTGAGTATTATATGTTTCACAAGTTTCCAGTATATATTTTCAACTAGTCTAAATATGCTTTCATCTTCCATTCCTAAAAGTAAATTTCGCTATTTGTGCTTATTCAGGGTCGGAGAAATTTGTCTTGAGCATGTGTGTGCAACAATGTAAGTCGCAATTTATATATGTGTACTAGTAAAATGTCAAGGCTCTCTCTCTCTCTCTCTCTCTCTCTCTCTCTGAATATCCGTGTAAACATAAAATAATATTGATTTTCTACATTGAAGATTAAAGATCGCACAGATTTTCTGCTTACCATTTAAAAGAAGCATACTGTTAAGACTTGAGAAACTCAATACAAAGTTTACACAAATTAATAATATCGTTTATAATACGCCGTATTATCTGCACTGTACTGTGTTGAGAAACTCCATACAACGTTTATACAAACTGATAATATCGTTTATAATACGCTGTATTATCTGCACTGTACTGTGTTGCAAACATGGAGTTCGCTTTCAACTTGAAGATCCTTTAAGGTGATAAAAATGATCGTTGAAGGAAATAATCATTGATATTAAAAGCAGAAAATTATGTAGTTGGAATTAAACAACAAAAACAAAAATTATAATGTTGTGGATTTGCAGGCATTTTTTTATGACAATGGCACCAGAGTTCATGGGTTAGTTAGCTGCTTCAATAGGTAGCGAAATTATGATTTAAAGTTTCTAAGCTATGAGAGTAAACCTGAATAAAGCCGCTTCTTTGTAGAGAGCTGTTCTTTAATGGTGGAAAACAAGTGAACCTGAATAAACTTCTTTGTAGAGAGCTGTTCTTTAATTGTGGAAAACAAGGAACGTATACAGAGGATATCTACGTTTTTTCAGTAGATGTAAGGAAATATTTCACGAGTGAAGAGAGAGAGAGAGAGAGAAGGAAAAGAAGAAAAATTGAAATAGGCCTAAATATGGATATACAGGTCTGAATAGCATGCATCAGGGCTGATATACTTCCTAATTGGAAAAAGAAAATAGTTCCAAAAGTGATATCATTTTTCTCCCATTGATATATTTCAATATCTCTTCATGAACTATATAATAAAATCAGGTACTAGATATAGGAACGAAGTATCCCCAACATATCTCGCTGAATTCAGCTTTTTGAGAAAAGTAGTGTTTTGTCCAGAGTTTAACAATGTTAGTACTATATTTAAAATACAAGATAATTTCAAAAAAGCAAGAACTAGATGATAACCTTTCATAAACTAAAGCTCGGTCTCTCAGCTAATTGCAGTGACCACTAAAGATATTTAAAAAAAAAAAAAAATACGGCAATGGTATAGGAGACACGCTTCATTCACAATTGTATCTCCATTTTCAAATAGTTTGAATAGTATGACAAATTATATAGCCCTACTTCGCGCAAACTTTGCTTTGCGACCTGGCTAAGGGAGATAACTGTTCATGTTTGATAAAGGTAACTGCAAAGACGCATTTTACCCAGGCATATATCCATCGTGTTATCTACATATCCAGATTCAGTATCAGAATTATATGCTGCTTCTGATTAACATTATAAGCAGTGGTAGTAGAAAATCAATTGAAACTAAATGAAATCCTCAAACTTTAAGAGACAAAGGCTTGTCACATAAAAACGAGAAACGATTACTCATACTAGACTTTTCAATAAATATATTATTTACTTTGTTTTGCCGATTAAAGCTTTCTCGAAGCTTTTAAGAATATAATGAGGTAATTCAGATTCCACACACCATGTGCGTGACATGTGCTAAATTATATTTGGGATTTTATTTTATATTTACAGAGATAATTTATTTATTTGCCATATATAATATTAATAATGTTTTGTTATTGTTGCATTTTTTTTCTTTCTTGGATTCTTTTGTTTTGTTTTGTGGGTTTTTTTTTTTTTTTTTTTTTTTTTTTTGGGGGGGGGGGGGTTACCGCTTAACTCATCGTATAAGAATTTATACAATAAACATGACTAAAATTCACTTTGAACAAATTCGAAGGAAAAGGACTTCTCAATTCTTTGATCGTGCTATGCGTTTCGATAATATATATATATATATATATATATATATATATATATATATATATATATATATATATATATATATATATATCAGAGAGGATGTCAGCTGTAACCTTTAGAGTTGACCAAGACTTCAAGACTTGAAATCTATGTGGGAGAGTTTGGGTGAGTGGCTTATTATTGCCTCGACTTTCACGATTTGCTGTCAGATAAAGATATTAATGTATACACTCGTGTCATACTATCACATTTCTTGTCTTCTTTAGAGGGAACGGTTATCTCTGCCTTCAGGATATTGACCCTTCTGCCTATGTATTATAGTACACATACATATATGTCTGTACATAAGTACACAATACTTAAGTAAGTACGTGTTTAAAATGATGGACTAATTCTTTGTCTATCTGTTTGTATGTAAGAATCGATGTTAGACTCTATTGTTCACCACAATAAAAGCAAAACAGACCTATTCAAATAGTTATTTACATGATCACGATGAGAAAATATTTTCAAAATTATTTGTGGTCATATATACCACAAAACACCCCCTCACCAATTTGAGGATCTTCAAACGATACATTACGATAATAGAGTTAAATAGTTTGAAGTCTTTTCTGCTTTGCTCAATGTCAAGCTATATTGAAACGACATTTGAAAAACAATGGATGAAACATGTATGTATGTATGTATGTATGTATGTATGTATGTATGTATGTATGTATGTATGTATGTATGTATGTATGTATGTATGTATGTATGTATGTATGTATGTATGTATGTATGTATGTATGTTAACCCCAGTCCTGATCTTCATAATACTTTTTACTTTTTCTGCAATCCGCGATAATGGAATAATACACGAAACAAAACGCAGTTCGATCCATTGCAATCTAGTAAATTAATATCAAAATGATGCCAATGAAATAAACTAGATTTTCATAGACGGAACATAGTACATTCACCAATAAGAACCACGAGCCTTATTCCATGAAATATAACAGCAACTGACAGACTGACAGTATTCACGAATATTTGATTAAATGTTCGCAACAGATCAATACATTATATGATTTGGCATAACGACGTAATTAAGCACATCATCTATAAGGACGACAGCGAGCTTTATTCAAATAAAAATAAATGTGCCATTGATTGTATTTATATTTATATATATATATATATATATATATATATATATATATATATATATAGAGAGAGAGAGAGAGAGAGAGAGAGAGAGAGAGAATTATTGTACCTGTGTTAAGTGAATGCAGTTTGCGTAATAGATCATGTTCGATGAATTCAATTTTTGTGTAAGCTTCTAACCATGGATGTATATAGTTTACTTGTCACTTGATATACTAAGTTAAAAATTCTAGTTGAAAACTGAAGAGTAACTTGCGCTACGTATGTTAAAAAATTATAGTTCTCTTATATATTTGCATTTGTATGATTACCACAAGAACTTGAAAATGTAAAATGATTTATCTCTGAATATTTACTCAAAGTTTAAAAGATTGTATGATACAAAATTGGTATAGTGATATTACCAACTTTACATTATCAGCATTCCAAATCATTATTAAATGTTGAACGTTATCTAAGGGAAGGCATACTACATTATTTGTGCGTGTAATTATCTACATTTCACTGTTATAGAAACCGATTTATGGTTAATATAGGAAGGCATTTGGGTATATCGTGAAGAGAGCGTATTTATGTGAAAATTGTCAATTCACTGTCAATGTATCGTATATTGAGGATATATATTACATGTCGATGGTATCATATATTGACGATGGATATTCATGCAGATGGTATGCAAACGTTATGAAGGTGAAATACCTGCAGAACGCATGATTTACAAATCAATCACATGACAAATTTTCTTTGGTAATGGCAAATGATGATTTATTTATAATTATTGACCTGGCACTATTTGTATTTATAAACTTAGAATTACATTTACTAACTTGCGGTTATCATAGGACCAATTACGTTATGTTAAATATAGAATCGAACGAGATCACAGTTATTGTAAAGTTGTAATATTTGTGATTTAGAAGATGAGTATCACTTTGTAATAGTTTTTCCTGTGTAGCACATTCTTCTAGGAAATATATACGTTCATATTATTACGTAACACCTAGTGTTTTCAAATTTATAGAACTCATACAAGTTAAACAAAGAAATAGTATGCTTAAATTGGCAAAATAGGTATATCAAGTATTCGACCAAAAAAAGGCTCTATTGTAGTTTATATATGTCTGAAATCTATCATATTGCAAATTCATTACAATTATCTACTCTCGTTCTTTCTTACCTTCAGCATCACATAATATTTCATATTATGAACATATTATATGAGCATTCATATATGCATATTATGAACATATTATATGGGTACTCATATATGCATATTATGAACATATTATATGAGTACTCATATATGCATATTATGAACATATTATATGAGTACTCATATATGCATATTATGAACATATTATATGGGTACTCATATATGCATATTATGAACATATTATATGGGTACTCAAGTATGCATTCAATGTACGAGGATGTTGATTTGTATTTAGATGTATCACTCATCACGTGGTATAAATATGTATATTTTTAATATATATTTGTATTTTTTATATTTTTCTTCCTACTGATGGATGGGAAATTGTATAGTTTAAATCCAAATAAATTTTTAGTTCTGTTTATGTTCTTTCTGTTCTGTATTCCTTGTATTGAAAATCAGTGATGATCAACATTGAAACATGTATTGTACAAATATAATTGAGAGTTGAGCTATATTAAAAATATACCAATACAAAATTGAATGGTGTACCAATACAAGAATGTTATGACCTTAAAGGTAAGCTATATGCATTTTAGGACTGACAAAGATGAAAAGAAAGTACGTAAGGTATGAAAAGTGTGATCAAAAATAATCTAAACTTAGCGATATATAAGGACTGTCGATTTTACGATCAATCACCAAGTGTTGAATTTAGTTAAATCATCACATCATGACTTTTACAATATTACATTGATTAAGGTTGCATTACGTTGCTATGATGATAAGAGATATTTAGTGTATAGCTTAAACACACTTCCATTTGGTTACTTATAGGTCACCATCTAAATGTGTGTATTTTAACCTTTCTTTTTTTATTTGGTTTCTTTCAACTTTCGAAATATCTCTTCTGTCATAACCACGGGAACCACATTAGTTTCCTCACTTTGGGGCGAATGACATATAGAATGAATAAAAACGTTCGTTTTTAGAAGGAAATGCATATATTTAACAGCCGAACGTAGCCATGTAGTCCTAACCCATATAGCATTTTACAGATGTAGGTAAGGGGTAGAGAGTCAGATGCAAATATGACAGCAGTTCGATTTTACAGAAACAAAGCCTCCACACATTGTAGCTCTTGAAGAAAGATCTGACACTTTGCAATCATACTGTCAGTGAGTGTACCGTTTTTGACAAAAATGGTTATCATAGTTTGATGTTCTCTGAAATCGTATGCCAATCAAATCAGATGAAACTATATGATACTAATTAAAAGATGAATGTTAATCCGGTGTTTTTCATCATTATTAAGAATTGCGTCTTACTAAATCCCGAACGTTGGTTAGAAAATGCTATCACTTATTGTGTACATACGTATAGCCAAGAGGCGAACAGTTGTAACGTTAAAGCTGTCCAAGGTCTGGATCTCTTCGTGACAAAGTATGGAAGATTAGTCTATGTTTGCCTCGACTTTCACGATGTGTTGTCGGATAAAGCCATTCTTATATAATCTGTCGTGATACAATCGCATTTCTTGTCCATTTAGTATTGATCGGTCTATGGATTTCCCGATATGCATGTGAGTTATATACGAGCAGATCAGTGAAAAAAGTTTAAAATTAGTATGTCGCCGATCTCCTTTTCAGGATGTTGTGGCGCCATCTCTGATCGCTCAAGGGACAAGCTGAGAAAATAAGAGAGGGACAAATGAAGTGAATGCATATAAGTATTAGTGCTTTAAACAGAGTTTATTTTCATGGTCTAAAGGGAATGTTTATTATTTGTTTAAATGGCTATTATGATAGTTTTTACAAGAAAGTATCCAAATTATCTCCCTTCTACGGATTTGGGACTTCGAGTGCGATGCATTTAAAACGCAATATTTCAAAATCTGCAATTGAAATTTGTCCCGAACCTCGGTATAGTGAAGTAATGATTAAGTCATTATAATTATTTAGGATCATCGCTGTGTCACCGCCTTCCAGAACGACAATACAGACAAATATGGTAATCGTGCTTCACCTTCAGGATGCAGAATTATCTCCCTTACATACAGAGGTAACGTCATTTTCCACTGTGAAGCACAAACGTACACAAATGTGGAGAGAGTGTCATGTCCTTATTTCGTATAAAATCCAAACCCTGAAATTTACAATCACCTTGATGTTTAACTTTCAGGCAAAAACTATATTTTATGGAAGGAATTGGGAAACTTCATGCACTCCTAAAAGGGGTCCAACGGGAAATGGTGCGTGAAAATAATACTTTTCTTATATATTAAAGATATAAAGTCGTTATTTTGTTGTTAATTCATATTTTCCCCACCTAGAGCACAAATAAGTAAGTTTGCATATGTATTTATTACGATTTGCTACACATTGTACTCGTACTCACGGTCTTTGTCTTTTTGTACTAACATGGTTTCCTCTTAACAACCAAATCACTGACTGACGGGTTTTAGGATATGATGAAATTTATTATCATTGCCAAACATTTAAATTCAATAGCATCAGTTACAACTTCTTTTTTTTTTCTAATTTTACCCTGTATCGACGGGTTTATTTGATAATTCTTATTATGAATGTGCTTTTTCTTAAACAAACTAAAGCAAATAAAACAGGTAAAAACGTGTATCAATTTCTCTTTTCTGCGAGTAATCATGAAATTACTTTTTATTCCTCTGTTTCTGCATTCTATTTACACCAAAGCAAATCACTGACCGACGAGTTTTAAGAAATCGGGAATCTTATTATCATTACCAAACATTTAAATTTTAAAGCACCTGTTAAAAATTTTATTTGTCTAATGTTTCCCTCTATCTATTTTAAATGAGAATTCTAATTGCGATTGTGTTTTGTAATAACTCAAGCCCATAAAAGAGATAAAAGCGTATATAATTTTCTCTTTATTATTCTGCAGTGCGAGTAATCATCAAATTCCATTGTTTTATTTTTTGTTTTTACATTTTATTTACACAGAATGTGTATTAGCCTGTAAACTAATTCGTACAAACGATAACTTTGACTTTTTAATTTTCTTTACATATTTATTATTATTATTTGCACAGCCGTGCGAACTGCTGTACTAAGTTAAAAATTCTGATTAAAATGGAAGAGTAACTTGGGCTACGTATGGTAGAAGATTAGTGCTTACTTATGAATGTGAATTTGTACGTGTATCACAAGCTGTTGGTACTCCAGAACTATTTACCCGTGAATTCATTTCACGTTTATGAAAATTTATTATAGTATACATAATAAGATATAATAATCTATCTGTGTGAGAAAATTTTTACCGCCACTATGTCGATATCACCTCTGGAACTACTTTCTATTCCAATTTAGAAATTTCTCTTCGCTGATGTATGTTATATTTTCACACTCAGGCGTAATTAATTTTTCTTCGTCTTCTATCTCTCTCCATCAGGAGAACCCTTCATTTTTGCAATATAGTTTAGCACATTCAACACGTACAGTATTCATCAGGTACTATTATTTCCTCACATTTTTGTAATTATTTCTTTTATAAGGATAACTTTTAATTTTCATCAGTTTTAATTTGGAAAAGTTATATCGTAGCCAATAATACGATACTGGGTACACAGCGCTAACGAAGAGTAAAATGTGGAACGGTTGACCATGTGTTGGATTATTAATGGATAATTAGAGATCTGTGTCATTATCATATATAACTTTTGTTTGGAATAGGTTAAATTGTTTGTGACATGCTGATGCTGTAAGTGATATTGGTTCTAAAATTATTCCCGTGTATGAAAGACCCTCCAAACACAGTACCCAGCGGATAACCACTGTGAGGAGTTTGTTACTTCATGGTTTCGTATGAAGTTGATATCATGGCTCATTAGGCCTAGGTGCATCCACGTGAGTTACAGGTGCAAGGTAGAACGGATTGTCTCTGATCTCTGTTTCCCTTGAAAAAGTAGTTCCTAGTGCGTGGACATTATGACTGACACAACCGGGCTGAGACAACCAGACCAAGATGAAAATGTAAGGTTAGCAAATCAGTTAGATTTCTCTGTCGCATCGACTTATTTAATATTGTTTTCCACATGAATCACGCAAATTGCTATTGACTCATCTTACATATTATGTTACTATTCAATATTCAGTGTCGCCCGTACCGGTTACCCTCTATGACAAAGGGAAAAAAAAGTGTTTAGGTCCAAATTCTTAAACAAATATAATACTAAAGTTGCTTATTCGAGATTTTAACTCTTATCCCACTCATACCCATGTTAAAGATTATGAAGAAATCGGAATAAGTGACTATCAAAATTATGTCGCAGTATCAGTTACCGAAGTAGACGAAAGATGACCAAGTCCACAGATCTCACGTCTGAATGCGGAAATATAAACAATAAATAATCAAAATCCAAATAGGTAACCTCACAATCATTCAAATCTTTAGTTTAATGATTTTACGCTCCAAAGTCTTTCGGATCCGAACGCTGTGCAATGATTTTATACCACCCCAGCAATGTTCATATGTGCAAATGAAAATAAAACTTCTTTTAATTTTCAGAATGGAAACAGTCATTAATTTGACAAAATGCAGAATTTGAAGCATCATTTATGAGATAAATGTGTAAAACGTCACTGTCCTCAATTATTATAAAATTTCGGAACTTATTTTTATTGATGTAGTAATTAGTTCCGTTGGCACAGAATGGAAAACATCCGTGCAAGTCGACGGTGTTCGTCTTCAAAAATATATATTTAAAAAAGAAATCTGCGTTTCTTTAGAAGACTTAAGTAAATAGTTTACTAATGAAGTGGAAACATTTGTATTTTCACGTAGCTTCGCCAATTGTTACAATACAATGTTGCCAATTTACTCTTGAAATATTTCCTTATATATACTTATATAGTGATATTACCATTTGTTTCTACAGGCTTACGTTATCAGCACTTGAAACCGTTATTAAATTTTGTAAGATATCTCAGGGTAGGCATGCTGCATTATTTGTTTGTATATTGCATTAGCTACATTTCTCTGATAAAGCATCTGACGTATGGTTAATATAGAGAGGTATCTGGGTATACCACATAATGGACGTTTGTGTGATTATTGTAAAAATCGCTGGCAATTTATCATATATTGAAGATGAATATCACATGTTGATGGTATGTAATTGTGAAGCATACAAATGCGCCTTTATACATTATAAGGGATGTTGCATAATTACGCATATTTGCGGTTGCCATTCCAAATAGGGATAACTTAACAGAAGAATTATTTTCCCTTGCTAGAAGCCCAATGCTAATTCTAGTGGTTCTTTGTATTTTAGGAACCAACCATATTATTTTCGCTCGGAGGGAGGGGATACAAATAAAGCTGGGGCTGGGATCTTCTTTCCAGCCGGGAGATTTTGTATTATTTTATTTTTTACCAGAAGATAAAATATTTTGTTTAGAACAAGAAGATTTAAACCTATTAGAGAGCCAGATATTTTATGTAAACCAAAATTCTCAGCTGTCCCACCCTCTGAAAATTAAATGGTCTCTTATGGCGTATGCTTCTGAATACATATTGTCTAATCCAAAACCACGTATGCGCAGCGGAAGGGAGAGAACATATGAGGTAGCCGGCAATAAAAAAGATGTACTCAGATAAAAAAAATCGAACTTTCTATCATCTGCTAATGCAGACGAACGCGTTATTATCCAGTGGTTGTGCTAGAATGGGTTTCTGATCTGGCTCTTTCTCATGCTCGAAACATGATAGCATTTTTTTTTTTTTTTTTTTTTGCGTCAAGTTCTGTAAAGTAGCAAGCAGAGAGCAACAGTTGGATGGGAGAGAAAGAGGAACCATGGATATTTTATTAATAAATACTCCTTTTGAAAAGGATCATTTTCCTCTGTCAAATATAACTTCGAAAAGCAAATCCTCCTACAAAATGGATCAATCAAGTGGGTTTAATACATCAGAGAAATGAATGTGTAATAGTAGAATACAAATGTCAAGTTCTTAGCGCTCGAAGAAGAGGTGGAGCTTAAAGAAAGTTTCTTTGGTCTAAATTCAAGTACCATCGTGGCAATTTACTTTGGTCTAAATTCAAGTACCATCGTGGCAAGTTACTTTGGTCTAAATTCAAGTACCATCGTGGCAAGTTACTTTGGTCTAAATTCAAGTACCATCGTGGCAAGTTACTTTGGTCTAAATTCAAGCACCATCGTGGCAAGTTACTTTGGTCTAAATTCAAGTACCATCGTGGCAAGTTACTTTGGTCTAAATTCAAGTACCATCGTGGCAAGTTACTTTGGTCTAAATTCAAGTACCATCGTGGCAAGTTACTTTGGTCTAAATTCAAGTACCATCGTGGCAATTCCGAGAAAAAGGTCGCCGTGTTTTGCAATGTGCAGAAGAAAAGTCGTATCTAGAGTGATTGATGGAACAGCTACCTGGACCTGAATCATCTGGGCTGTAAGCATTTATAGTTTATTTACAAATACCTCTTTTCAAAAACGTACCGGAATGACGAGACAGTGGAGAATATATCTGTTAACACCAATACAGTAGAGGGTACACGGTTACATGCCAAAGATCATGCGAAAAATGAACGATATTAGTCTTAGAAAGTTTGAGTTACAGCTGTGTTGGAATATGTCGGTATTAGAAGTCTCAGAATTTTATGTTAGCCGTTTCAGTTACTTTAAAGTCCATTTATTCTTATGATAGAAACTCTCAGTGTGCTAATACCCTTACATGGCAAGTGATTGATAGAAACTCTCAGTGTGCTAATACCCATACATGGCAAGTTAATGATAGAAACTCTCAGTGTGCTAATACCCTTACATGGCAAGTTAATGATAGAAACTCTCAGTGCGCTTATACCCTTACATGACAAGTTAATGATAGAAACTCTCAGTGTGCTAATACCCTTACATGGCAAGTTAATGATAGAAACTCTCAATGTGCTTATACCCTTACATGGCAAGTTATTGATAGAAACTCTCAGTGTGCTTATACCCTTACATGGCAAGTTAATGATAGAAACTCTCAGTGTGCTTATACCCTTACAATCCAAGTTAATGATAGAAACTCTCAGTGTGCTAATACCCTTACATGGCAAGTTAATGATAGAAACTCTCAGTGTGCTTATACCCTTACATGGCAAGTTAATGATAGCAGAGGTAGGAGTATTGTATCAGCCGATATGTGTGCAATTCAGAAAGCGCCAGAAAACGTGTGCATTACTGATGGAGTAATAACTAAGTCCAGCTGCGTAGATTTTCAAAAGACTGGCAACCTCTGCAATAAAGAAAAAGAAAAAAAATAAGAAACTAAGGACAAAGTACAATAAAACACCAATTCAAAATCAGCTCTTCCTTGCTCTTTTCATTCCTCTGACAGTGACTTTTCATAGCGACCGGTCAGCACATAAAAAGGCTCTACCTCTTTGTCTAACACAGACGTTCACGAGAAACAAACCTCAAAAGACAAAAATTGTCACAGAACAAACGATAGCCTAAATGATAATATTTGTATTTTAACTATATAACAAAATAAATTGTTAAATAGGTCAGACTAGAAATTTTCAAAGCAAGGTTTTTTGGTGTTATTATGTGCTGTCTCAATTTATTTCGAAATTTGTAAGATCAAAGTTATTGTATACAACACTGCTGAGTAAACATCTAATCCCATCAATAAAGATGTTTTTTCTTTGAAGAAAATAAATATATTTAACAGCCCAACGTAGCCAAGTGTTCTGACATGTGTATCATCTTACGGTTAAAGTTCAAACTATTAAAGGTCAAACAATTTCTGGCCACTGCACCAAAACAAGCGTTGGGCAGGATTTAACTAGTTTGACTAGTGCGAATTTGTGACGTTAGCCATACAGGAACACGGGTAATGGTTCGTGATGCTTTAGAACAGGTAGTGTATAAAAGCTCAACATTTGTTGATAGTTGGTACACATTTTATCTATCTAGTAACAAATCATGTGTGAATAACGATTATGTACGATTTGCTGTACACCAACCTTTTGCAGGAGAACTTGTAAAAGATTTTGACCTTTTCGGGTCACACTTAGCCAAATGTTTGCACTCAGAAAACCGCTTACCATCCCTACATTTATGCTAGAACACATTGATGGCGGACTTTCGCAACATAGCTTGTGATAAATATAGAACTATCTGTGGATAAAGTAAAATAAAGAAAAGAAGGAAGAAATGTATGAATTAATGAATAAATTAATGAATGAATGAATTAATTAATGAAAAGAAAGGACAATTAACATATATAAAATCAAGAAAAGCCGAAAAGATGAAAATGTATTTATGAACTTTGTATGACCAGCGTCTCCTTTGATTACAATTTCGCGTTTTCAAATACTACAAATTCATATTCGTAGTTTTACATTTCTAAATAATATGATCATTTTGCTATCTGCAAAGTAGGGATTCTTCCGCTTTGTTCTGTCCGATATCTTGACTCAATACACGATTTTTATGTTGTTTTGTTGTTGTTGTTGTTGTTTGGTTATAAAGTATTGCGAAAGTATAGTTTCATTGCATGAGATGCCAAGTCTTTTATTTTTTTATTTTTTTCTTGCATGTATTAATGTATGCATGTATGTATGTATATATGTATGTATATATATATATATATATATATATATATATATATATATATATATATATATATATATATATATATATATACATATATATATGAACAATGCATGAACCATACAGGGAGTGGACCACTAATTCATTCCCCATAGAACTTAAGGTTAATATATTAAAAAATGAAAATAATTTCTTCATTCGATTGGCATACAAGCCACACATGCTTTCATTCGTTAGAGTTAGAGAAACTATTTTTCAGAATTGAAAAACAGGTGTTTAGCCTTGGGTTACTAAAAACATGGGTGATCCCTGGTCTGTACCTAATAACATAGCCTCGCACCTTGAGTCCATATGCTATTTTCACAGTAGGAAATTAAATACAGGATATCAAAATAAAAGTAAATATTTTGTTGTCAACTATAGTATATAGATTGAATTTCATAAAATGAAGAATGGAAGAAAATTAAATTCATTTAGTAGCTAATGAGTGTATCTCAAACTATTTAGTACTCTATTTTGTATTCCCCCACCAGTAGACTGGTTCTCTGGCTGTAAAATAATTAGTGGGCCGATAACTACATGAATGGATATATCGGTGAAGGGAGGGAGTGAGGGGTGCATTTGTGTATGTATATATGTATGTATATTAAGATACACAACAAATGCACAAAAAGCACAGAAACCCACGATTGTCATAATCAATGCCTCTGGCACTTCATACTAAATTCAGAAAGCTGGTTAGGCGATATGTTTACTTATCTAGACAAGATGGAGAGAATTATAAGTTGATCAAAATATGGCTCTCTTCGTGAGAAAGTTTGGAAAGTAGGCATTCTTTTGCCTCGACCTTTAAGATTTGCTACTACATAAAGTCATTCACTGTCGTGATACAATCGCATTTCTTGTCCACGTTAAGATAGAATGGTCATTGATCTTCACGATAGCGACTTTCTAATCTTTATGTCGGTGTAAGAATATGTAAACTATACTTATATGCTTAAAGAGGTTCTATCAAAGTATTTACATTTTTATACTGGCTGTAGCTTTTCAAATATTTAAAGCTACATATCAAGTGCAAAAAGCCCGATCATCGAAACACTTTTTTTTTCTCCAAAATTGCCGAGAATAACAGGCCCTCTCTGTATACATATTTTCCGTGACCACTCGGAAACCGAGAGCGCGCTACGTCACACGAGTGAGTCTGCATGGCACCACAGTAGATAATATTTGCAATTTCTAGCTCACTTGTAATTTCATAAAAATGCATTTTCATAAAAATGCATTCTATGGGAGAGCGTTTAGAAAATTAGTTTCTGAAACACCGTCTGTGTGTGTGTGTGTGGGGGGGGGGATACATTTAGTTTGCTGTAGTTTTATTACTATCTCGTATAGGGAGGGGTACGATAATATTTCTGGCGCACGTCCGTTCTACTTCGTGGATACAAATATGCCCCCGAGTGACTCGGCGATAGTGATATTTCATAGCTGGGCCACTCAACCATATTGTGTATCAGCATATCGTTGCACTTTTATTGCAAGTGTTGTTGCAGAGCATCTCATGCAATGAAACTATCCTCTTATAGTGGCAAGAACAAATTTCTGGCGCACTGGTAAATTTTAAACAGTACGTTACAATCTCGTTGCATCTTCGGTTCAATTTAGGGTATTCTTGAGTACAGACTAGTGTTTAATCTTATCATTTGATTCATTCCATAAGAAATAAAAAGAAACAACAAAAATGCCTGTATTTTTATAGCTTTTATCGTTTAAAAGACTTGATAGCAATTCATAGTGTGTACTTAATCCTTCAATATAATTTTCTTCATTAAACTTTACCTAATTCAAATTGCGAGTTGAAAGGATTACTTAAGCTTTACATCGTAGACTTCTCTAAATTTATAAAGATTTTCATTATAGGACCTAATTCCAATAATATTTCATGATGATATTTTTTTAGTAAACCATCGTTTTTCCTCAAATGAGGCATGTGTATAGAAATAAAATTCTTATTTTCCAAATTACAGAAATATTCTTTAATATTTTTCTGCTTCCTCAAATAAGGTTCGATCTAATTATGACCTCCTTTAACTTTTTATATATAATTGCTCTAATAATTTATACTGGTCTAATTTTTATGTGGAACATCCTTGGTCTTCCTCCAATTTATTTATTTCATCAATTAATTTTCTCTTCTGTCGATTTGTTTTCTTTTATAATATAACTTCACAGAAGAGTTGGTCATCAATAGTACACCGTATATCTGGTCTAGAGATATTGCCAAAAGTTTAAATATAATATATAGGCAAAATATCATCGTTTTATAATATGTTTGATTTTTTTCTTGACAGAAACAGCACAGTCAGCTTCTCTTAAGGAAGAGTTATTAAATTTTCAATACGTCCTATGATTTATTTCTTCCCTCATTTTTGCCCTTAAAGTCGAGCTGTGTTAAAGAGTGATCAGATCTGTATCAATACTGACATTTTCTACACCACATATCAGTTTATTTAAAATAAACAATAAATCGAATCTTGCCTGATAAAGAAGATTTGTGAAACTCTATGTATATCTGATTCTTTTTCGTATTTAACTCTCTCCAGATATCAACTGAATTTAATTCATGTGTCATACCTACCTCTATCTCTCTAGCTTTATGATCATTTATACGAATTTAATTTTCTGTATTCTTATCATGGTTCATAACTAGGTTAAAATCGCCAGCCAAAATTACGTAAATATTTTGGATGTATATTTTGATATGTACTTATTTCATTTAATATTTCTGTTTAAAGTTTTGGTGAATCACAGTTAGGACCATCTATATTAACAGTTAAAACTGATTTCCTTCTCTTATTACGTCTAGACTTAACCAATTTACATTTCCATATTTTATCAAATTGTTTAATTTATATTCACAATTATTGCTAATAAATAAAATTGCAACACTGGAGTTAAAGAAACATTAGTATTAACATATTGCACGAAATGTTTTTTGTTTGAAAATGTGTATCATGCAAAAATATATCGAGTGCTTTCTTGAGTAAAGAAAATTCATAAAATCACGCCTTTTAACTTGATCATCTAAATCTTGACAATTTATTGTTGTTTTAAATACCATCATCAAAAGTCATGTCACAGTAAAGTATCTTTAATAAGCAATTAAAGTAAATAAACAAATGTACAGGATGATAATACTGTTGAGATCTGGAATTATGTTACAGTAAAACACAATCCGCATGTTGTTTAATTAAAAAGATTTGCGTTTGAGCAGGTATTTTGAAATTTGTTGACTTCAAACTCTATGATTATGATTTTCTTTCACACACAGACGGGTCACTTCCGGAAATTCCTGCAGGAATTAAAGAGAAGAGAAAAATACAGAATAATATATGAGACAAAAATTCAAGAAGAAACATAAAAACAAATAAATAATTGCTTAAATAATAAATGTTCATACCCAGGCCGAAAACCAAACATGAAGAAACCATTATTAAACCTTCCAGCTCACCAGCACCAATGCACAGTATTGATAAACAATATGTATGGACAAAGGGAGCTAATCCAAATATTGACTGTAATTGATTGTGTATAGTAGCATAATAATCAATGTATACTACATTACAATACAGGTAATTAGCTAAAACTGCATCACATAATCTCTGAGTTATTTGAGTCATCTGCTCCTGACAAGCAATATAAAGTATCAAACAAAAATCAAGTAGAAAGGAATATATATATATATATATATATATATATATATATATATATATATATATATATATATATATATATATATATATATATATATATATATATATATATATCAGTGTTAGTCTGGCTATTTTGTATTTTTTTTTACTGACATCTGTCAGCGCCTTTTATACAAACCTCTATGTCTATTAGTATTTGTATCGCAATTGTCAATTATTAGCACACGCGCGCTTGGGTTTACAAATTATAATTGCACATGTGTACGCACGTGTTCGTGCGGGCTGTTACACAAACAGTTACTCGACTTTTACAGTCTGCACATCCACAACGCAGTTGCGTATCTGTGCCAGTAGTTGCCTGTGGATTTTCATTTCTGCCAACACGGTCTCGAACTCGGCCGCCCTAATGATTTTATCTTCGATAGCAATTGAGTTTAATTTACTAATCGTATTGAGACTACTTTGTGCTGCCCCGAGAAGTTCCGAACAGATACGTATTCGCAAATGCAGCCGTAACGAAATTATTTTACTAGAACCGCCGGCGACATCGGTTACTATCGATATAGCCCCGACAATAATTCCGATTGGTGCATCTATGCTAGTTGTCGTTGCTGTAGTTCTAGCAACACCTAGACCAATAGTTGCTGCCGCGGCAAACCCATAAATAGCATCAACGGCCACACACACGCGTTTGTATTTTATAAGTAGCGTGGTTCTCTTGACGATTTCATCTCGCAGTTGCAGTTCCGCTTCGATTATTTTATCACGCTGGTAATACGGATGGTCCGTTATAATGCTTCTATTATTAATACAATTGCGTAGTACAATTGCTCAACAGTCATGCCTTGTTCAGGTTCAACACGCACACGCACTTCTAACCAATTACCCTTTATTACTGGTACAACAGCCATACAATCATAGAAAATATCTTCCTGTGGAATACTTAAATCTCCAGCAATTGTGCGTTCTGGGGGTCGGCACCACGTTCATATAGAACCATACTGATTACGCCCTTGGTTGGTGTCTGAAACGATTGTAATTGTCTTCGCCGAAGAACTGTTACACGGACAAGTGCGTTCTTGTTAAAAAGCTGCGAGATCTTTCTTTTCTCAGTTGCGTCAATGTTGGCGCAACATAATTAACTTGGAATACAACCTGGGTGGCCTTATCGGCGGATCCCACTTCTTCGTTGTAGAAACAATCCCTGGATGTTTATACACCTGGTGGTGCAGTCAACTATCGGGTATTTTCACATGCCAATGCAATGATTCCAAGTTCTCTTCGAGTGTGTATCAGGCAGGTGGTTCCAGTGATCGATTTCTATCTTCCCCTTGGGTAGGTTATATCTGAGCGTATACGAGGGTCTGGTAACACTACTTTGAAGCAGATATTCGTCGACACGTTGAACAATATTACTATCGATATTGGCATCACTGGTCAGCCGATCCAACATCCCGTCGGTAAATTCCGCAACCTCATCATCTCGGTCAGAATCCATAACTTATATGTAATGATAAATTGAATCTTAAACACAAACCCCAAAGACGGTTAAGTACCCGTTTGAATAAACCGAGTGCTTCAAATTGAATTTTATCGCCGGCGACTAATGATGTTGATATTTCATATGTGTAAAAAATCGTACACAACAGTATCCGGTTTGCCGATACGCGATATTGGTGGTACAAAATCAAGACTAGGATGCTTATGATCATTTATTAACATTCCCATGCTGCCCCAACTTCCACCTTTATTTCCGGTTATGATAAACAAGTATGATCCGGGTTCGCATAAGATGGGACGTTTAGGTCTATCGAAAGCATTTGCACCAGAACTGAAAACAAGTCGCCCATATGCTAATGTTAACACCTCAGTTTCTTCCTTTACTTCGCTGATTAATATTCCTTGAATTTGGCTCCAGAACGTTACTACGCGTGGTGGCGGAGGCACATCTGCAATCTGTTCATTCACGCATTGTTTTATCCCACCATTAGCAGTATCAACATAGTCTTTGATAAACGCAATCGATCTACGAGATTCTCTGATTGCCCCGTTTTCACTGAACACGGCCAGGTTTTGCGCGACAGCGACTCGCAGATTCAACAAAACAACATCGTTGATGTCCACGTTAGATGTTTTAAGTTTCCAGCTTGATCTTGGAAAATCACAAGCTAATTTGGTTCTGGAAAAGCACAAGCTCGCCCGGGTCAACGTCAGCAACAACCCGGCTGGTTAACTCAGTCAAATCCGCTTTGGTGGCAAACCTGCTCAACTCAACATCAGCGCCGTGTAGTCCGGCGGTTGAGTGTCAGTAAATGTTGATGGTCATTTTGTATTCTATCAAGTGTACTTTAATGTAAAATCAATAAGTGTTTGCGGGGTCAGGCTTGAGGAAGCTTTTCTTCCCGCGAGTGCATGAAACGTTTCAAAAACAAGGTGACCACATCAACGTTGAATAAAACAGTGGTAGACGACTTTGTCCGCCTCGGGTTAAATAATCAGCAACTTCCAGTGGTGGTGCATGCCCGTACGAGTCAAAATATAAAACATGTCGAGGTGCTATCGCATATGCAACCCAATGAGTGTCAGGTCCTGTTGTCAAATCCAGGTTAACAATGTCGGTTTCCCTTGTGCGGGAAGTCATCGATACAAGTTCATTTCGCATAAAGACACATCGGAAATACTTGACTGGTTTTACCGTCGCGAGTAAATCAAAATTGGTCAACGGCGAGGCAATCTGCGAGTTGTACAGGGTAGTCGAAGACCTCTGCCTGAGGGTATTTTCCTAGTTGTCCCGGATAAACGAATACATTTTCCTTTTATTTATTCGTAAAATTTTAAATGTTTCCACCAACCGTTTTTTCAGCGCCATCCCGGATTTGGTTCCCACAGCCCCTAATGCAGCCGCTTTTGCAACCGCCTCAGCCGGTAACAACGCTGGAATTGCCGAAAGGAATGAAAATATTCCACCAGTGAAGGTTGTGTCACCTTAGACTTGGGTAACGCTAATGTCACGGAGGTGCTTTTTGGTTTGGCCGCATTAAGCTGATTAAGTTTTGGGTCAGTCCCATTTAACCTTGCCGGAGAAAGTCTCAATGTGACCCCACAATTGTTTCGTATTGCGCTTTTGATTTTCGCAAGCTGGTTTTCGCAAAGGCCAACCTTAACTTCGTGGTAGGGCATTATTATTTACAAATGTAACAGGTTAAATTGCAACCGCTATGAGTTTTCAATGACTCTCATTCGACCACCTGCGCCCTCCAACAACAGAGTCTGGTTAGACAGGAACACAGCAAAGCATTTGTATCCACCGGCGTGAGCTGCACCTACACATGCATGAAAATACATGTCAACCACTGACTGTCAGAACAACTCCAGGTGTTTGAATGAAAAGTAATAAATTGGGTACAGCGTATAAGAGTCATCCTGGGAAATTTTCAGACCTGTAGTAATGTCTTGATGTCGGTCCACATAAGGCCACAGATTGTGATCGGCACGTGCGACTTGATTGTCTACGAAATTAAGCTGAAATTAAGCCGAATTTCATCAGAGGGTTACTGATGACAGTTAAACCGCAAATAACCTTCAGACACTTGTAAGTAGTCAAATATCATTTTACTACGGGTTTGGTTATTGTCTCGATTCATATTTTGAAACGCCACGAACACCTGTTTTGGTGCGCTGAGATCATGTTCGGTACTTATTTGCCATTTAAACTGTCCCTGAATATCTCTAGTTGGGTGCGCGTCTGTGGTGCGCGCGAGAAACGACAGCGTTGACGTGGTTCCAGACTGCATAAACGACAACAAACGGTCTTCAGCGATCAGCGAATGTTTTAGCACAAAAATCCACAATGTTAATGTTGACAATTCAACTTTGCCAGCATTACCTCCGTTACGCCAAATTTTATAGCTGGTGTTGTTCTTACGGTTTAACGTGACTGTATGTTTGGTTCCAAAAATAAATATTGCAAACATCTCTGCAAAATCCAAATATGTGACTGAGATGAATCGCACAGGAAAACCTCATTGGGTCTTCATGAAGTTGCATTCGACGCTGCGCAAATCTAAGCTTGTAATTCGCATTGACGCCAACTACAGCGGGTCCCGGCCCATCTGTTGCCGCATTTCTAGCGTTTCCAATGGTATACGGTCTATGATCTGCATTATCGGACGGATCCTTGTAAAACATCATAGACGGGCTGGCAGAGCTCGCACAATTGTCGCCGTATCTTGTATGTCCACGAATTGTTGTGGCAATGTCAAAGTTGTCAAGAATTGTTTCGATTTCCTTTCTATCAATGGAATATTTTGCGTTGTTGAACAACGCCATAATGCCATTGCTGAGAAATCCAACTTGGGCATTGGGGGGGGGGGGATAATTGGCGTTGTCGGTCTGTATCAGTTTTCCTTCAATTTACAAGAAAGCCTCACATGGAAGAAAAAACCTAGACGTGATATGCACTTGCAATTCTATTTTTGTTCATTATTCATCCTAGCCGGGTACGAATAATACTGAAAATCCTTTAACTTCGATCCACCAACACATGCGCGTCCATGTCAAACGCGGGATCGGATGTATCTCTGAATTGGGCCATTTTTTACACTTATACATTAACTGGTTCCTCTAATACCTTTTTGTGAGACGGCATTGGTGGTTTGTCCACTCGCGTCCAGGTTTCCGTCCACAACCGATTTTTTCCGGGTCCACCAGTCAAGTCAATAGTGAGAAAACTATACGGGTCCGACGTGACCTCCGCAAACATATTTCGAAACTCATCCTACGTGTGGCCACCAGCACACCAGGCCCATTGAATCTTTGAGAGGCCATGTTCTTCAACGCAAGCGCGCCAGCAAAATCCTTGAATAGATCATAACAATGTTGATTGTCAGCCGACGGTGCAATTACGTACAACCGATCCCACGTCAACCATCGCAAAATCATATTCAACAACAGCTGAGTTTTCCCTGATCCAGCCGGACCAATGCGCAACGCACGAACTGAGTTTGTAAACATATTATCGTGTTTGAACGGTTTAGGTGCTGCCTGCGCGGAAAAGTCAATGACGGAAACATCTTCGATTTTTGTGCTTTTCCGTTTTCAGGATGCAATGTTAAATGTCAACACAGTTATTGTATAATACAATCATGTTTTCATATCGTGTCCTATGCCACACAAAAACACGTATCGGAAATTTGTGTTGGATGTGGAGCAAAGAAGTTCACTTTTATTGGAACTTCCAGTTCTATTGACGGACGCAAACGCGAGGATGTCGCTGCCGCGTTAGCAAAACTACCTGGGACACCATGGAGTTAATATCCTGGTGAAATGCAGATACAATTAATGTGGACCTGATACACGGCTGGGTATACGACTTGATTCTGACACTAGACCAGCGCCCTGGGAAGCACCCGTAAACCGCGTCGATGCTGCATGTTACCGACATGATCTTACTTACAAAGCATCCAATGATATCCTTGCGCGTCAACGTGCCGATGTAGATCTCATCCATGATTTCAATGCGATAAATTCTACACTAGGAGAACGAATCGTTGGTGGATCGTCAAAGGGGGTATGAAGGCTAAGATTGTTTTGGGGGTGCATAATGTTCACTCGGTGGACAAAGTCCACTCGGTTGTACCACTCATTGGAGGTAAAATATATTGATATAATAAACACACATGGTTTCTGCGCGGACTTTAGCCAAACTATACTAGAGTCCTCGCGGTTATTGGAAAGGTGACGCTGCTGTTGAAAAGTTAGCGAGCGCGACAGCGGTCACTCATGGGGTTGCTCGAGAATGGTTAGCCAAACAAGCGGTGTGACAAATTTACCTACCTGCGCCAAGAAAGATTTCGCATGGTTGGTTTGATATCCAAACACCTAACGAAGTTCATCAGGCTGATCTTTTATTTATTCTACATGATCTGGACCGTGGGTGTACTTACAAATACTCGTTAACCGTCGTAGATATCGCTAACAGATACAAGGAAGCGGAACCGCTGACGTCTAAAGATTCGACTGGTGTCGCAGATGCGCTTAAACGTATTTACACACGCGGACCATTAACTTGGCAACTGCTATTACAAGTGAATCCAGGTAATGAATTTCTCGGATCCGTTGCTGCTTTGTTGGCAAAACACCGTGTGGGGATTCGTGTTGGACATGTCAGAATACATCGTGACGAAGCTATTGTGGAACGATTGAATCCAACAGTTGCGGAACAAAATTATTGGACCATCTGTACGCGCAAAAACTGTTAATTAGGTCTCGGATCGTAGAGGGATCTCGCGATTGGGTAACACGACTACCATTAGTAATAACAGCGTTGAATAATGAAATCACACGCGCGATTGGATTAAAACCCGCTGACGCGATTCGACAAAAAACTGTCATCTTTACCTAAAAATCAGTTTCATAACCACCACCGTTAGAATCACTCGGAAACAATTTTGTTCGGAATTTTATGCGCCTGGGGAGTTAGAGATGTGGGCAACGTCCTGCTACTGATCCAGTATGGTCCGTCCACGTATTTACTATCTCGGCTCGGATTCGCTTTCCAAGGCAACCAACATTTATAATTTGGCGCCTGTGGATGAGCAATCGGCAAAGCCTCCCGGTAGAGCATTAATGCGAGAGGAATTGTAAATTGTTCCCGCGAATAGAGAACTGCTACCAAGATATATTTTGCGCTAATATAATATCGTAAGCGGATTCACAATCGCTTGATGTCCAAACGCGTAAGTATTAATTCTGTCGGGAAATATCCATCGTTTGGTGTACAGCGGTGACAAACTCACCTGGGTGCATTGGTATACACTCATGTGATGTTCTTTACTCCTAATCATGTTGGCTGTATGTGCGAATTCGCGTCACTCGCGAAGACATTCCTTATACATTTCGTGTGAGAGATCGTTTTGAACAATAACTCCATTCGCCGTCTTTTTGTTTTCGGTCCTGACCACAAAGGAGTACATTTTGGGGCTAAATCCCATGTATTCTTCGATAGGATTACTCGCGTCTTTGAATTTTCCTATGATATTTGTGTTGGTGTCGTTAAACAACGGGTGTTTGGATACTCGCTGTTGTTAAATTCATTTTTCAGCCTTGGCTCAGCTATGTCTGTGTACACGTCATCGGTTGTGATATGCATCAAAAGCGAATCTGTATCCGTGTACAACATCTTCATGTTGTCACTGTATCACAGTTTATTTTTGTCGTAATAACACCCATACATGAGCAGCTTGAAAGATCAACCACAGACGCGCCAGCGTAGATTTGCTTTGTCAACTTCAGTTTTAATTTGTTTACTCCGTACTGCAACAAGCCCATCATCGAATATCTTTCGGGATTCGAATGCCGGATCCGCGATGAGCCTTCAATGCTTGTCGTGTTCGGTATCACGGACAAGGTCAACGCTGATTCGCTTTCGCAGATTTTCCTTCGTTTTTCCGTATACGGAATTGTTCATTGGTTTAAAGAATTCTTTCTCAAACTCGTTAGTGGTCTTGGTGCGCAGATTCGTATTCATCTGGATAAAAAGAGCCATCAAAGCGTGTTGGCAAAATCTGAACATCCGATGAATTTTGCTTACGCGCATCCCCAATCGCAGATACAACTGCAGGTTTTGTATGTGAACTACATGGTTGGTTTTTCGCCAAGGTCTTGGAACAAATTTGTTGCATTCGGTAAACTTGGGTCCGGGTTCGTCAACGATCATAAACTGATACAAGGACAGCCATTCGCGGGGCACCGACAACGCTTCCGGTGCCAGCGGGTAGTCTTTATGAGTGTGGTGAAGCTCATCCGGGTACTCCATGTCAACTTCAAAGCTGTTGCTGTCGTGATTGTGTACATGTGTTTTGACTTCCACGTGCGCCTGATCGATCCACGCAAAATCACCAAAGGGTAGGGGCTGCATCATCGCCCATTCATAAAGATTATTGACGGAAGGTACATGATGTAACTGTTGGGGACAGCGGGGTCATATTCGACCACGCTCGGGTTATTCGCGCGAGCGCGACCATGACTCACCATTGAAATTCCACAGCGAATACCACGCTCGATAAACAAATGTTGATCAATATCGGTGAGCAGTTTCAACTCTTCTTTTGCCAATAACAGCAATGCATCGCATGACATTCCCGGTGACGCAAAATAGTGCGCGGAGTCGATATTGTATATTCTCTTGGCGGTATAGTGAAACGCTTTAAAGAAATCCGCGAGGAGCAACACATCTGTGCGCAAATATAGTCGCCGAGGTTTTTACATTCGAATGCGGACCAAACCGCGTTTGCTTATGCGTAGTTGTCGGTGGAAATACCTTCGCGAGACAACGACGAATGGAATATCTCGATCCGTGGCAAGTGAGTTTCAGCAAACATTTCCCATCAACTGGTATGGGTACACTCCTTTTCGCGTTATCAACTTCAAACTGTCAGCGGTGGCACTATACCAACTTGTGATTTTGAAGCTTTCCGCCGCAAAGTAGCTAACTAGCTTGTCCAAGATGGAATTCAAAAACTGCAGCGAATCAATGAACTGCAACTGACTCACTGTAAACGTCATATCTTTTTCCATAATCAAGTGGCTATCATATTCTCGCAGGTTATGAAACACCACAGGAATTTTTATTTTATTTGGTTTAATTTGCATGCGCAGATTGCATGCGTTGTATACGGCTACTCTGTTAACGCCAGTGATATGACAGTGATCATGAACTTTCGCATCAGTGAAACGAAATCACTATTGCATATCCAGCAATGGGTGACCGCTGAAAACTCATGAATATCATAACGGGTCATAATCATGTCTTCGATGGAATAGAGCTGTTGGGGGATCAATTTCACTGTAACCTCGAGCGATTTAAGAAACACCTCAACCGAGTTCTGGCGACGATATAATATTGGTGGCTCAGTTTTTCTGTCGCATCGGACAACAATGTAGCAAGATCCGCACGGGACTTGTTCAGCTACTTGTATTGTATTCGACGGAACCCCAGAGGTGGCGTTCACTGGAACATTTAAACATTCGAAGTCCGCGTAAATCACATACTGTACTTTCGTCTTGTGCTGCACCGCAGTGAATTTCAAAATGTTTATCCTGGGTTCTGGAATAATTGTACGTTGGGCTTTTTCACTGATTCCACCACAATAAAAGTCATGATTGTCAAGTAGATGTTGATAGCTAAATAAATCCAGGCAACGTTCGCATGGAAACTTTTTACGGTGCTGCTTCTGTATCTATATGTAATGAGATAACGACTCTGAACCTTTCATGTCGTTTATCAACAGCAGATTAATCTTGGCCCGTCAATGCCAATTTTTGTTTTGTACATATGGTGATAGTGAAATCGAAGTAAAGACTTTATCGCAAGTGTACACGTTAATGGCCATATCCGGGCTAAGTTCTTCAAACTTGTTTAGCATCGCCTTGGTAACCTGCACCGGAAATTAAATGTCACCAAAATTAAGTTCATCCAAGTATTGTTTATATCATCGTAGCTGATCTGTATTATCGCTTTGGGGGTGTAACTTGGATAAGAGCGCACATTCAAACCATCGATTGTCATATTTTTACATTTATCACTGACCGCGGTGGAACATAGTCTGGCGTTGGCAAATAGCTTGATCCGCGAAATGGCATGTTTGGGAAAATATGCAGTTGAACTTCCCTACATATGTCAAGAGTTCATCCAGAACCAGTGTTGGTCCATTTTTCCAACGTGTCGAGAATATTTTCAGTACCTTCATTGATTGCTTCATTGACGTCGTTATGGTTTGTGATTGTAAATGAACCACCATAAAGCCACACGGTTGTAGTTTTAAATCCGTCCTTGTCTAATGACTTACGATTAAGCGGCATAGTGAAGTGCGCATGGACAAGAATATTCGCTTAATTACGTTTTTTTAGAGCGTTGTAACGTTGATACGATTTCCGGAGGCATATTCGATAAAATTGTCATAATGTCTTTGCTTGCCGTGTACATGTTTGAAATAATCGCACGGTAGTCTACATAATTGTCCTGACGCTTGTGTAACTCAAACAAAAGCTGCTGTTGCCGGTGTAAATGGTTGCTGAGGTTGTGGTTTAGGTACCGGTCCTAGTAACGCAAGTACGTCAGCTTTTCGCATACAGCTGATATTAGTATCCCACACTGTTGCTCAAATTGCCTTCGTTAATTCACAGTCGGCATACTGCTATATAAGGGGAAATCTTTGTCTAATTGCAAATGTCGTCAATAAAATTTAAGAATTTTTACTTTGCCAGGCTTAGAAACGGCAATTACTTCAAACCTGGCTATTATTTCATGTACTTCTGTATCGTTTTCATGAACATTCGCGTCGACTCTCCATCTTTTGAATTTTTTATTTCGTAAATTTCTCGTCATGTTGGAGCGTAATCGCTTCTCTTTTTCTTAACAGCCAGATCTTGCTGCATCTGTATAAGAGTCGTTTTACACTGAACCATTGTGTCTTGCATTTTCCGTTCCTGAGCCATTGTTTCTTGCCTTTTCTGTGCCGAGCTATTCTTTTTTGCCTTTTATGTTCCTGATATTCTAAATAGTTTTCCCATTGATTTTCACGTTTAAGAAGTCCACAGAAATGGCTGCATTTTCGCGCCTCTACGTAATTAATTTTGAATGACATGCTATTATATTATAATACCAAAGGCATCTCCCTAAATATGTGTTCTTGTTAATCGTTGCTACTGCTAGAATATTCGCTTGATGTGTCAATGTCATGATCATCGTCCTTATAGCATTCGCTGGTTTTGCTATCTCTACTAGGTGGTCTAGTCAACGTTAGCGACTTAAACATTTCTTGAACATTATCGTATAATGACATTTCAGGTTTTTTGTTGTACTGTTCTCCAAGTGTGCGTCGTTGCAATTGTAAGATAATTCCCAAGTTTACTAATTTATCAAGATACTCCGGATATGTATTTGAGAAATCATACAACATCGATTAGTCTCTTTGATAAATCTGTATGATGCATTTAAACAAAACAACGACTTAATCTTTCTTTTTTGTAACGTTTAAAACATGCCATTGATCTGGCAAAATTATGCCACAATTGTTAGTATTCACAAACCCTTATAAAATAGTATGCGTGGATATTTGCGCCATTATATATATATATATATATATATATATATATATATATATATATATATATATATATATATATATATATATATATATATATGCATTTCAAACCCCATATGAACCCCTAACTAGCCAAACGACAGACTAGAAGGCCCAGAGGTTGTTTCAAACCAAGTACATCTCAAAGAATGTATGCGTGCTTCGTACTTGTAAGTAACATTAACCTTGCATCATCGATTTGATTTCATTTTCATATACAATCAACCTAATCATCGACGTCTCCTCAGTTATTAAGGAAAAACACTTACCGCGACCGAGACTCGAACATACAATGGTCTAATTGTAATTATAACGCGCTAACGAGTTTGGTCACCGAACTCACTGGCCAAGTATACGGAAAGAACTCATATTTGAAGTTTACAGTCTGGTGAGAAAACATGCGCGCGCACCTTCCCTAATCGAACTAATGTAACAATTATGCCATCAGTTATGTATTAGGTGGATTATAATGTGCCTCCGCATTCATAGTCTTGAAATAGTAATTGTTGGTCTTTCAAATATCGATATCACGACCGCCACCAATCTTTTTGAGCAATTTTCACATTGGCGGTTATATTTGATTCGAGCCGACCCTTGTTTGAATAAAAAATGTAAAATTCCGTCCTTGGGATTTAAGCACGTCAGAAATGACTACCAATAAACTATTTCTTCTTTGAGATACGCACGTAAAGTATTTGACTTCCATATTCAAACAAGGACAGGCCTAAAGTGACTGCTGCTTAAAAGACAGTTATAATTGCAAGTCTAATACTGAGCGGTCTGCTAACAGACTAATTGATACGCAACCGAATAGTGGATTTGCAGACAGTAAAAGTCGAGTAACTGTTTGCTTAACAGCCCGCACGCACACATGTGCGATTATATTTTGCAAACTCAACCGCACATGTGCTAATAATTGGCAATCGCGATACAAATACGAATAGCCATAGAGGTTGGCATAAAACATCCTGACAGATATAAGTAAAACAAATCAAAAATACCCAGACTAACACTACTTATATATATATATATATATATATATATATATATATATATATATATATATATATATATATATATATATATGTGTGTGTGTGTGTGTGTGTATATACATCCATCCCTCATTCAGCTCTTCAATAATTGTTCAGAAACTGGTGTATTCGATGATATCTTTAAAGTCTTTCGTATTCATAAAGGCGGACTCAATAATGACCCATCAAGTTGTAGACATGTTCTTATCCTGCCCGTTTCTGCCCATAATTTTAGACATAATTGAGAACGACATTTCTACCCATCTATTTTGCTATTTACGTAAAACAATAATCTTCTGCGTTGATCTCAATCGGTATACAAGCAAATTCATTTATGTCATTCTGCCCTGACTAAACTAACAGACGCATAGCCATTCGCTTTTAAAGCAGATAAAATCAATGGCGTTGTCTCTATAGATTAATATGTATTAAGAACACAAATTTTGTATCTAGGTAAGAAATAATTATAAAACATTTGTTTCTATTCCGTAGAATCATGTCTAAATAATACATCCCACCCCACCCAACCCATGACCAGAGAACATAAAAAATACACATTTGGATAGATTCAGTGTTTGGTTTAAAATATGTTATATAAAAATTAAGAGCATTCCGAAAATAGAGAATACATTTCATATATCTGCAAAGGTGAATGAGCTATTGGAAGAATTTGATGGATGGGAAGCGAGCGAGAGAGAGAGAGAGAGAGATAGAGATTGACAGACTGACCATATTTCAATTTCAGCAGACCACTCGGTGTAAAAATGGACGTGAAACTATGCGACGGCAGATCTTCGTCTATGCAGTTTGCAGTTGGTATCTGAAAATTATACTTGAGTATAGACGGTAAATCGAATCAAAGCACTGTGCATATCGAGAAATCAGTTGCATAAAAAGAATTACTAAACTATATTTTCTTTTGCAAACATGGGTGATTGACAGATACCGATGAGAATAGAACTTTACCTAGAAACTCTTGAGGTTCAGCGGTGTATCATATTCATGAATATTGCTCATTTATTTGATTAAAAAAATCAAGATTGGAAGAGAAATGTTAGCTATACAGACTGAACAGGGGGCCATAATATCTACAAAAGTGATAGTAAACTGAAACATTCTACATATGACCTCTCTCTTTCTCTTTCTCTCCCTCTCTCTCTCTCTCTCTCTGTATATATTTATATATATATATATATATATATATATATAAAGAGGGACAGACAGACAGACAGTCTAAGAGACTCTTCATTCAGCGCCCTGTGCATATTCTGTCTTTTCTATCATAAGTATAACTTGACTTTTCGTGATGAAATAGACACGCAATTTTTTTTTAGATTTGCCAGATTTGTTTCGTTTATAAAAAGAAAAGTGGTAAAGAGAATAAAGTACATCCTTAGATTTCAAATCTTTATACGTAAAAATAACAAATAGCTAACATTTCTCTTTGAAATCTAGCTTTTTTTGTTACTATAACTCTCTAACGTGTTCGGTGCTATGGATGTCGCATATTGTCCTATCTATCTATCTATCTATCTATCTATCTATCTATCTATCTATCTATCTATCTATCTATCTATCTAACTATCTATCTATCTATCTATCTATCTATCTATCTATCTATCTATCTATCTATCTATCTATCTATCTATCTAGTTTCATTCCATCTACCCTTCTGGAACTGTGTTCTAAACCAACTAACTCTCACCAGTTTCTGCTCCCAACCAGCTGACACCCCTGGCACGTAATAAAAACTCTTTCTTCTCTTCTTTACGGCAAGCCACTTCATATATATATATATATATATATATATATATATATATATATATATATATATATATATATATATTATATATATATATATATATCTATCTATATCTATATCTATATATATATCTATTTATATATATATATATATATATATATATATATATATATATATATATATATATATATATATATAGACGCAAACATTGACAATGGAGCAAATACAACACATTTTCCGAACGATTCGAGCTAAACAAACTCTTTGTCAGAGGAAAACATAACTTACATCAGCAAAACAAACACTAATCACAAAAGCCAAGAGCAACTCAGCCCTCCAACATGTTTGAATGAGAGGGGTAATTTTAAAACAAGAGGTAAATAATAGAAGAAAGAAAGAAGCGATAATTTAACAAAGTCTTAAAATGGGTAAAATACAAAACTCTATTTTGCGCTGTCTTCAGACAACATATGTTTACAACGAAAATCAAAAGTGAGACGATCGCATAGAGAACACACACACACACACACACACACAGACACACATATATATATATATATATATATATATATATATATATATATATATATATATATATATATATATGAGTGTGTCTGTGTGTGTGTGTCGGGTGCGGGGAGGGTGTGTGTGGACTGGAGGTGTCTTTAAACTGGAAACGGCGTGAGGTAATTTCTTGGTATAACGATTTGAACAAGGTCTCCCTCACGGGACAATGGAAAAGGGGTGTTTTGATACTGCCAATCCGCTAGAAGTAGAGTATTAAGAATCTTGCACCTAAATAAAGCTTCAACTTTTGTCATGAGCAATGAACCGGCTCATGCATTTGTTTGTAACAAAAATAAAGATATGCGGACAGGCACAAAATACATGGATATATGGACAGCTAGAGAAAGAGAGACAGAGAGCGCGAGAGGAATACATCGTGTAAATCACGATAAAACAAAATTCAATGCAATGGAACATTTGCTAAAAGAAGTACCTTATACTGAAGTCGTATTCTGCACTCTATGAGAAAAAACGATTGAGTAAACCAAACAATCAAGTCAATGACACTTAACTAAAATCATCCAAGATGTAACACTGAGTGTTCAAAAGTTTTAAAAGTTTTAAACGGCGAAGAATTTAATAACTTTTCTTCGGTGGTGTCAGACAGTCGCATGTATAAATATTTTATAATCCATATGGTATTGTGTTCCACTTGAAAGTAACCCTTAAAAACAGAAGGACAATGAGGCATGGACATGCTTCTGTTAGTTACCATCATGATAAAGATTACTTGACAAAAGTTTTATCAATGAACTGTAAATTACTAATGTATATTCCGCATATGTATTCTAACACTACAAAGTACACTCATGCGAGTAAATTCACTAATATGAGAAAAATTCACTAATGCATACAACAAGATGATTCCAACGCAAGAAATGAATAAATAAAAATCACTAAACAATTAAAGTACTAGTATGTCTATACGTAAGGTATGATTACTTTTTTAAAAAGAACAAATGTTTATATTGCAAACAAATCATGCAAAGTGATAGATCTTCCAGAAAAAAGGTAAGTTATCCAAAGCAAATAATACATTTCCAAATTCAGGCATGTATACAACAATTTACTTTTACCAAGCTTTAAAATCACATTTTATACCTGTGTTACACATATCACCTGTTTATGTTTTACACCTGGATTAGTATGGCATCAATTGTGCAAATCAGAGATACAAACACGAACAATGCAGACATTTGGCATTAGCATGGTGTTTACCATCAACACATACATTTTTTCGTGGAATTGAAATTTACCCCCCCCCCCAAAAAAAAGCAAAACATTAGCAGTTGTATACATTTGTCCTCCATTTCGGGCTTAAGGAAATTAAGTTTGCTCTGTCAAAATAGTTCCTCCTGATCCATATAAATCAAACAAGGATAGTATACAGACACAACATTTCATTTATTGGCCATTTGATACAATTTAATATATGAATTCGTCAAGATTTAAGATTTTGAACTTTTAAGTAAGAGAAAATTACCCTAATTTCCAAGGGCTGATCTCTTCAACTGTATTAATATACTTCTGACTATTGGGCTTCAGTATGTACATAAATGTGGTGGTGTGAATTCAAAGAAAATGTTTCATCAAAATATAAGTAAGTAAAGAGAGATCGATCAAAACCTAGAAACTTCCGACTGTATTATAGAAAATGTCCATTTATGTTCATTGTAGGACATTTGTAAAATATAGAAAAATGAGTGTAAATATGCACCATATCCTCAAATCAAAACATATGCCAACTATAAGAATCTACTGAAACCCAGTCAAACAAAAATACTGTTATAAACTCAAATTCCTTCACAGTTTGTATTAAGTTGATACACGCAGCCATCTACAGAGTAAATGTCTGCTTTCATTTTTTCTAATTAACAGTGCTCCACTTGGAAGAGGACACACGCCTTTGTGCCTGTCTTATTTCAGTGTATTCTGGCACAGCACGGATATATATATATATATATATATATATAAAACTCAGTGCTACTGTAAAGTAATTCTTTTATACAATGTTAGACCATATTGTGTTGAAAAGTCTGATACAGACGCAAATTGGACCCTATGACAACCATGTTGACATAGGAAATAATTTTCTAACAACAAGGAAGAGTGAGACCGCTACCACAACAAAAGTAAATTGTGTCCTATGTCAACGTATTTACAGGCGAATGGTTTTTTTATCTAAAGCGTCAGAAAAGGTTCAATGTTTTTTGTATCTAGTAGGAAATTTATTAAGCCTTAAACTTGTATTAAAACTCGTTACTATTGAGATCTACACAACGATACACTTATGCGACAATATGTAAGATCAAATATCATGTATACAAAATGATCGTTATTATCTGTTTCCATTGTACGATATTTTCTACAGACTAAATAAAAGGGATACGGGGCAAAGTTATGTAATTACAATGTTATCATTTTGCACGAGCTACCATACTTGACATAAAAGAAACCGTTGAAAAATCCCCTTTCCAGTCCAAATTTGACTCGCATTCTTTACATTGTAAGTACATTATATAACTTTCACTGTGCACCTGTTGAACCTGATCCTCCATGACAGTAAACAATCGAACCAGCCAAAAGATCACGTTATCGTTTTTAGACCAAGCTGATTAGTTAGAATTACCTCTTCTGGTCTGTGAAATCAAAACTCCCTTGTTCCTCGTGGTGCGTGGGAAATAGAAATTCTCTCTCCCCGCGCACCAGCCCCCTCCCCTCTTTTGTAAAATACTGATGTCGTATCTATTTATCTATCTATCTATCTATCTATCTATCTATCTATCTATCTATCTATCTATCTATCTATTTTGTATGCCTTGGAACACTGATACAAAATACATGTGCTCTCTTGCTATCTTTCGATTTTTCGTCCTGGAGAAAATATGATGCAAAATACATCAGTCTCTGTTCATATGGAATATTGATACGAATGCATTATTTCAGTCACGCTGATTCCTTAGAGGAGCGTTAGGTGGAGTTCATAAAGAAAAATATAAATGGTGTACTTCTTTCTTTGATTGGCAGTACTTTATTAATAATAGCATTCATATTTCAACTTATAAAGTACTTGTCGGGAATGTTTCGAAAAATGAAACGAACTTTTCTAACAACAATGAAGAGTGAGACCGCTACCATGACAAAAGTGAATAAGTATTCCTGCTTTTACCACATACTACAGTACTAGTATATATAATGCTACCACGGCTACTCTACTATTACCACCAGTACCCTGTTTACTACCTTTATATATCACTTACACGTTAAACACTACTTCTACCACTACTACACTAATATTACATCTTTCACTACTTCTAGCCACAATTGCTTAGTGGATAAGGTGCTGGACTCACGACAAGAAGATACGGATTTAAATCCTGCCCAGGCTAGGCCGTTAGGGTGCTGTGGTTTATCTCAGGGAAAGATGCTTTCAGCAATGACCTTTGCACTATATAACCCTTCATGTGTTGATGTGCCGCTAAACACAAACCAAGCAATCACTCAATCAGTCAGTTGCTCAACCCGAACTAACATCACAACAGTACTGCTATCCTTTATTACTTCTATCACCCCTTACCACTAGTACAGAACTATCCTATTACTACCATAACTACTATGCAACTACTGCCACAATTACTATCCCTACCAGCACTGCCAATAGCAACACAACTTATACCATTTTACAGTACTATTAACTCTGCCACCACTACAACACTATATACCCTGTATCACCCCTGCTACATACAATGATATTATCGAATTACTACATCTAACACTACCACTGTTTGAACACCATTTATAGTATCACTTCACTTGTTACTACTTCTACCATCATTCTACTAAAGCTTCAATAACCCTATTACTGCTTCTAGCACGACTAAAGCTTCAATAACCCTATTACTGCTTCGATCACGACTAAAACTTCAATAACCCTAGTACTGCTTCTAGCACGACTAAAGCTTCAATAACCCTATTACTGCTTCTAGCACGACTAAAGCTTCAACAACCCTATTACTGCTTCTAGAACGACTAAACCTTCAATAACCTTATTACTGCTTCTAGAACGCATCTAGCACGACTAAAGCTTCAACAACCTTATTACTGCTTCAAGCGCGACTAAAGCTTCAATAACCCAATTAATGCTTCTAGCGCGGCTAAAGCTTCAATAACCCAATTAATGCTTCTAGCGCGGCTAAAGGTTCCACAACCCTAGTAGTGCTTCTAGCACGATTAAAGCTTCAAACAACCTAGAAGTGCTTCTAGCACGAATAAAGCTTCAACAAACCTATTACTGCTTCTAGCACGAATAAAGCTTCAAAAAACATAGTAGTGATACTAGCACGACTAAAGCTTCAAAAACCCTGTTACCGCTTCTAGCACGACTAAAGCTTCAACAACCCTTTTACTGCTTCTAGCACGACTAAAGCTTCAACAACCCTATCACTGCCTCTAGCACAACTAAAGCTTCAAAAACCCTAGTAGTGCTTCTAGCACGACTAAAGCTTCAATAACCCTATACTGCTTCCAGCACGACTAAAGCATCAGCAACCCTAGTACTGCTTCCAGCACGACTAAAGCTTCAATAACCCTACTGCTGCTTCTAGCACGACTAAAGCTTCAACAACACTATTACTGCTTCTAGCACGACTAAAGCTTCAACAACACTATTACTGCTTCTAGCACGACTAAAGCTTCAAAATCCTTAGTAGTGCTTCTAGCACGACTAAAGCTTCAACTACCCTATTACTGCTTCTAGCACGACTAAAGCTTAAACAACCCTATTAATGCCTCTAGCACGAATAAAGCTACAATAACCCTATAACTGCTCCTAGCACGACAAAAGCTTCAACATCCCTATTACTGCTTCTAGCACGACTAAAGCTACAATAACGCTATTACTGCTTCTAGCACGCTTCTAGCATGTGTTACGACTCTATGGTCTAAGAAAAATGTAACAGAAAGGAAGTGAAACCAACAAATCAAGTAAAAATCAACAAGCAATTTATTACTAGATAATTAAAATGAAAAATAAAAAAAAAGTCACTTACAGTAATTTGTTTTGAAATCCTAATAATCCAATAAGAATGATTGTTCTAATCACAAGTCCTAAATATAGAATGTTCCAAATTCACGGCTGTGTCCTTGAATGTTATGATGTGCTAATGGTCTCCAAAGTCCTGATGTACTAGAAATCTTGATGTGCTGATGTCAAAATGAAGTATTCCAAAATATCTGAATATAAGTTCACATAAATTCCAAAATCATCAATTAAAAATCCAAAATCCAAAAGTTTATGAGCACTGTTATAATCCAATGAATATTTAAAATAATTCCTCTCTTAGAATTTGGAATGAATTTTCACAACTGTAATAGCTCTTTACAAGACTGATGGTAATGTCGAACTGAATAAATGTCCACCAAACATGGTATATATAAAGATTGGTCACATGACAGAATGTTCTAGAACATGAGTCATCTTAATGGAATTTTAACTGTAAACAAAATTCAACCTTGACCTTCAAATTGAGAAAACATATTGATCAAAACAATCTAATTCAAGGACACTAGTTAAACATGTTTTTCCTGATAAACATAAACATTTAAGCAAATATTAAAGTGAAGAAACATTTACAATTTCCTAAAATATTTATAATATTATATAAACATCATACATAACACCTCCCCTCAAAGAAAAATAAAGATTTATGTAATAAAGCTTTCTTTTGAATATACATCTAATACTATAATAACCAAAATTACATAAGAACATGTTTTATGATACTGGACTTAATTACATCAAGCAATATTACATTTCTAGGCACGTGAGAGTGCATCTGCAATCACATTGTCTTTTCCCCTGATGTGTTTGATGTCAATGTTATATTCCTGCAATATCAAACTCCATCTCAACAATCTCCGATTTGTATCTTTCATTTTGTTGATGAAAGTAAGGGGATTGTGATCACTGTACACAATAATTGGAGAAAGAGCTGAGGTAACATACACTTCAAAATGCTGTAAAGCCAATATCAAAGCCAAACATTCCTTCTCAATTGTGGAATAATTTTTCTGGTGCTTGTTTAGTTTTTTAGAAAAATAACACACAGGGTGATCCACACCACTTTTGTCTTCCTGAATCAATACTCCACCAACCCCTACATCACTTGCATCAACATATAATTTAAATGATTGGCTGAAATTTGGTGCAGAAAGAACTGGTGCATTCTCAAGCTTGGCTCTTAACTTGTCAAAAGATTCCTGACACTTATCAGACCAAAAAAATTTGGTTTTCTTACTCAATAAACTTGTCAAAGGTTCAGCAATTTTGGAAAAATTGGAACAAAATTTCCGATAATATCCAGCCATACCTAGAAATCGCATCAGTTGCTTTTTACAAATTGGAACTTGAAATTCAGAGATAGCTTTGACCTTAGCTTCTATAGGTTTAACTTGACCTTGTCCCACAATATGTCCTAAAAATGTGACACAAGCATGGCAAAACTCACTTTTGCTCAAATTAATTGTCAGATTCGCATCGCTGAGTCGATCGAAGAATTTTCGAATGGTTTCCAAATGATCTTCCCAGGTGTTGTTGTAGATAATGACGTCATCGATATAAGCGTCACAATTATCAAGACCAAATGTTATCATGTTCATCAGACGTTGAAACGTTGCAGGCGAATTTTTCATTCCAAACGGCATGACTTTATATTGATAAAGTCCATCTGGAGTTACAAATGCTGAAATTTCTTTTGCCCTTTTCGTCAGTGGAATTTGCCAGAATCCTTTTAAAAGGTCAAACTTGGTGACATATTTCGCATTTCCAATTTTATCAATGCAATCGTCCATTCTTGGGATTAGAAATGAATCAGTTTTGGTGACACTGTTGACTTTTCTATAGTCAGTACACATACGGAATGTATTATCTGGCTTGGGAACAAGAATACATGGTGAACTCCAGTTACTTTTACTTGGTTCTATGAAATCATTCTCCAGTAGATACTGAATTTCTTTCTTCAGATAGTTCTGTTTGAGAGGAACATCAGGAAACAAGTGCTCATAGTCATGTAATAGCTGTTTTAGTTCATTTCTTTCCTGTTGTTGTAGATGTGAAAGTTTCTGGTCTAGGTTGTTCAATATTTCTGAATTCCGAAGATTGGTTATACCAGAGTCACTATAGTCTGATCGTACTCCATCGTTGATATCTTCACTGTGTGGGACAGGTACAACTAAATTAACAGAATAATTAGCTGGGCTATCTCTGTTAAAATATTCCTTTAACATATTTATATGACAAAGTTGTTTTTGTTTCCGTCTCCCAGGAGTGTTAATGATATAATTTAAGTCATTTACTTTCTTTTCAACAGTATAAGGACCAAAAAATTTAGCCTGAAGAGGATTCTGAGGTATGGGAAAGAGAGCCAGAACTTTGTCACTAGGTTTAAAACTCCTTTCCTGTGAATTTCTGTCATACATTAATTTCATTTTTGACTGGGTAGTGTGAAGATTAGTTCTTGCTACTTCACAGGCCTTTGACAACTTGTATTTGAAATCAGAGACATAATCAAGAAGATTAATCTTTGAGTCTTCATTTGAAAGAAGTTTCTCTTTCAATAATTTCAATGGTCCACGGACAGTATGACCAAAAACTAGTTCAAAGGGACTAAAACCCAACGACTCTTGAACTGATTCCCTAACAGCAAACAACAACAAATGAACACCCTCATCCCAATCCTTTCCTGTATCAAAGCAATATGATCGAATCATATTCTTCAAAGTTTGATGAAATCTTTCCAAAGCACCTTGACTTTCAGGGTGATAGGCAGAAGATTTAAACTGTTGGATGCCTAATTCATGCATAACTTGTTGGAAAATTCCAGACATAAAATTTGACCCTTGATCCGACTGGACAGATTTGGGAAGGCCAACAAGTGTAAAAAACTTCAACAAAGCTTTCACAATAGTTTTAGTTTTTATATTTCTCAGAGGAATTGCCTCTGGAAATCTTGTAGATGCACACATGATGGTCAACAAGTATTGGTTGCCTGACTTGGTTTTAGGTAAAGGACCAACACAGTCTACAATTATTCTACTAAATGGTTCATCAAATGCAGGAATAGGTTGCAGATGAGCCTTAGGTATCTTCTGATTGGGTTTTCCTACCATTTGACAAGTGTGACAAGATCTGCAGTATTTAGAAACATCACTTTTGAGTTTCGGCCAATAAAAATGATTCAAGATCTTGTGATAAGTCTTACGGACTCCTAAATGACCAGCCAAAGGGGTTTCATGGGCTAAATTAAGAATTTCCTGTCGATATGACTTAGGAACAACAATTTGATAGCTCACTGACCACTCGTCACCAGCGGGTAGATCAGGTGGTCTCCATTTCCTCATAAGGACCCCATTTTTCACAAAGTAACACACTGGAACTTGTGTGGGTTCAGTTTCACTAATAGCCCTCTGAAACAAACAAGATATCTCGGGATCTTGCTCCTGTTCAACGACAAGGGATTGTCGTTTGTCATCCTGATTAGAACAAAGAGAATGAGTTGCCAAAAGAGGATCACTGTGATCAATACCATTTGATTGATCAATACCTGAGGAAAAAGTGACCTCATCAAAAGACTGGCCAATACATGTGTCAGCTAAAGGAATAATATCCTGATCAACATCACTCTCAAGAGCTCTTTTTGCCATAGCTCTAGTAACTGCACAAGCAGGGTACAAATCAGGGATTTCAGTTTCGACAGGATCAACTTTCTGATCCAAACAAGGCTTGTCAGTTACAAGTGGATTAACCACAACCTTATCTCCAGCTAGGTCATTGCCTAGTAATAAATGAACACCCTCTATGGGTAAAGAAGTCACTGCCCCAACAGTCACAGATCCAGAAACTAAGTCTGATGCCAAATTTACACAATGAAGAGGAACATTTACAAAGCCGCACTCTACTCCCTGAACAAGAACACTTTCACTTGAAGAAGACTCCTCAGACAAAGGCAAAGTACCTGACAATAAAAGACTCTGAGAAGCTCCAGTGTCCCTTAATATTTTAATTGGGATAGGCTTGGCAGAATCACCAATAAGTGATATAGAACCTTCTGACATGAATGGTTCATAAGCCTCCAAAATAGAATCAGACTGGGGTTTGTTTGACCCAACAAATGTATTGCTTTCAATACAAGACCGTGACCTTGACCTCGTAGAAATAAGAGCATTTGGAAAAGCTCTGTCTTTTCTCTGTTGCTTATTTTTCAACTTGAAGCAATCAGAAATAACGTGACCTTTCGTTTTACAATAAGTGCACGTAGGAAGAGATAAGGATTTCTGATCAGTCTTATCAGATGTTTGATTCCTAACAGTTGTGCTGTTGTGAAATTTGGAAGTACTCGAATGAGATTGAAATGGTTTTTTACCAGAAAACTGCTGAGAGGACGACTTATTGCCAAATTAAATTTTGTGAGTCAAGGAATAATCATCAGCCATACGAGCAGCATTTTCCAAAGTTTCCACATTCTGCTCATCAAGATATGTTTTAACATCACTATGGATGCACCTCTTGAACTCTTCAATTAACTTTCTCATGCACTCTATCCCCTCCTGGATAGGTTTTGAAATGAAATTCTGAACATTAGATGCCATAGTAAATGCTTGTTGGTTTCACACAAAAAAAATTCTCTATTTAAAAATCTTTGCCAAAGACAAAAAAAAAATTCCAAGACAAAATCAATATTAATTTCAAAGATAAATTTAATATCTCTAATATGCTTTAAAGAAATTCAGATCCCGGAACGACGAGCCCCCAATTTCTGTTACGACTCTATGGTCTGAGAAAAATGTAACAGAAAGAAAGTGAAACCAACAAATCAAGTAAAAATCAACAAGCAATTTATTACTAGATAATTAAAATGAAAAATCAAAAAAAAGTCACTTACAGTAATGTGTTTTGAAATCCTAATAATCCAATAAGAATGATTGTTCTAATCACAAGTCCTAAATATAGAATGTTCCAAATTCACGGCTGTGTCCTTGAATGTTATGATGTGCTAATGGTCTCCAAAGTCCTGATGTACTAGAAATCTAGATGTGCTGATGTCAAAATGAAGTATTCCAAAATATCTGAATATAAGTTCACATAAATTCCAAAATCATCAATTAAAAATCCAAAATCCAAAAGTTTATGAGCACTGTTATAATCCAATGAATATTTAAAATAATTCCTCTCTTAGAATTTGGAATGAATTTTCACAACTGTAATAGCTCTTTACAAGACTGATGGTAATGTCGAACTGAATAAATGTCCACCAAACATGGTATATATAAAGATTGGTCACATGACAGAATGTTCTAGAACATGAGTCATCTTAATGGAATTTTAACTGTAAACAAAATTCAACCTTGACCTTCAAATTGAGAAAACATATTGATCAAAACAACCTAATTCAAGGACACTAGTTAAACATGTTTTTCTGGATAAACATAAAAATTTAAGCAAATATTAAAGTGAAGAAACATTTACAATTTCCTAAAATATTTATAATATTATATAAACATCATACATAACACCTCCCCTCATAAAGAAAAAGAAAGATTTATGTAATAAAGCTTTCTTTTGAATATACATCTAATACTATAATAACCAAAATTACATTAGAACATTTTTTATGATACTGGACTTAATTACATCAAACAATATTACATTTCTAGCCACGTGAGAGTGCATCTGCAATCACATTGTCTTTTCCCCTGATGTGTTTGATGTCAATGTTATATTCCTGCAATATCAAACTCCATCTCAACAATCTCCGATTTGTATCTTTCATTTTGTTGATGAAAGTAAGGGGATTGTGATCACTGTACACAATAATTGGAGAAAGAGCTGAGGTAACATACACTTCAAAATGCTGTAAAGCCAATATCAAAGCCAAACATTCCTTCTCAATTGTGGAATAATTTTTCTGGTGCTTGTTTAGTTTTTTAGAAAAATAACACACAGGGTGATCCACACCACTTTTGTCTTCCTGAATCAATACTCCACCAACCCCTACATCACTTGCATCAACATATAATTTAAATGATTGGCTGAAATTTGGTGCAGAAAGAACTGGTGCATTCTCAAGCTTGGCTCTTAACTTGTCAAAAGATTCCTGACACTTATCAGACCAAAAAAATTTGGTTTTCTTACTCAATAAACTTGTCAAAGGTTCAGCAATTTTGGAAAAATTGGAACAAAATTTCCGATAATATCCAGCCATACCTAGAAATCGCATCAGTTGCTTTTTACAAATTGGAACTTGAAATTCAGAGATAGCTTTGACCTTAGCTTCTATAGGTTTAACTTGACCTTGTCCCACAATATGTCCTAAAAATGTGACACAAGCATGGCAAAACTCACTTTTGCTCAAATTAATTGTCAGATTCGCATCGCTGAGTCGATCGAAGAATTTTCGAATGGTTTCCAAATGATCTTCCCAGGTGTTGTTGTAGATAATGACGTCATCGATATAAGCGTCACAATTATCAAGACCAAATGTTATCATGTTCATCAGACGTTGAAACGTTGCAGGCGAATTTTTCATTCCAAACGGCATGACTTTATATTGATAAAGTCCATCTGGAGTTACAAATGCTGAAATTTCTTTTGCCCTTTTCGTCAGTGGAATTTGCCAGAATCCTTTTAAAAGGTCAAACTTGGTGACATATTTCGCATTTCCAATTTTATCAATGCAATCGTCCATTCTTGGGATTAGAAATGAATCAGTTTTGGTGACACTGTTGACTTTTCTATAGTCAGTACACATACGGAATGTATTATCTGGCTTGGGAACAAGAATACATGGTGAACTCCAGTTACTTTTACTTGGTTCTATGAAATCATTCTCCAGTAGATACTGAATTTCTTTCTTCAGATAGTTCTGTTTGAGAGGAACATCAGGAAACAAGTGCTCATAGTCATGTAATAGCTGTTTTAGTTCATTTCTTTCCTGTTGTTGTAGATGTGAAAGTTTCTGGTCTAGGTTGTTCAATATTTCTGAATTCCGAAGATTGGTTATACCAGAGTCACTATAGTCTGATCGTACTCCATCGTTGATATCTTCACTGTGTGGGACAGGTACAACTAAATTAACAGAATAATTAGCTGGGCTATCTCTGTTAAAATATTCCTTTAACATATTTATATGACAAAGTTGTTTTTGTTTCCGTCTCCCAGGAGTGTTAATGATATAATTTAAGTCATTTACTTTCTTTTCAACAGTATAAGGACCAAAAAATTTAGCCTGAAGAGGATTCTGAGGTATGGGAAAGAGAGCCAGAACTTTGTCACTAGGTTTAAAACTCCTTTCCTGTGAATTTCTGTCATACATTAATTTCATTTTTGACTGGGTAGTGTGAAGATTAGTTCTTGCTACTTCACAGGCCTTTGACAACTTGTATTTGAAATCAGAGACATAATCAAGAAGATTAATCTTTGAGTCTTCATTTGAAAGAAGTTTCTCTTTCAATAATTTCAATGGTCCACGGACAGTATGACCAAAAACTAGTTCAAAGGGACTAAAACCCAACGACTCTTGAACTGATTCCCTAACAGCAAACAACAACAAATGAACACCCTCATCCCAATCCTTTCCTGTATCAAAGCAATATGATCGAATCATATTCTTCAAAGTTTGATGAAATCTTTCCAAAGCACCTTGACTTTCAGGGTGATAGGCAGAAGATTTAAACTGTTGGATGCCTAATTCATGCATAACTTGTTGGAAAATTCCAGACATAAAATTTGACCCTTGATCCGACTGGACAGATTTGGGAAGGCCAACAAGTGTAAAAAACTTCAACAAAGCTTTCACAATAGTTTTAGTTTTTATATTTCTCAGAGGAATTGCCTCTGGAAATCTTGTAGATGCACACATGATGGTCAACAAGTATTGGTTGCCTGACTTGGTTTTAGGTAAAGGACCAACACAGTCTACAATTATTCTACTAAATGGTTCATCAAATGCAGGAATAGGTTGCAGATGAGCCTTAGGTATCTTCTGATTGGGTTTTCCTACCATTTGACAAGTGTGACAAGATCTGCAGTATTTAGAAACATCACTTTTGAGTTTCGGCCAATAAAAATGATTCAAGATCTTGTGATAAGTCTTACGGACTCCTAAATGACCAGCCAAAGGGGTTTTCATGGGCTAAATTAAGAATTTCCTGTCGATATGACTTAGGAACAACAATTTGATAGCTCACTGACCACTCGTCACCAGCGGGTAGATCAGGTGGTCTCCATTTCCTCATAAGGACCCCATTTTTCACAAAGTAACACACTGGAACTTGTGTGGGTTCAGTTTCACTAATAGCCCTCTGAAACAAACAAGATATCTCGGGATCTTGCTCCTGTTCAACGACAAGGGATTGTCGTTTGTCATCCTGATTAGAACAAAGAGAATGAGTTGCCAAAAGAGGATCACTGTGATCAATACCATTTGATTGATCAATACCTGAGGAAAAAGTGACCTCATCAAAAGACTGGCCAATACATGTGTCAGCTAAAGGAATAATATCCTGATCAACATCACTCTCAAGAGCTCTTTTTGCCATAGCTCTAGTAACTGCACAAGCAGGGTACAAATCAGGGATTTCAGTTTCGACAGAATCAACTTTCTGATCCAAACAAGGCTTGTCAGTTACAAGTGGATTAACCACAACCTTATCTCCAGCTAGGTCATTGCCTAGTAATAAATGAACACCCTCTATGGGTAAAGAAGTCACTGCCCCAACAGTCACAGATCCAGAAACTAAGTCTGATGCCAAATTTACACAATGAAGAGGAACATTTACAAAGCCGCACTCTACTCCCTGAACAAGAACACTTTCACTTGAAGAAGACTCCTCAGACAAAGGCAAAGTACCTGACAATAAAAGACTCTGAGAAGCTCCAGTGTCCCTTAATATTTTAATTGGGATAGGCTTGGCAGAATCACCAATAAGTGATATAGAACCTTCTGACATGAATGGTTCATAAGCCTCCAAAATAGAATCAGACTGGGGTTTGTTTGACCCAACAAATGTATTGCTTTCAATACAAGACCGTGACCTTGACCTCGTAGAAATAAGAGCATTTGGAAAAGCTCTGTCTTTTCTCTGTTGCTTATTTTTCAACTTGAAGCAATCAGAAATAACGTGACCTTTCGTTTTACAATAAGTGCACGTAGGAAGAGATAAGGATTTCTGATCAGTCTTATCAGATGTTTGATTCCTAACAGTTGTGCTGTTGTGAAATTTGGAAGTACTCGAATGAGATTGAAATGGTTTTTTACCAGAAAACTGCTGAGAGGACGACTTATTGCCAAATTAAATTTTGTGAGTCAAGGAATAATCATCAGCCATACGAGCAGCATTTTCCAAAGTTTCCACATTCTGCTCATCAAGATATGTTTTAACATCACTATGGATGCACCTCTTGAACTCTTCAATTAACTTTCTCATGCACTCTATCCCCTCCTGGATAGGTTTTGAAATGAAATTCTGAACATTAGATGCCATAGTAAATGCTTGTTGGTTTCACACAAAAAAATTCTCTATTTAAAAATCTTTGCCAAAGACAAAAAAAAAATTCCAAGACAAAATCAATATTAATTTCAAAGATAAATTTAATATCTCTAATATGCTTTAAAGAAATTCAGATCCCGGAACGACGAGCCCCCAATTTCTGTTACGACTCTATGGTCTGAGAAAAATGTAACAGAAAGAAAGTGAAACCAACAAATCAAGTAAAAATCAACAAGCAATTTATTACTAGATAATTAAAATGAAAAATCAAAAAAAAGTCACTTACAGTAATGTGTTTTGAAATCCTAATAATCCAATAAGAATGATTGTTCTAATCACAAGTCCTAAATATAGAATGTTCCAAATTCACGGCTGTGTCCTTGAATGTTATGATGTGCTAATGGTCTCCAAAGTCCTGATGTACTAGAAATCTAGATGTGCTGATGTCAAAATGAAGTATTCCAAAATATCTGAATATAAGTTCACATAAATTCCAAAATCATCAATTAAAAATCCAAAATCCAAAAGTTTATGAGCACTGTTATAATCCAATGAATATTTAAAATAATTCCTCTCTTAGAATTTGGAATGAATTTTCACAACTGTAATAGCTCTTTACAAGACTGATGGTAATGTCGAACTGAATAAATGTCCACCAAACATGGTATATATAAAGATTGGTCACATGACAGAATGTTCTAGAACATGAGTCATCTTAATGGAATTTTAACTGTAAACAAAATTCAACCTTGACCTTCAAATTGAGAAAACATATTGATCAAAACAACCTAATTCAAGGACACTAGTTAAACATGTTTTTCTGGATAAACATAAAAATTTAAGCAAATATTAAAGTGAAGAAACATTTACAATTTCCTAAAATATTTATAATATTATATAAACATCATACATAACACCTCCCCTCCTAAAGAAAAAGAAAGATTTATGTAATAAAGCTTTCTTTTGAATATACATCTAATACTATAATAACCAAAATTACATAAGAACATGTTTTATGATACTGGACTTAATTACATCAAGCAATATTACATTTCTAGCCACGTGAGAGTGCATCTGCAATCACATTGTCTTTTCCCCTGATGTGTTTGATGTCAATGTTATATTCCTGCAATATCAAACTCCATCTCAACAATCTCCGATTTGTATCTTTCATTTTGTTGATGAAAGTAAGGGGATTGTGATCACTGTACACAATAATTGGAGAAAGAGCTGAGGTAACATACACTTCAAAATGCTGTAAAGCCAATATCAAAGCCAAACATTCCTTCTCAATTGTGGAATAATTTTTCTGGTGCTTGTTTAGTTTTTTAGAAAAATAACACACAGGGTGATCCACACCACTTTTGTCTTCCTGAATCAATACTCCACCAACCCCTACATCACTTGCATCAACATATAATTTAAATGATTGGCTGAAATTTGGTGCAGAAAGAACTGGTGCATTCTCAAGCTTGGCTCTTAACTTGTCAAAAGATTCCTGACACTTATCAGACCAAAAAAATTTGGTTTTCTTACTCAATAAACTTGTCAAAGGTTCAGCAATTTTGGAAAAATTGGAACAAAATTTCCGATAATATCCAGCCATACCTAGAAATCGCATCAGTTGCTTTTTACAAATTGGAACTTGAAATTCAGAGATAGCTTTGACCTTAGCTTCTATAGGTTTAACTTGACCTTGTCCCACAATATGTCCTAAAAATGTGACACAAGCATGGCAAAACTCACTTTTGCTCAAATTAATTGTCAGATTCGCATCGCTGAGTCGATCGAAGAATTTTCGAATGGTTTCCAAATGATCTTCCCAGGTGTTGTTGTAGATAATGACGTCATCGATATAAGCGTCACAATTATCAAGACCAAATGTTATCATGTTCATCAGACGTTGAAACGTTGCAGGCGAATTTTTCATTCCAAACGGCATGACTTTATATTGATAAAGTCCATCTGGAGTTACAAATGCTGAAATTTCTTTTGCCCTTTTCGTCAGTGGAATTTGCCAGAATCCTTTTAAAAGGTCAAACTTGGTGACATATTTCGCATTTCCAATTTTATCAATGCAATCGTCCATTCTTGGGATTAGAAATGAATCAGTTTTGGTGACACTGTTGACTTTTCTATAGTCAGTACACATACGGAATGTATTATCTGGCTTGGGAACAAGAATACATGGTGAACTCCAGTTACTTTTACTTGGTTCTATGAAATCATTCTCCAGTAGATACTGAATTTCTTTCTTCAGATAGTTCTGTTTGAGAGGAACATCAGGAAACAAGTGCTCATAGTCATGTAATAGCTGTTTTAGTTCATTTCTTTCCTGTTGTTGTAGATGTGAAAGTTTCTGGTCTAGGTTGTTCAATATTTCTGAATTCCGAAGATTGGTTATACCAGAGTCACTATAGTCTGATCGTACTCCATCGTTGATATCTTCACTGTGTGGGACAGGTACAACTAAATTAACAGAATAATTAGCTGGGCTATCTCTGTTAAAATATTCCTTTAACATATTTATATGACAAAGTTGTTTTTGTTTCCGTCTCCCAGGAGTGTTAATGATATAATTTAAGTCATTTACTTTCTTTTCAACAGTATAAGGACCAAAAAATTTAGCCTGAAGAGGATTCTGAGGTATGGGAAAGAGAGCCAGAACTTTGTCACTAGGTTTAAAACTCCTTTCCTGTGAATTTCTGTCATACATTAATTTCATTTTTGACTGGGTAGTGTGAAGATTAGTTCTTGCTACTTCACAGGCCTTTGACAACTTGTATTTGAAATCAGAGACATAATCAAGAAGATTAATCTTTGAGTCTTCATTTGAAAGAAGTTTCTCTTTCAATAATTTCAATGGTCCACGGACAGTATGACCAAAAACTAGTTCAAAGGGACTAAAACCCAACGACTCTTGAACTGATTCCCTAACAGCAAACAACAACAAATGAACACCCTCATCCCAATCCTTTCCTGTATCAAAGCAATATGATCGAATCATATTCTTCAAAGTTTGATGAAATCTTTCCAAAGCACCTTGACTTTCAGGGTGATAGGCAGAAGATTTAAACTGTTGGATGCCTAATTCATGCATAACTTGTTGGAAAATTCCAGACATAAAATTTGACCCTTGATCCGACTGGACAGATTTGGGAAGGCCAACAAGTGTAAAAAACTTCAACAAAGCTTTCACAATAGTTTTAGTTTTTATATTTCTCAGAGGAATTGCCTCTGGAAATCTTGTAGATGCACACATGATGGTCAACAAGTATTGGTTGCCTGACTTGGTTTTAGGTAAAGGACCAACACAGTCTACAATTATTCTACTAAATGGTTCATCAAATGCAGGAATAGGTTGCAGATGAGCCTTAGGTATCTTCTGATTGGGTTTTCCTACCATTTGACAAGTGTGACAAGATCTGCAGTATTTAGAAACATCACTTTTGAGTTTCGGCCAATAAAAATGATTCAAGATCTTGTGATAAGTCTTACGGACTCCTAAATGACCAGCCAAAGGGGTTTCATGGGCTAAATTAAGAATTTCCTGTCGATATGACTTAGGAACAACAATTTGATAGCTCACTGACCACTCGTCACCAGCGGGTAGATCAGGTGGTCTCCATTTCCTCATAAGGACCCCATTTTTCACAAAGTAACACACTGGAACTTGTGTGGGTTCAGTTTCACTAATAGCCCTCTGAAACAAACAAGATATCTCGGGATCTTGCTCCTGTTCAACGACAAGGGATTGTCGTTTGTCATCCTGATTAGAACAAAGAGAATGAGTTGCCAAAAGAGGATCACTGTGATCAATACCATTTGATTGATCAATACCTGAGGAAAAAGTGACCTCATCAAAAGACTGGCCAATACATGTGTCAGCTAAAGGAATAATATCCTGATCAACATCACTCTCAAGAGCTCTTTTTGCCATAGCTCTAGTAACTGCACAAGCAGGGTACAAATCAGGGATTTCAGTTTCGACAGGATCAACTTTCTGATCCAAACAAGGCTTGTCAGTTACAAGTGGATTAACCACAACCTTATCTCCAGCTAGGTCATTGCCTAGTAATAAATGAACACCCTCTATGGGTAAAGAAGTCACTGCCCCAACAGTCACAGATCCAGAAACTAAGTCTGATGCCAAATTTACACAATGAAGAGGAACATTTACAAAGCCGCACTCTACTCCCTGAACAAGAACACTTTCACTTGAAGAAGACTCCTCAGACAAAGGCAAAGTACCTGACAATAAAAGACTCTGAGAAGCTCCAGTGTCCCTTAATATTTTAACTGGGATAGGCTTGGCAGAATCACCAATAAGTGATATAGAACCTTCTGACATGAATGGTTCATAAGCCTCCAAAATAGAATCAGACTGGGGTTTGTTTGACCCAACAAATGTATTGCTTTCAATACAAGACCGTGACCTTGACCTCGTAGAAATAAGAGCATTTGGAAAAGCTCTGTCTTTTCTCTGTTGCTTATTTTTCAACTTGAAGCAATCAGAAATAACGTGACCTTTCGTTTTACAATAAGTGCACGTAGGAAGAGATAAGGATTTCTGATCAGTCTTATCAGATGTTTGATTCCTAACAGTTGTGCTGTTGTGAAATTTGGAAGTACTCGAATGAGATTGAAATGGTTTTTTACCAGAAAACTGCTGAGAGGACGACTTATTGCCAAATTAAATTTTGTGAGTCAAGGAATAATCATCAGCCATACGAGCAGCATTTTCCAAAGTTTCCACATTCTGCTCATCAAGATATGTTTTAACATCACTATGGATGCACCTCTTGAACTCTTCAATTAACTTTCTCATGCACTCTATCCCCTCCTGGATAGGTTTTGAAATGAAATTCTGAACATTAGATGCCATAGTAAATGCTTGTTGGTTTCACACAAAAAAAATTCTCTATTTAAAAATCTTTGCCAAAGACAAAAAAAAAATTCCAAGACAAAATCAATATTAATTTCAAAGATAAATTTAATATCTCTAATATGCTTTAAAGAAATTCAGATCCCGGAACGACGAGCCCCCAATTTCTGTTACGACTCTATGGTCTGAGAAAAATGTAACAGAAAGAAAGTGAAACCAACAAATCAAGTAAAAATCAACAAGCAATTTATTACTAGATAATTAAAATGAAAAAAAAAAAAAAAGTCACTTACAGTAATGTGTTTTGAAATCCTAATAATCCAATAAGAATGATTGTTCTAATCACAAGTCCTAAATATAGAATGTTCCAAATTCACGGCTGTGTCCTTGAATGTTATGATGTGCTAATGGTCTCCAAAGTCCTGATGTACTAGAAATCTTGATGTGCTGATGTCAAAATGAAGTATTCCAAAATATCTGAATATAAGTTCACATAAATTCCAAAATCATCAATTAAAAATCCAAAATCCAAAAGTTTATGAGCACTGTTATAATCCAATGAATATTTAAAATAATTCCTCTCTTAGAATTTGGAATGAATTTTCACAACTGTAATAGCTCTTTACAAGACTGATGGTAATGTCGAACTGAATAAATGTCCACCAAACATGGTATATATAAAGATTGGTCACATGACAGAATGTTCTAGAACATGAGTCATCTTAATGGAATTTTAACTGTAAACAAAATTCAACCTTGACCTTCAAATTGAGAAAACATATTGATCAAAACAACCTAATTCAAGGACACTAGTTAAACATGTTTTTCTGGATAAACATAAAAATTTAAGCAAATATTAAAGTGAAGAAACATTTACAATTTCCTAAAATATTTATAATATTATATAAACATCATACATAACACCTCCCCTCCTAAAGAAAAAGAAAGATTTATGTAATAAAGCTTTCTTTTGAATATACATCTAATACTATAATAACCAAAATTACATAAGAACATGTTTTATGATACTGGACTTAATTACATCAAGCAATATTACATTTCTAGGCACGTGAGAGTGCATCTGCAATCACATTGTCTTTTCCCCTGATGTGTTTGATGTCAATGTTATATTCCTGCAATATCAAACTCCATCTCAACAATCTCCGATTTGTATCTTTCATTTTGTTGATGAAAGTAAGGGGATTGTGATCACTGTACACAATAATTGGAGAAAGAGCTGAGGTAACATACACTTCAAAATGCTGTAAAGCCAATATCAAAGCCAAACATTCCTTCTCAATTGTGGAATAATTTTTCTGGTGCTTGTTTAGTTTTTTAGAAAAATAACACACAGGGTGATCCACACCACTTTTGTCTTCCTGAATCAATACTCCACCAACCCCTACATCACTTGCATCAACATATAATTTAAATGATTGGCTGAAATTTGGTGCAGAAAGAACTGGTGCATTCTCAAGCTTGGCTCTTAACTTGTCAAAAGATTCCTGACACTTATCAGACCAAAAAAATTTGGTTTTCTTACTCAATAAACTTGTCAAAGGTTCAGCAATTTTGGAAAAATTGGAACAAAATTTCCGATAATATCCAGCCATACCTAGAAATCGCATCAGTTGCTTTTTACAAATTGGAACTTGAAATTCAGAGATAGCTTTGACCTTAGCTTCTATAGGTTTAACTTGACCTTGTCCCACAATATGTCCTAAAAATGTGACACAAGCATGGCAAAACTCACTTTTGCTCAAATTAATTGTCAGATTCGCATCGCTGAGTCGATCGAAGAATTTTCGAATGGTTTCCAAATGATCTTCCCAGGTGTTGTTGTAGATAATGACGTCATCGATATAAGCGTCACAATTATCAAGACCAAATGTTATCATGTTCATCAGACGTTGAAACGTTGCAGGCGAATTTTTCATTCCAAACGGCATGACTTTATATTGATAAAGTCCATCTGGAGTTACAAATGCTGAAATTTCTTTTGCCCTTTTCGTCAGTGGAATTTGCCAGAATCTTTTTAAAAGGTCAAACTTGGTGACATATTCCGCATTTCCAATTTTATCAATGCAATCGTCCATTCTTGGGATTAGAAATGAATCAGTTTTGGTGACACTGTTGACTTTTCTATAGTCAGTACACATACGGAATGTATTATCTGGCTTGGGAACAAGAATACATGGTGAACTCCAGTTACTTTTACTTGGTTCTATGAAATCATTCTCCAGTAGATACTGAATTTCTTTCTTCAGATAGTTCTGTTTGAGAGGATTCATCCTATAAGGATGCTGTTTCACAGGCGCAGAATCTACAATGTCAACGTCATGATACATTTTATTTGTTCGTGTTGGAACATCAGGAAACAAGTGCTCATAGTCATGTAATAGCTGTTTTAGTTCATTTCTTTCCTGTTGTTGTAGATGTGAAAGTTTCTGGTCTAGGTTGTTCAATATTTCTGAATTCCGAAGATTGGTTATACCAGAGTCACTATAGTCTGATCGTACTCCATCGTTGATATCTTCACTGTGTGGGACAGGTACAACTAAATTAACAGAATAATTAGCTGGGCTATCTCTGTTAAAATATTCCTTTAACATATTTATATGACAAAGTTGTTTTTGTTTCCGTCTCCCAGGAGTGTTAATGATATAATTTAAGTCATTTACTTTCTTTTCAACAGTATAAGGACCAAAAAATTTAGCCTGAAGAGGATTCTGAGGTATGGGAAAGAGAGCCAGAACTTTGTCACTAGGTTTAAAACTCCTTTCCTGTGAATTTCTGTCATACATTAATTTCATTTTTGACTGGGTAGTGTGAAGATTAGTTCTTGCTACTTCACAGGCCTTTGACAACTTGTATTTGAAATCAGAGACATAATCAAGAAGATTAATCTTTGAGTCTTCATTTGAAAGAAGTTTCTCTTTCAATAATTTCAATGGTCCACGGACAGTATGACCAAAAACTAGTTCAAAGGGACTAAAACCCAACGACTCTTGAACTGATTCCCTAACAGCAAGCAACAACAAATGAACACCCTCATCCCAATCCTTTCCTGTATCAAAGCAATATGATCGAATCATATTCTTCAAAGTTTGATGAAATCTTTCCAAAGCACCTTGACTTTCAGGGTGATAGGCAGAAGATTTAAACTGTTGGATGCCTAGTTCATGCATAACTTGCTGGAAAATTCCAGACATAAAATTTGACCCTTGATCCGACTGGACAGATTTGGGAAGGCCAACAAGTGTAAAAAACTTCACCAAAGCTTTCACAATAGTTTTAGTTTTTATATTTCTCAGAGGAATTGCCTCTGGAAATCTTGTAGATGCACACATGATGGTCAACAAGTATTGGTTGCCTGACTTGGTTTTAGGTAAAGGACCAACACAGACTACTATTATTCTACTAAATGGTTGTAAATGAGCCTTAGGTATTTTCTGATTGGGTTTTCCTACCATTTGACAAGTGTGACAAGATCTGCAGTATTTAGAAACATCACTTTTGAGTTTCGGCCAATAAAAATGATTCAAGATCTTGTGATAAGTCTTACGGACTCCTAAATGACCAGCCAAAGGAGTTTCATGGGCTAAATTAAGAATTTCCTGTCGATATGACTTAGGAACAACAATTTGATAGCTCACTGACCACTCGTCACCAGCGGGTAGATCAGGTGGTCTCCATTTCCTCATAAGGACCCCATTTTTCACAAAGTAACACACTGGAACTTGTGTGGGTTCAGTTTCACTAATAGCCCTCTGAAACAAACAAGATATCTCGGGATCTTGCTCCTGTTCAACGACAAGGGATTGTCGTTTGTCATCCTGATTAGAACAAAGAGAATGAGTTGCCAAAAGAGGATCACTGTGATCAATACCATTTGATTGAGCAATACCTGAGGAAAAAGTGACCTCATCAAAAGACTGACCAATACATGTGTCAGCTAAAGGAATAATATCCTGATCAACATCACTCTCAAGAGCTCTTTTTGCCATAGCTCTAGTAACTGCACAAGCAGGGTACAAATCAGGGATTTCAGTTTCGACAGGATCAACTTTCTGATCCAAACAAGGCTTGTCAGTTACAAGTGGATTAACCACAACCTTATCTCCAGCTTAGGTCATTGCCTAGTAATAAATGAACACCCTCTATGGGTAAAGAAGTCACTGCCCCAACAGTCACAGATCCAGAAACTAAGTCTGATGCCAAATTTACACAATGAAGAGGAACATTTACAAAGCCGCACTCTACTCCCTGAACAAGAACACTTTCACTTGAAGAAGACTCCTCAGACAAAGGCAAAGTACCTGACAATAAAAGACTCTGAGAAGCTCCAGTGTCCCTTAATATTTTAATTGGGATAGGCTTGGCAGAATCACCAATAAGTGATATAGAACCTTCTGACATGAATGGTTCATAAGCCTCCAAAATAGAATCAGACTGGGGTTTGTTTGACCCAACAAATGTATTGCTTTCAATACAAGACCGTGACCTTGACCTCGTAGAAATAAGAGCATTTGGAAAAGCTCTGTCTTTTCTCTGTTGCTTATTTTTCAACTTGAAGCAATCAGAAATAACGTGACCTTTCGTTTTACAATAAGTGCACGTAGGAAAAGATAAGGATTTCTGATCAGTCTTATCAGATGTTTGATTCCTAACAGTTGTACTGTTGTGAAATTTGGAAGTACTCGAATGAGATTGAAATGGTTTTTTACCAGAAAACTGCTGAGAGGACGACTTATTGCCAAATTAAATTTTGTGAGTCAAGGAATAATCATCAGCCATACGAGCAGCATTTTCCAAAGTTTCCACATTCTGCTCATCAAGATATGTTTTAACATCACTATGGATGCACCTCTTGAACTCTTCAATTAACTTTCTCACGCACTCTATCCCCTCCTGGATAGGTTTCGAAATGAAATTCTGAACATTAGATGCCATAGTAAATGCTTGTTGGTTTCACACAAAAAAAGTTCTCTATTTAAAAATCTTTGCCAAAGACAAAAAAAAATTCCAAGACAAAATCAATATTAATTTCAAAGATAAATTTAATATCTCTAATATGCTTTAAAGAAATTCAGATCCCGGAACGACGAGCCCCCAATTTCTGTTACGACTCTATGGTCTAAGAAAAATGTAACAGAAAGAAAGTGAAACCAACAAATCAAGTAAATATCAACAAGCAATTTATTACTAGATAATTAAAATGAAAAATAAAAAAAAAGTCACTTACAGTAATGTGTTTTGAAATCCTAATAATCCAATAAGAATGATTGTTCTAATCACAAGTCCTAAATATAGAATGTTCCAAATTCACGGCTGTGTCCTTGAATGTTATGATGCGCTAATGGTCTCCAAAGTCCTGATGTACTAGAAATCTTGATGTGCTGATGTCAAAATGAAGTATTCCAAAATATCTGAATATAAGTTCACATAAATTCCAAAATCATCAATTAAAAATCCAAAATCCAAAAGTTTATGAGCACTGTTATAATGCAATGAATATTTAAAATAATTCCTCTCTTAGAATTTGGAATGAATTTTCACAACTGTAATAGCTCTTTACAAGACTGATGGTAATGTCGAACTGAATAAATGTCCACCAAACATGGTATATATAAAGATTGGTCACATGACAGAATGTTCTAGAACATGAGTCATCTTAATGGAATTTTAACTGTAAACAAAATTCAACCTTGACCGTCAAATTGAGAAAACATATTGATCAAAACAACCTAATTCAAGGACACTAGTTAAACATGTTTTTCCTGATAAACATAAAAATTTAAGCAAATATTAAAGTGAAGAAACATTTACAATTTCCTAAAATATTTATAATATTATATAAACATCATACATAACACATGACTAAAGCTTCAACAACCCTATTACTGCTTCTAGCACAACAAAAGCTTCAACATCCCTATTACTGCTTCTAGCACGACTAAAGCTTCAACAACCCTAATACTGCTTCTAGCACGACTAAAGCTTCAACAACTCTATTACTGCTTATAGCACGACTAAAGCGTCAACAACCCTATTACTGCTTCAAGCACGACTAAAGCTTCAACAACCCTATTACTGCTTCTAGCACGACTAAAGCTTCAACAACCCTATAACTGCTTCTAGCACGACTAAAGCTTCAATAACCTTATTACTGCTTCTAGCACGACTAAAGCTTCAATAACGCTATTACTGCTTCTAGCACGCTTCGAGCCCGACTAAAGCTTCAACGACGATATTATTGCTTCTAGCACGACTAAAGCTTCAACAACCCTATTACTGTTTCTAGCACGACAAAAGCTTCAACAACCGTAGTAGTGCTTCTAGCGTGACTAAAGCTTCAAAAACTCAAGTAGTTCTTCAATCACGACTAAAGCTTTAACAACCCTATTACTGCTTCTAGCACGACTAAAGCTTCAATAACGCTATTACTGCTTCTATCACGCTTCAAGCACGACTAAAGCTTCAACAACTCTATTACTGCTTATAGCACGACTAAAGCTTCAACATCAAAATTACTGCTTCTAACACGAGAAAAGAATCAATAACAATATTACTGCTTCTAGCACGACTAAAGCTTCAATAAGACAGTTGCTGCTTCTAATACGACTAAAGCTTCAACAACCCTATTACTGCTTCTAACACGACTAAATCTTCAATAACCCTATTACTGCTTCTAACACGCCAAAAGATTCAATAACCCTATTACTGCTTCTAGCACGACTAAAGCTTCAATAACCCTATTACTGCTTCTAACACGACTAAAGCTTAAATATCCATATTACTGCTTCTAACACGATTAAAACTTCAATAACCCTATTGCTGCTTCTAGCACGAGTAAAGCTTCAAAAACCCTATTACTGTTTCTAGCACGACTAAAGCTTCAATAACCCTATTACTGCTCATAGTACCACTAAAGCTTCAAAAACAATAGCAGTGATACTAGCACGACTAAAGCTTCAACAACCCAATTACTGCTCCTAGCACGACTAAAGCTTCAAAAACAATAGCAGTGATACTAGCACGACTAAAGCTTCAACAACCCAATTACTGCTTCTAGCACGACTAAAGCTTCAATAACCCTATTACTGCTTCTAGAACGACTAAAGCTACAACAACCCTATTACTGCTTCTAGCATGACCAAAGCTTCAGCATCCCTATTACTGCTTCTAGCACGACTAAAGCTTCAATAACCCTATTGATGCTTCTAACACGACTAAAGCTTCAATAACCCTATTACTGCTTCTAGCAGGACTAAAGCTTCAATAACCCTATTACTTTTTCTAGCACGACTAAAGCTTCAATAACCCTATTACTGCTTCTATAACGACTAAAGAATCAATAACCCTATTACTGCTTCTATCACGACTAAAGCTTCAATAACCCTATTACTGCTTCTAACACGACTATAGCTTCAACAACCCTATTATTGCTTCTAACACGACTAAAGCTTCAACAACCCTATTACTGCTTCTAACACGATAAAGCTTCAATAACCCTATTACTACTTCTAACACGACTAAAGCTTCAACAACCCTATTATTGCTTCTAGCACGACCAAAGCTTCAACAACCCTATTACTGCTTCTAGCACAACTAAATCTTCAATAACCCTATTTCTGCTTCTAACACGACTAAAACTTCAATAACCCTTTTACTGCTTCTAACACGACTAAAGCTTCAATAACCCTATTACTGCTTCTAACACGGCTAAAACTTCAACAACCCTATTACTGCTTCTAACACGACTAAAGCTTCAATAACCCTATTACTGCTTCTAACACGACAAAAGCTTCAATAACCCTATTACTGCTCCTAGCACGACTAAAGCTTCAAGAACCATAACAGTTATACTAGCACGACTAAAGCTTCAACAACCCTATTACTGCTTCTAGCACGACTAAAGCTTCAATAACCCTATTACTGCTTCTAACACGACTAAAGCTTCAATAACCCTATTACTGCTTCTAGCGCGACTGAAGCTTCAATAACCCTATTACTGCTTCTAGCACGACTAAAGCTTCAACAACCCTAATACTGCTTCTAACACGACTAAAGCTTCAATAACCCTATTACTGCTTCTAGCACGACTAAAGCTTCAATAACCCTATTACTGCTGCTACCACGACTAAAGCTTCAATAACCATATTACTTCTTCTAGCACGACTAAAGCTTCAATAACCCTATTACTGCTTCTAGCACGACTAAAGCTTCAATAACACTATTACTGCTTCTATCACGACTAAAGCTTCAAATGCCTATTAGGCTTCTAACACGACTAAAGATTCAATAGCCCTATTACTGCTTCTAACACGTCTAAAGCTTCAATAACCCTATTAATGCTTCTAACACGACTTAAGCTTCAATAACCCTATTACTGCTTCTAACACGACTAAAGCTTCAATAACCCTATTACTGCTTCTAGCACTTCCAAAGCTTCAACAACCCTATTACAGCTTCTAGCACGACTAAAGCTTCAATAACCCCATTACTGCTTCTAACACGACTAAAGCTTCAATAACCCTATTACTGCTTCTGACACGACTAAAACTTCAATAACTCTATTACTGCTTCTAACACGACAAAAGCTTCAATAACCCTATTACTGCTCCTAGCACGACTAAAGCTTCAAGAACCATAACAGTTATACTAGCACGACTAAAGCTTCAACAACCCTATTACTGCTTCTAGCACGACTAAAGCTTCAATAACCCTATTACTGCTTCTACCACGACTAAAGCTTCAATAACCCTATTATTGCTTCTAGCACGACTAAAGCTTCAACAACCCCAATACTGCTTCTAGCACGACTAAAGTTTCAATAACCCTATTACTGCTTCTAGCACGACTAAAGCTGCATTAACCCTATTACTGCTTCTAGCACGACTAAAGCTTCAATAACCCTATTACTGCTCCTAGCACTACTATAGCTTCAAAAACCATATTAGTGATTCTAACACGACTAAAGCTTCAATAACCCTATTACTGCTCCTAGCACTACTAAAGCTTCAAAAACCATATTAGTGATACTAGCGCGAAGAAGGCTTCAACAACCCTATTGCAGCTTCTAGCACGACTAAAGCTTCAATAACCCTATTACTGCTTCTAACACGACAAAAAATTCAATAACCCTATTACTGCTTCTAACACGACTAAAGCTTCAATAACCCTATTACTGCTTCTGACACGACTAAAACTTCAATAACCCTATTACTGCTTCTAACACGACTAAAGCTTCAATAATCCTATTACTGCTTCTAGCACGACTAAAGCTTCAATAACACTTTTACTGCTTCTAACACGGCTAAACCTTCAATAACCCTATTACTGCTCCTTGCCCTACTAAAGCTTCAAAAACGATATTAGTGATACTAGCGCGAAGAAAGCTTCAACAACCCTATTACAGCTTCTAGCACGACTAAAGCTTCAATAACCCCATTACTGCTTCTAACACGACTAAAGCTTCAATAACCCTATTACTGCTTCTGACACGACTAAAACTTCAATAACCCTATTACTGCTTCTAACACGACAAAAGCTTCAATAACCCTATTACTGCTCCTAGCACGACTAAAGCTTCAAGAACCATAACAGTTATACTAGCACGACTAAAGCTTCAACAACCCTATTACTGCTTCTAGCACGACTAAAGCTTCAATAACCCTACTACTGCTTCTAACACGACTAAAGCTTCAGTAACCCTATTACTGCTACTAGCGCGACTGAAGCTTCAATAACCCTATTACTGCTTCTAGCACGACTAAAGCTTCAACAACCCTAATACTGCTTCTAGCACGACTAAAGTTTCATTAACCCTATTACTGCTTCTAGCACGACTAAAGCTTCAATAACCCTATTACTGCTTCTAGCAAGGCTAAAGCTTCAATAACACGATTACTGCTTCTAACACGACTAAAGCTTCAAAAACCCTATTATTGCTTCTAACACGACTAAAGCTTCAATAACCCTATTACTGCTTCTAGCACGACTAAATCTTCAATAACCCTATTACTGCTTCTAACACGACTAAAGCTTCAATATCCCTATTACTGCTTCTAGCACGACTAAAGCTTCAATAACCCTATTACTGCTTCTAGCACGACTAAATCTTCAATAACCCTATTACTGCTTCAAACACGACTAAAGCTTCAATAACCCTATTACTGCTTCTATCACGACTAAAGCTTCAAATGCCTATTACTGCTTCTAACACGACTAAAGATTCAATAACCCTATTACTGCTTCTAACACGACTAAAGCTTCAATAACCCTATTAATGCTTCTAACACGACTAAAGCTTCAATAACCCTATTACTGCTTCTAGCAGGACTAAAGCTTCAATAACCCTATTACTGCTTCTAGCACGACCAAAGCTTCAATAACCCTATTACTGCTTCTATAACGACTAAAGCTTCAATAACCCTATTACTGCTTCTATCACGACTAAAGCTTCAATAACCCTATTAATGCTTCTAACACGACTATAGCTTCAACAACCCTATTACAGCTTCTAACACGACTAAAGCTTCAACAACCCTATTACTGCTTCTAACACGATAAAGCTTCAATAACCCTATTACTGCTTCTAACACGACTAAAGCTTCAACAACCCTATTATTGCTTCTAGCACGACTAAAGCTTCAAATGCCTATTACTGCTTCTAACACGACTTAAGCTTCAATAACCCTATTACTGCTTCTAACACGACCAAAGCTTCAATAACCCTATTACTGCTTCTAACACGACCAAAGCTTCAATAACCCTATTACTGCTTCTAGCACGACTAAAGCTTCAATAACCCTATTACTGCTTCTAGCACGACTAAAGCTTCAATAACCCTATTACTGCTTCTAGCACAACTAAAGCTTCAATAACCCTATTCCTGCTGCTAGCCCTACTAAAGCTTCAAAAACCATATTAGTGATACTAGCGCGAAGAAAGCTTCAACAACCCTATTACAGCTTCTAGCACGACTAAAGCTTCAGTAACCCTGTTACTGCTTCTAGCGCGACTAAAGCTTCTTCAATCCACTTACTGCTTCTAGTACGACTAAACCTTCAACAACCCTAATACTGCTTCTAGCACGACTAAAGTTTCAATAACCCTATTACTGCTTCTAGCACGACTAAAGCTTCAATAACCCCATTATTGCTTCTAGCACGACTAAAGCTTCAATAACCCAATTACTGCTCCTAGCACGACTAACGCTTCAAGAACCATAACAGTTATACTAGCAAGACTAAAGCTTCAACAACCCTATTACTGCTTCTAGCACGACTAAAGCTTCAATAACCCTATTACTGCTTCTACCACGACTAAAGCTTCAATAACCCTATTACTGCTTCTAGCACGACTAAAGCTTCAACAACCCCAATACTGCTTCTAGCACGACTAAAGTTTCAATAACCCTATTACTGCTTCTAGCACGACTAAAGCTGCATTAACCCTATTACTGCTTCTAGCACGACTAAAGCTTCAATAACCCTATTACTGCTCCTAGCACTACTAAAGCTTCAAAAACCATATTAGTGATTCTAAGACGACTAAAGCTTCAATAACCCTATTACTGCTCCTAGCACTACTAAAGCTTCAAAAACCATATTAGTGATACTAGCGCGAAGAAGGCTTCAACAACCCTATTACAGCTTCTAGCACGACTAAAGCTTCAATAACCCTATTACTGCTTCTAACACGACAAAAGCTTCAATAACCCTATTACTGCTTCTAACACGACTAAAGCTTCAATAACCCTATTACTGCTTCTGACACGACTAAAACTTCAATAACCCTATTACTGCTTCTAAAACGACTAAAGCTTCAATAATCCTATTACTGCTTCTAGCACGACTATAGCTTCAATAACATTTTTACTGCTTCTAACACGGCTAAAACTTCAACAACCCTATTACTGCTTCTAACACGACTAAAGCTTCAATAACCCTATTACTGCTTCTAACACGACAAAAGCTTCAATAACCCTATTACTGCTCCTAGCACGACTAAAGATTCAAGAACCATAACAGTTATACTAGCACGACTAAAGCTTCAACAACCCTATTACTGCTTCTAGCACGACTAAAGCTTCAATAACCCTATTACTGCTTCTAACACGATTAAAGCTTCAATAACCCTATTACTGCTTCTAGCGCGACTAAAGCTTCAATAACCCTATTACTGCTTCTAGCACGACTAAAGCTCCAACAACCCTAATACTGCTTCTAGCACGACTAAAGTTTCAATAACCCTATTACTGCTTCTAGCACGACTAAAGCTTCAATAACAATATTACTGCTACTAGCAAGACTAAAGCTTCAATAACCCTATTACTGCTTCTAACACGACTAAATCTTATATAACCCTATTACTGCTTCTAACACGACTAAAGCTTCAACAACCCTATTACTGCTTCTAACACGACCAAAGCTTCAATAACCTTATTACTGCTTCTAACACGACTAAAGCTTCAATAACCCTATTACTGCTTCTACCACGACTAAAGCTTCAATAACCATATTACTGCTTCTAGCACGTCTAAAGCTTCAATAACCCTATTACTGCTTCTAGCACGACTAAAGCTTCAATAACACTATTACTGCTTCTATCACGACTAAAGCTTCAAATGCCTATTAGGCTTCTCACACGACTAAAGATTCAATAACCCTATTACTGCTTCTAACACAACTAAAGCTTCAAGAACCCTATTAATGCTTCTAACACGACTTAAGCTTCAATAACCCTATTACTGCTTCTAACACAACTAAAGCTTCAATAACCCTATTACTGCTTCTAGCACGACTAAAGCTTCAATAACCCTATTACTGCTCCTAGCCCTACTAAAGCTTCAAAAACGATATTGGCGATACTAGCGCGAAGAAAGCTTTAACAACCCTATTACAGCTTCTAGCACGACCAAAGCTTCAATAACCCCATTACTTCTTCTAACACGACTAAAGCTTCAATAACCCTATTACTGCTTCTGACACGACTAAAACTTCAATAACCCTATTACTGCTTCTAACACGATTAAAGCTTCAATAACCCTATTACTGCTTCTAGCGCGACTAAAGCTTCAATAACCCTATTACTGCTTCTAGCACGACCAAAACTCCAACAACCCTAATACTGCTTCTAGCACGACTAAAGTTTCAGTAACCCTATTACTGCTTCTAGCACGACTAAAGCTTTAATAACAATATTACTGCTACTAGCAAGACTAAAGCTTCAATAACACTATTACTGCTTTTAACACGACTAAATCTTCAATAACCCTATTACTGCTTCTAACACGACTAAAGCTTCAACAACCCTATTATTGCTTCTAACACGACCAAAGCTTCAATAACCTTATTACTGCTACTAACACGACTAAAGCTTCAATAACCCTATTACTGCTTCTACCACGACTAAAGCTTCAATAACCATATTACTGCTTCTAACACTTCTTAAGCTTCAATAACCCTATTACTGCTTCTAACACGACTAAAGCTTCAATAACCCTATTACTGCTTCTAGCACGACTAAAGCTTCAATAACCCTATTACTGCTTCTAGCACGACTAAAGCTTCAATAACCCTATTACTGCTCCTAGCCCTACTAAAGCTTCAAAAACGATATTAGTGATACTAGCGCGAAGAAAGCTTCAACAACCCTATTACAGCTTCTAGCACGACTAAAGCTTCAATAACCCCATTACTGCTTCTAACACGACTAAAGCTTCAATAACCCTATTACTGCTTCTGACACGACTAAAACTTCAATAACCCTATTACTGCTTCTAACACGACAAAAGATTGAATAACCCTATTACTGCTCCTAGCACGACTAAAGCTTCAAGAACCATAACAGTTATACTAGCACGACTAAAGCTTCAAAAACCCTATTACTGCTTCTAGCACGACTAAAGCTTCAATAACCCTACTACTGCTTATAACACGACTAAAGCTTCAGTAACCCTATTACTGCTTCTAGTTCGACTGAAGCTTCAATAACCCTATTACTGCTTCTAGCACGACTAAAGCTTCAACAACCCTAATACTGCTTCTAGCACGACTAAAGTTTCATTAACCCTATTACTGCTTCTAGCACGACTAAAGCTTCAATAACCCTATTACTGCTTCTAGCAAGACTAAAGCTTCAATAACCCGATTACTGCTTCTAACACGACTAAAGCTTCAAAAACCCTATTATTGCTTCTAACACGACTAAAGCTTCAATAACCCTATTACTGCTTCTAGCACGACTAAAGCTTCAATAACCCTATTACTGCTTCTAGCACGACTAAAGCTTCAATAACCCTATTACTGCTTCTAGCACAACTAAAGCTTCAATAACCCTATTCCTGCTGCTAGCCCTACTAAAGCTTCAAAAACCATATTAGTGATACTAGCGCGAAGAAAGCTTCAACAACCCTATTACAGCTTCTAGCACGACTAAAGCTTCAGTAACCCTGTTACTGCTTCTAGCGCGACTAAAGCTTCTTCAATCCACTTACTGCTTCTAGTACGACTAAACCTTCAACAACCCTAATACTGCTTCTAGCACGACTAAAGTTTCAATAACCCTATTACTGCTTCTAGCACGACTAAAGCTTCAATAACCCCATTATTGCTTCTAGCACGACTAAAGCTTCAATAACCCTATTACTGCTCCTAGCACGACAAACGCTTCAAGAACCATAACAGTTATACTAGCAAGACTAAAGCTTCAACAACCCTATTACTGCTTCTAGCACGACTAAAGCTTCAATAACCCTATTACTGCTTCTACCACGACTAAAGCTTCAATAACCCTATTACTGCTTCTAGCACGACTAAAGCTTCAACAACCCCAATACTGCTTCTAGCACGACTAAAGTTTCAATAACCCTATTACTGCTTCTAGCAAGACTAAAGCTGCATTAACCCTATTACTGCTTCTAGCACGACTAAAGCTTCAATAACCCTATTACTGCTCCTAGCACTACTAAAGCTTCAAAAACCATATTAGTGATTCTAAGACGACTAAAGCTTCAATAACCCTATTACTGCTCCTAGCACTACTAAAGCTTCAAAAACCATATTAGTGATACTAGCGCGAAGAAGGCTTCAACAACCCTATTACAGCTTCTAGCACGACTAAAGCTTCAATAACCCTATTACTGCTTCTAACACGACAAAAGCTTCAATAACCCTATTACTGCTTCTAACACGACTAAAGCTTCAATAACCCTATTACTGCTTCTGACACGACTAAAACTTCAATAACCCTATTACTGCTTCTAAAACGACTAAAGCTTCAATAATCCTATTACTGCTTCTAGCACGACTATAGCTTCAATAACATTTTTACTGCTTCTAACACGGCTAAAACTTCAACAACCCTATTACGGCTTCTAACACGACTAAAGCTTCAATAACCCTATTACTGCTTCTAACACGACAAAAGCTTCAATAACCCTATTACTGCTCCTAGCACGACTAAAGATTCAAGAACCATAACAGTTATACTAGCACGACTAAAGCTTCAACAACCCTATTACTGCTTCTAGCACGACTAAAGCTTCAATAACCCTATTACTGCTTCTAACACGATTAAAGCTTCAATAACCCTATTACTGCTTCTAGCGCGACTAAAGCTTCAATAACATTATTACTGCTTCTAGCACGACTAAAGCTCCAAGAACCCTAATACTGCTTCTAGCACGACTAAAGTTTCAATAACATTATTACTGCTTCTAGCACGACTAAAGCTTCAATAAGAATATTACTGCTACTAGCAAGACTAAAGCTTCAATAACCCTATTACTGCTTCTAACACGACTAAATCTTATATAACCCTATTACTTCTTCTAACACGACTAAAGCTTCAACAACCCTATTACTGCTTCTAACACGACCAAAGCTTCAATAACCTTATTACTGCTTCTAACACGACTAAAGCTTCAATAACCCTATTACTGCTTCTACCACGACTAAAGCTTCAATAACCATATTACTGCTTCTAGCACGACTAAAGCTTCAATAACCCTATTACTGCTTCTAGCACGACTAAAGCTTCAATAACACTATTACTGCTTCTATCACGACTAAAGCTTCAAATGCCTATTACGCTTCTAACACGACTAAAGATTCAATAACCCTATTACTGCTTCTAACACGACTAAAGCTACAATAACCCTATTAATGCTTCTAACACGACTTAAGCTTCAATAACCCTATTACTGCTTCTAACACGACTAAAGCTTCAATAACCCTATTACTGCTTCTAGCACGACTAAAGCTTCAATAACCCTATTACTGCTTCTAGCACGACTAAAGCTTCAATAACCCTATTACTGCTCCTAGCCCTACTAAAGCTTCAAAAACGATATTAGTGATACTAGCGCGAAGAAAGCTTCAACATCCCTATTACAGCTTCTAGCACGACTAAAGCTTCAATAACCCCATTACTGCTTCTAACACGACTAAAGCTTCAATAACCCTATTACTGCTTCTGACACGATTAAAACTTCAATAACCCTATTACTGCTTCTAACACGACAAAAGCTTCAATAACCCTATTACTGCTCCTAGCACGACTAAAGCTTCAAGAACCATAACAGTTATACTAGCACGACTAAAGCTTCAACAACCCTATTACTGCTTCTAGCACGACTAAAGCTTCAATAACCCTACTACTGCTTCTAACACGACTAAACCTTCAGTAACCCTATTACTGCTTCTTGCGCGACTGAAGCTTCAATAACCCTATTACTGCTTCTAGCACGACTAAAGCTTCAACAACCCTAATACTGCTTCTAGCACGACTAAAGTTTCATTAACCTTATTACTGCTTCTAGCACGACTAAAGCTCCAATAACCCTATTACTGCTTCTAGCAAGGCTAAAGCTACAATAACCCGATTACTGCTTCCAACACGACTAAAGCTTCAACAACCCTATTATTGCTTCTAACACGACTAAAGCTTCAATGACCCTATTACTGCTTCTAGCACGACTAAATCTTCAATAACCCTATTACTGCTTCTAACACGACTAAAGCTTCAATATCCCTATTACTGCTTCTAGCGCGACTAAAGCTTCAATAACCCTATTACTGCTTCTAGCACGACTAAATCTTCAATAACCCTATTACTGCTTCTATCACGACTAAAGCTTCAAATGCCTATTACTGCTTCTAACTCGACTAAAGATTCAATAACCCTATTACAGCTTCTAACACGACTAAAGCTTCAATAACCCTTTTACTGCTTCTAGCGCGACTAAAGCTTCAGCAATCCTCTTACTGCTTCTAGTACGACTAAACCTTCAACAACCCTAATACTGCTTCTAGCACGACTAAAGTTTCAATAACCCTATTACTGCTTCTAGCACGACTAAAGCTTCAATAACCCCATTATTGCTTCTAGCACGACTAAAGCTTCAATAACCCTATTACTGCTCCTAGCACGACTAACGCTTCATGAACCATAACAGTTATACTAGCAAGACTAAAGCTTCAACAACCCTATTACTGCTTCTAGCACGACTAAAGCTTCAATAACCCTATTACTGCTTCTACCACGACTAAAGCTTCAATAACCCTATTACTGCTTCTAGCACGACTAAAGATTCAACAACCCCAATACTGCTTCTAGCACGACTAAAGTTTCAATAACCCTATTACTGCTTCTAGCACGACTAAAGCTGCATTAACCCTATTACTGCTTCTAGCACGACTAAAGCTTCAATAACATTATTACTGCTTCTAGCACGACTAAAGCTCCAACAACCCTAATACTGCTTCTAGCACGACTAAAGTTTCAATAACATTATTACTGCTTCTAGCACGACTAAAGCTTCAATAAGAATATTACTGCTACTAGCAAGACTAAAGCTTCAATAACCCTATTACTGCTTCTAACACGACTAAATCTTATATAACCCTATTACTTCTTCTAACACGACTAAAGCTTCAACAACCCTATTACTGCTTCTAACACGACCAAAGCTTCAATAACCTTATTACTGCTTCTAACACGACTAAAGCTTCAATAACCCTATTACTGCTTCTACCACGACTAAAGCTTCAATAACCATATTACTGCTTCTAGCACGACTAAAGCTTCAATAACCCTATTACTGCTTCTAGCACGACTAAAGCTTCAATAACACTATTACTGCTTCTATCACGACTAAAGCTTCAAATGCCTATTACGCTTCTAACACGACTAAAGATTCAATAACCCTATTACTGCTTCTAACACGACTAAAGCTACAATAACCCTATTAATGCTTCTAACACGACTTAAGCTTCAATAACCCTATTACTGCTTCTAACACGACTAAAGCTTCAATAACCCTATTACTGCTTCTAGCACGACTAAAGCTTCAATAACCTTATTACTGCTTCTAGCACGACTAAAGCTTCAATAACCCTATTACTGCTCCTAGCCCTACTAAAGCTTCAAAAACGATATTAGTGATACTAGCGCGAAGAAAGCTTCAACATCCCTATTACAGCTTCTAGCACGACTAAAGCTTCAATAACCCCATTACTGCTTCTAACACGACTAAAGCTTCAATAACCCTATTACTGCTTCTGACACGATTAAAACTTCAATAACCCTATTACTGCTTCTAACACGACAAAAGCTTCAATAACCCTATTACTGCTCCTAGCACTACTAAAGCTTCAAAAACCATATTAGTGATTCTAACACGACTAAAGCTTCAATAACCCTATTACTGCTCCTAGCACTACTAAAGCTTCAAAAACCATATTAGTGATACTAGCGCGAAGAAGGCTTCAACAACCCTATTACAGCTTCTAGCACGACTAAAGCTTCAATAACCCTATTACTGCTATTAACACGACAAAAGCTTCAATAACCCTATTACTGCTTCTAACACTACTAAAGCTAAAATAACCCTATTACTGCTTCTGACACGACTAAAACTTCAATAACCCTATTACTGCTTCTAACACGACTAAAGCTTCAATAATCCTATTACTGCTTCTAGCACGACTATAGCTTCAATAACCCTTTTACTGCTTCTAACACGGCTAAAACTTCAACAACCCTATTACTGCTTCTAACACGACTAAAGCTTCAATAACCCTATTACTGCTTCTAACACGACAAAAGCTTCAATAACCCTATTACTGCTCCTAGCACGACTAAAGCTTCAATAACCATAACAGTTATACTAGCACGACTAAAGCTTCAACAACCCTATTACTGCTTCTAGCACGACTAAAGCTTCAATAACCCTATTACTGCTTCTAACACGATTAAAGCTTCAATAACCCTATTACTGCTTCTAGCGCGACTAAAGCTTCAATAACATTATTACTGCTTCTAGCACGACTAAAGCTCCAACAACCCTAATACTGCTTCTAGCACGACTAAAGTTTCAATAACATTATTACTGCTTCTAGCACGACTAAAGCTTCAATAAGAATATTACTGCTACTAGCAAGACTAAAGCTTCAATAACCCTATTACTGCTTCTAACACGACTAAATCTTATATAACCCTATTACTTCTTCTAACACGACTAAAGCTTCAACAACCCTATTACTGCTTCTAACACGACCAAAGCTTCAATAACCTTATTACTGCTTCTAACACGACTAAAGCTTCAATAACCCTATTACTGCTTCTACCACGACTAAAGCTTCAATAACCATATTACTGCTTCTAGCACGACTAAAGCTTCAATAACCCTATTACTGCTTCTAGCACGACTAAAGCTTCAATAACACTATTACTGCTTCTATCACGACTAAAGCTTCACATGCCTATTACGCTTCTAACACGACTAAAGATTCAATAACCCTATTACTGCTTCTAACACGACTAAAGCTACAATAACCCTATTAATGCTTCTAACACGACTTAAGCTTCAATAACCCTATTACTGCTTCTAACACGACTAAAGCTTCAATAACCCTATTACTGCTTCTAGCACGACTAAAGCTTCAATAACCCTATTACTGCTTCTAGCACGACTAAAGCTTCAATAACCCTATTACTGCTCCTAGCCCTACTAAAGCTTCAAAAACGATATTAGTGATACTAGCGCGAAGAAAGCTTCAACATCCCTATTACAGCTTCTAGCACGACTAAAGCTTCAATAACCCCATTACTGCTTCTAACACGACTAAAGCTTCAATAACCCTATTACTGCTTCTGACACGATTAAAACTTCAATAACCCTATTACTGCTTCTAACACGACAAAAGCTTCAATAACCCTATTACTGCTCCTAGCACGACTAAAGCTTCAAGAACCATAACAGTTATACTAGCACGACTAAAGCTTCAACAACCCTATTACTGCTTCTAGCACGACTAAAGCTTCAATAACCCTACTACTGCTTCTAACACGACTAAACCTTCAGTAACCCTATTACTGCTTCTTGCGCGACTGAAGCTTCAATAACCCTATTACTGCTTCTAGCACGACTAAAGCTTCAACAACCCTAATACTGCTTCTAGCACGACTAAAGTTTCATTAACCTTATTACTGCTTCTAGCACGACTAAAGCTCCAATAACCCTATTACTGCTTCTAGCAAGGCTAAAGCTACAATAACCCGATTACTGCTTCCAACACGACTAAAGCTTCAACAACCCTATTATTGCTTCTAACACGACTAAAGCTTCAATGACCCTATTACTGCTTCTAGCACGACTAAATCTTCAATAACCCTATTACTGCTTCTAACACGACTAAAGCTTCAATATCCCTATTACTGCTTCTAGCGCGACTAAAGCTTCAATAACCCTATTACTGCTTCTAGCACGACTAAATCTTCAATAACCCTATTACTGCTTCTAACACGACTAAAGCTTCAATAACCCTATTACTGCTTCTATCACGACTAAAGCTTCAAATGCCTATTACTGCTTCTAACTCGACTAAAGATTCAATAACCCTATTACAGCTTCTAACACGACTAAAGCTTCAATAACCCTTTTACTGCTTCTAGCGCGACTAAAGCTTCAGCAATCCTCTTACTGCTTCTAGTACGACTAAACCTTCAACAACCCTAATACTGCTTCTAGCACGACTAAAGTTTCAATAACCCTATTACTGCTTCTAGCACGACTAAAGCTTCAATAACCCCATTATTGCTTCTAGCACGACTAAAGCTTCAATAACCCTATTACTGCTCCTAGCACGACTAACGCTTCATGAACAATAACAGTTATACTAGCAAGACTAAAGCTTCAACAACCCTATTACTGCTTCTAGCACGACTAAAGCTTCAATAACCCTATTACTGCTTCTACCACGACTAAAGCTTCAATAACCCTATTACTGCTTCTAGCACGACTAAAGATTCAACAACCCCAATACTGCTTCTAGCACGACTAAAGTTTCAATAACCCTATTACTGCTTCTAGCACGACTAAAGCTGCATTAACCCTATTACTGCTTCTAGCACGACTAAAGCTTCAATAACATTATTACTGCTTCTAGCACGACTAAAGCTCCAACAACCCTAATACTGCTTCTAGCACGACTAAAGTTTCAATAACATTATTACTGCTTCTAGCACGACTAAAGCTTCAATAAGAATATTACTGCTACTAGCAAGACTAAAGCTTCAATAACCCTATTACTGCTTCTAACACGACTAAATCTTATATAACCCTATTACTTCTTCTAACACGACTAAAGCTTCAACAACCCTATTACTGCTTCTAACACGACTAAAGCTTCAATAACCCTATTACTGCTTCTAGCACGACTAAAGCTTCAATAACCCTATTACTGCTTCTTGCACGAGTAAAGCTTCAATAACCCTATTACTGCTTCTAGCACGACTAAATCTTCAATAACCCTATTACTGCTTCTAACACGACTAAAGCTTCAATAACCCTATTACTGCTTCTATCACGACTAAAGCTTCAAATGCCTATTACTGCTTCTAACACGACTAAAGCTTCAATAACCCTATTAATGCTTCTAACACGACTTAAGCTTCAACAACCCTATTACTGCTTCTAACACGATAAAGCTTCAATAACCCTATTACTGCTTCTAAGACGACTAAAGCTTCAATAACCCTATTACTGCTTCTAGCACGACTAAAGCTTCAACAACCCTATTACTGCTTCTAGCACAACTAAATCTTCAATAACCCTATTACTGCTCCTAGCCCTACTAAAGCTTCAAAAACGATATTAGTGATACTAGCGCGAAGAAAGCTTCAACAACCCTATTACAGCTTCTAGCACGACTAAAGCTTCAATAACCCCATTACTGCTTCTAACACGACTAAAGCTTCAATAACCCTATTACTGCTTCTGACACGACTAAAACTTCAATAACCCTATTACTGCTTCTAACACGACAAAAGCTTCAATAACCCTATTACTGCTCCTAGCACGACTAAAGCTTCAAGAACCATAACAGTTATAATAGCACGACTAAAGCTTCAACAACCCTATTACTGCTTCTAGCACGACTAAAGCTTCAATAACCCTACTACTGCTTCTAACACGACTAAACCTTCAGTAACCCTATTACTGCTTCTTGCGCGACTGAAGCTTCAATAACCCTATTACTGCTTCTAGCAGGACTAAAGCTTCAACAACCCTAATACTGCTTCTAGCACGACTAAAGTTTCATTAACCTTATTACTGCTTCTAGCACGACTAAAGCTTCAATAACCCTATTACTGCTTCTAGCAAGGCTAAAGCTACAATAACCCGATTACTGCTTCTAACACGACTAAAGCTTCAACAACCCTATTATTGCTTCTAACACGACTAAAGCTTCAATAACCCTATTACTGCTTCTAGCACGACTAAATCTTCAATAACCCTATTACTGCTTCTAACACGACTAAAGCTTCAATATCCCTATTACTGCTTCTAGCACGACTAAAGCTTCAATAACCCTATTACTGCTTCTAGCACGACTAAATCTTCAATAACCCTATTACTGCTTCTAACACGACTAAAGCTTCAATAACCCTATTACTGCTTCTATCACGACTAAAGCTTCAAATGCCTATTACTGCTTCTAACACGACTAAAGATTCAATAACCCTATTACAGCTTCTAACACGACTAAAGCTTCAATAACCCTTTTACTGCTTCTAGCGCGACTAAAGCTTCAGCAATCCTCTTACTGCTTCTAGTACGACTAAACCTTCAACAACCCTAATACTGCTTCTAGCACGACTAAAGTTTCAATAACCCTATTACTGCTTCTAGCACGACTAAAGCTTCAATAACCCCATTATTGCTTCTAGCACGACTAAAGCTTCAATAACCCTATTACTGCTCCTAGCACGACTAACGCTTCATGAACCATAACAGTTATACTAGCAAGACTAAAGCTTCAACAACCCTATTACTGCTTCTAGCACGACTAAAGCTTCAATAACCCTATTACTGCTTCTACCACGACTAAAGCTTCAATAACCGTATTACTGCTTCTAGCACGACTAAAGCTTCAACAACCCAATACTGCTTCTAGCACGACTAAAGTTTCAATAACCCTATTACTGCTTCTAGCACGACTAAAGCTGCATTAACCCTATTACTGCTTCTAGCACGACTAAAACTTCAATAACCCTATTACTGCTCCTAGCACTACTAAAGCTTCAAAAACCATATTAGTGATTCTAACACGACTAAAGCATCAATAACCCTATTACTGCTCCTAGCACTACTAAAGCTTCAAAAACCATATTAGTGATACTAGCGCGAAGAAGGCTTCAACAACCCTATTACAGCTTCTAGCACGACTAAAGCTTCAATAACCCTATTACTGCTTCTAACACGACAAAAGCTTCAATAACCCTATTACTGCTGCTAACACGACTAAAGCTTCAATAACCCTATTTCTGCTTCTGACACGACTAAAACTTCAATAACCCTATTACTGCTTCTAACACGACTAAAGCTTCAATAATCCTATTACTGCTTCTAGCACGACTAAAGCTTCAATAACCCTTTTACTGCTTCTAACACGGCTAAAACTTCAACAACCCTATTACTGCTTCTAACACGACTAAAGCTTCAATAACCCTATTACTGCTTCTAACACGACAAAAGCTTCAATAACCCTATTACTGCTCCTAGCACGACTAAAGCTTCAAGAACCATAACAGTTATACTAGCACGACTAAAGCTTCAACAACCCTATTACTGCTTCTAGCACGACTAAAGCTTCAATAACCCTATTACTGCTTCTAACACGATTAAAGCTTCAATAACCCTATTAGTTCTTCTAGCGCGACTAAAGCTTCAATAACCCTATTACTGCTTCTAGCACGACCAAAGCTCCAACAACCCTAATACTGCTTCTAGCACGACTAAAGTTTCAGTAACCCTATTACTGCTTCTAGCACGACTAAAGCTTCAATAACAATATTACTGCTACTAGCAAGACTAAAGCTTCAATAACCCTATTACTGCTTCTAACACGACTAAATCTTCAATAACCCTATTACTGCTTCTAACACGACTAAAGCTTCAACAACCCTATGATTGCTTCTAACACGACCAAAGCTTCAATAACCTTATTACTGCTTCTAACACGACTAAAGCTTCAATAACCCTATTACTGCTTCTACCACGACTAAAGCTTCAATAACCATATTACTGCTTCTAGCACGACTAAAGCTTCAATAACCTATTACTGCTTCTAGCACGACTAAAGCTTCAATAACACTATTACTGCTTCTATCACGACTAAAGCTTCAAATGCCTATTAGGCTTCTAACACGACTAAAGATTCAATAACCCTATTACTGCTTCTAACACGACTAAAGCTTCAATAACCCTATTAATGCTTCTAACACGACTTAAGCTTCAATAACCCTATTACTGCTTCTAGCACGACTAAAGCTTCAATAACCCTATTACTGCTGCTAGCACTACTAAAGCTTCAAAAACCATATTAGTGATACTAGCGCGAAGAAAGCTTCAACAACCCTATTACAGCTTCTAGCACGACTAAAGATTCAATAACCCCATTACTTCTTCTAACACGACTAAAGCTTCAATAACCCTATTACTGCTTCTGACACGACTAAAACTTCAATAACCCTATTACTGCTTCTAACACGACAAAAGCTTCAATAACCCTATTACTGCTCCTAGCACGACTAAAGCTTCAAGAACCATAACAGTTATACTAGCACGACTAAAGCTTCAACAACCCTATTACTGCTTCTAGCACGACTAAAGCTTCAATAACCCTACTACTGCTTCTAACACGACTAAAGCTTCAGTAACCCTATTACTGCTTCTAGCGCGACTGAAGCTTCAATAACCCTATTACTGCTTCTAGCACGACTAAAGCTTCAACAACCCTAATACTGCTTCTAGCACGACTAAAGTTTCATTAACCCTATTACTGCTTCTAGCACGACTAAAGCTTCAATAACCCTATTACTGCTTCTAGCAAGGCTAAAGCTTCAATAACCCGATTACTGCTTCTAACACGACTAAAGCTTCAACAACCCTATTATTGCTTCTAACACGACTAAAGCTTCAATAACCCTATTACTGCTTCTAGCACGACTAAATCTTCAATAACCCTATTACTGCTTCTAACACGACTAAAGCTTCAATATCCCTATTACTGCTTCTAGCACGACTAAAGCTTCAATAACCCTATTACTGCTTCTAGCACGACTAAATCTTCAATAACCCTATTACTGCTTCTAACACGACTAAAGCTTCAATAACCCTATTACTGCTTCTATCACGACTAAAGCTTCAAATGCCTATTACTGCTTCTAACACGACTAAAGATTCAATAACCCTATTACTGCTTCTAACACGACTAAAGCTTCAATAACCCTATTAATGCTTCTAACACGACTAAAGCTTCAATAACCCTATTACTGCTTCTAGCAGGACTAAAGCTTCAATAACCCTATTACTGCTTCTAGCACGACTAAAGCTTCAATAACCCTATTACTGCTTCTATAACGACTTAAGCTTCAATAACCCTATTACTGCTTCTATCACGACTAAAGCTTCAATAACCCTATTACTGCTTCTAACACGACTATAGCTTCAACAACCCTATTACTGCTTCTAACACGACTAAAGCTTCAACAACCCTATTACTGCTTCTAACACGATAAAGCTTCAATAACCCTATTACTGCTTCTAACACGACTAAAGCTTCAACAACCCTATTATTGCTTCTAGCACGACTAAAGCTTCAACAACCCTATTACTGCTTCTAGCACAACGAAATCTTCAATAACCCTATTTCTGCTTCTAACACCGCTAAAGCTTCAATAACCCTAATACTGCTTCTATCACGACTTTTGCTTCAAATGCCTATTACTGTTTCTAACATGACTAAAGATTCAATAACCCTATTACTGCTTCTAACACGACTAAAGCTTCAATAACACTTTTACTGCTTCTAACACGACTAAAGCTTCAATAACCCTATTACTGCTTCTAGCACGACTAAAGCTTCAATAACCCTATTACTGCTTCTAGCACGACTAAAGCTTCAATAACCCTATTTCTGATTCTAACACGACTAAAGCTTCAATAACCCTATTACTGCTTCTAACACGACTAAAGCTTCAATAACCATATTACTGCTTCTAGCACGACTAAAGCTTCAATAACCCTATTACTGCTTCTAGCACGACTAAAGCTTCAATAACCTTATTACTTCTTGTAACACGACTAAAGCTTCAATAACCCTTTTACTGCTTCTAACACGACTAAAGCTTCAATAACCCTATTACTGCTTCTAGCACAGCTAAAACTTCAACCACCCTATTACTGCTTCTAACACGACTAAAGCTTCAATAACCCTATTACTGCTTCTAACACGACAAAAGCTTCAATAACCCTATTACTGCTCCTAGCACGACTAAAGCTTCAAGAACCATAACAGTTATACTAGCACGACTAAAGCTTCAACAACCCTATTACTGCTTCTAGCACGACTAAAGCTTCAATAACCCTATTACTGCTTCTAACACGACTAAAGCTTCAATAACCCTATTACTGCTTCTAGCACAGCTAAAACTTCAACCACCCCATTATTGCTTCTAGCACGACTAAAGCTTCAATAACCCTATTACTGCTCCTAGCACGACTAACGCTTCATGAACCATAACAGTTATACTAGCAAGACTAAAGCTTCAACAACCCTATTACTGCTTCTAGCACGACTAAAGCTTCAATAACCCTATTACTGCTTCTACCACGACTAAAGCTTCAATAACCGTATTACTGCTTCTAGCACGACTAAAGCTTCAACAACCCCAATACTGCTTCTAGCACGACTAAAGTTTCAATAACCCTATTACTGCTTCTAGCACGACTAAAGCTGCATTAACCCTATTACTGCTTCTAGCACGACTAAAACTTCAATAACCCTATTACTGCTCCTAGCACTACTAAAGCTTCAAAAACCATATTAGTGATTCTAACACGACTAAAGCATCAATAACCCTATTACTGCTCCTAGCACTACTAAAGCTTCAAAAACCATATTAGTGATACTAGCGCGAAGAAGGCTTCAACAACCCTATTACAGCTTCTAGCACGACTAAAGCTTCAATAACCCTATTACTGCTTCTAACACGACAAAAGCTTCAATAACCCTATTACTGCTGCTAACACGACTAAAGCTTCAATAACCCTATTTCTGCTTCTGACACGACTAAAACTTCAATAACCCTATTACTGCTTCTAACACGACTAAAGCTTCAATAATCCTATTACTGCTTCTAGCACGACTAAAGCTTCAATAACCCTTTTACTGCTTCTAACACGGCTAAAACTTCAACAACCCTATTACTGCTTCTAACACGACTAAAGCTTCAATAACCCTATTACTGCTTCTAACACGACAAAAGCTTCAATAACCCTATTACTGCTCCTAGCACGACTAAAGCTTCAAGAACCATAACAGTTATACTAGCACGACTAAAGCTTCAACAACCCTATTACTGCTTCTAGCACGACTAAAGCTTCAATAACCCTATTACTGCTTCTAACACGATTAAAGCTTCAATAACCCTATTAGTTCTTCTAGCGCGACTAAAGCTTCAATAACCCTATTACTGCTTCTAGCACGACCAAAGCTCCAACAACCCTAATACTGCTTCTAGCACGACTAAAGTTTCAGTAACCCTATTACTGCTTCTAGCACGACTAAAGCTTCAATAACAATATTACTGCTACTAGCAAGACTAAAGCTTCAATAACCCTATTACTGCTTCTAACACGACTAAATCTTCAATAACCCTATTACTGCTTCTAACACGACTAAAGCTTCAACAACCCTATGATTGCTTCTAACACGACCAAAGCTTCAATAACCTTATTACTGCTTCTAACACGACTAAAGCTTCAATAACCCTATTACTGCTTCTACCACGACTAAAGCTTCAATAACCATATTACTGCTTCTAGCACGACTAAAGCTTCAATAAACTATTACTGCTTCTAGCACGACTAAAGCTTCAATAACACTATTACTGCTTCTATCACGACTAAAGCTTCAAATGCCTATTAGGCTTCTAACACGACTAAAGATTCAATAACCCTATTACTGCTTCTAACACGACTAAAGCTTCAATAACCCTATTAATGCTTCTAACACGACTTAAGCTTCAATAACCCTATTACTGCTTCTAGCACGACTAAAGCTTCAATAACCCTATTACTGCTGCTAGCACTACTAAAGCTTCAAAAACCATATTAGTGATACTAGCGCGAAGAAAGCTTCAACAACCCTATTACAGCTTCTAGCACGACTAAAGATTCAATAACCCCATTACTTCTTCTAACACGACTAAAGCTTCAATAACCCTATTACTGCTTCTGACACGACTAAAACTTCAATAACCCTATTACTGCTTCTAACACGACAAAAGCTTCAATAACCCTATTACTGCTCCTAGCACGACTAAAGCTTCAAGAACCATAACAGTTATACTAGCACGACTAAAGCTTCAACAACCCTATTACTGCTTCTAGCACGACTAAAGCTTCAATAACCCTACTACTGCTTCTAGCAGGACTAAAGCTTCAATAACCCTATTACTGCTTCTAGCACGACTAAAGCTTCAATAACCCTATTACTGCTTCTATAACGACTTAAGCTTCAATAACCCTATTACTGCTTCTATCACGACTAAAGCTTCAATAACCCTATTACTGCTTCTAACACGACTATAGCTTCAACAACCCTATTACTGCTTCTAACACGACTAAAGCTTCAACAACCCTATTACTGCTTCTAACACGATAAAGCTTCAATAACCCTATTACTGCTTCTAACACGACTAAAGCTTCAACAACCCTATTATTGCTTCTAGCACGACTAAAGCTTCAACAACCCTATTACTGCTTCTAGCACAACGAAATCTTCAATAACCCTATTTCTGCTTCTAACACCGCTAAAGCTTCAATAACCCTAATACTGCTTCTATCACGACTTTTGCTTCAAATGCCTATTACTGTTTCTAACATGACTAAAGATTCAATAACCCTATTACTGCTTCTAACACGACTAAAGCTTCAATAACACTTTTACTGCTTCTAACACGACTAAAGCTTCAATAACCCTATTACTGCTTCTAGCACGACTAAAGCTTCAATAACCCTATTACTGCTTCTAGCACGACTAAAGCTTCAATAACCCTATTTCTGATTCTAACACGACTAAAGCTTCAATAACCCTATTACTGCTTCTAACACGACTAAAGCTTCAATAACCCTATTACTGCTTCTAGCACGACTAAAGCTTCAATAACCCTATTACTGCTTCTAGCACGACTAAAGCTTCAATAACCTTATTACTTCTTCTAACACGACTAAAGCTTCAATAACCCTTTTACTGCTTCTAACACGACTAAAGCTTCAATAACCCTATTACTGCTTCTAGCACGACTAAAGCTTCAATAACCGTATTACTGCTTCTAGCACGACTAAAGCTTCAACAACCCCAATACTGCTTCTAGCACGACTAAAGTTTCAATAACCCTATTACTGCTTCTAGCACGACTAAAGCTGCATTAACCCTATTACTGCTTCTAGCACGACTAAAACTTCAATAACCCTATTACTGCTCCTAGCACTACTAAAGCTTCATTAACCCTATTACTGCTTCTAGCACGACTAAAACTTCAATAACCCTATTACTGCTCCTAGCACTACTAAAGCTTCAAAAACCATATTAGTGATACTAGCGCGAAGAAGGCTTCAACAACCCTATTACAGCTTCTAGCACGACTAAAGCTTCAATAACCCTATTACTGCTTCTAACACGACAAAAGCTTCAATAACCCTATTACTGCTGCTAACACGACTAAAGCTTCAATAACCCTATTTCTGCTTCTGACACGACTAAAACTTCAATAACCCTATTACTGCTTCTAACACGACTAAAGCTTCAATAATCCTATTACTGCTTCTAGCACGACTAAAGCTTCAATAACCCTTTTACTGCTTCTAACACGGCTAAAACTTCAACAACCCTATTACTGCTTCTAACACGACTAAAGCTTCAATAACCCTATTACTGCTTCTAACACGACAAAAGCTTCAATAACCCTATTACTGCTCCTAGCACGACTAAAGCTTCAAGAACCATAACAGTTATACTAGCACGACTAAAGCTTCAACAACCCTATTACTGCTTCTAGCACGACTAAAGCTTCAATAACCCTATTACTGCTTCTAACACGATTAAAGCTTCAATAACCCTATTAGTTCTTCTAGCGCGACTAAAGCTTCAATAACCCTATTACTGCTTCTAGCACGACCAAAGCTCCAACAACCCTAATACTGCTTCTAGCACGACTAAAGTTTCAGTAACCCTATTACTGCTTCTAGCACGACTAAAGCTTCAATAACAATATTACTGCTACTAGCAAGACTAAAGCTTCAATAACCCTATTACTGCTTCTAACACGACTAAATCTTCAATAACCCTATTACTGCTTCTAACACGACTAAAGCTTCAACAACCCTATGATTGCTTCTAACACGACCAAAGCTTCAATAACCTTATTACTGCTTCTAACACGACTAAAGCTTCAATAACCCTATTACTGCTTCTACCACGACTAAAGCTTCAATAACCATATTACTGCTTCTAGCACGACTAAAGCTTCAATAACCTATTACTGCTTCTAGCACGACTAAAGCTTCAATAACACTATTACTGCTTCTATCACGACTAAAGCTTCAAATGCCTATTAGGCTTCTAACACGACTAAAGATTCAATAACCCTATTACTGCTTCTAACACGACTAAAGCTTCAATAACCCTATTAATGCTTCTAACACGACTTAAGCTTCAATAACCCTATTACTGCTTCTAGCACGACTAAAGCTTCAATAACCCTATTACTGCTGCTAGCACTACTAAAGCTTCAAAAACCATATTAGTGATACTAGCGCGAAGAAAGCTTCAACAACCCTATTACAGCTTCTAGCACGACTAAAGATTCAATAACCCCATTACTTCTTCTAACACGACTAAAGCTTCAATAACCCTATTACTGCTTCTGACACGACTAAAACTTCAATAACCCTATTACTGCTTCTAACACGACAAAAGCTTCAATAACCCTATTACTGCTCCTAGCACGACTAAAGCTTCAAGAACCATAACAGTTATACTAGCACGACTAAAGCTTCAACAACCCTATTACTGCTTCTAGCACGACTAAAGCTTCAATAACCCTACTACTGCTTCTAACACGACTAAAGCTTCAGTAACCCTATTACTGCTTCTAGCGCGACTGAAGCTTCAATAACCCTATTACTGCTTCTAGCACGACTAAAGCTTCAACAACCCTAATACTGCTTCTAGCACGACTAAAGTTTCATTAACCCTATTACTGCTTCTAGCACGACTAAAGCTTCAATAACCCTATTACTGCTTCTAGCAAGGCTAAAGCTTCAATAACCCGATTACTGCTTCTAACACGACTAAAGCTTAAACAACCCTATTATTGCTTCTAACACGACTAAAGCTTCAATAACCCTATTACTGCTTCTAGCACGACTAAATCTTCAATAACCCTATTACTGCTTCTATCAGGACTAAAGCTTCAATAACCCTATTACTGCTTCTAACACGACTATATCTTCAACAACCCTATTACTGCTTCTAACACGACTAAAGCTTCAACAACCCTATTACTGCTTCTAACACGATAAAGCTTCAATAACCCTATTACTGCTTCTAAGACGACTAAAGCTTCAATAACCCTATTACTGCTTCTAGCACGACTAAAGCTTCAACAACCCTATTACTGCTTCTAGCACAACTAAATCTTCAATAACCCTATTACTGCTCCTAGCCCTACTAAAGCTTCAAAAACGATATTAGTGATACTAGCGCGAAGAAAGCTTCAACAACCCTATTACAGCTTCTAGCACGACTAAAGCTTCAATAACCCCATTACTGCTTCTAACACGACTAAAGCTTCAATAACCCTATTACTGCTTCTGACACGACTAAAACTTCAATAACCCTATTACTGCTTCTAACACGACAAAAGCTTCAATAACCCTATTACTGCTCCTAGCACGACTAAAGCTTCAAGAACCATAACAGTTATAATAGCACGACTAAAGCTTCAACAACCCTATTACTGCTTCTAGCACGACTAAAGCTTCAATAACCCTACTACTGCTTCTAACACGACTAAACCTTCAGTAACCCTATTACTGCTTCTTGCGCGACTGAAGCTTCAATAACCCTATTACTGCTTCTAGCAGGACTAAAGCTTCAACAACCCTAATACTGCTTCTAGCACGACTAAAGTTTCATTAACCTTATTACTGCGTCTAGCACGACTAAAGCTTCAATAACCCTATTACTGCTTCTAGCAAGGCTAAAGCTACAATAACCCGATTACTGCTTCTAACACGACTAAAGCTTCAACAACCCTATTATTGCTTCTAACACGACTAAAGCTTCAATAACCCTATTACTGCTTCTAGCACGACTAAATCTTCAATAACCCTATTACTGCTTCTAACACGACTAAAGCTTCAATATCCCTATTACTGCTTCTAGCACGACTAAAGCTTCAATAACCCTATTACTGCTTCTAGCACGACTAAATCTTCAATAACCCTATTACTGCTTCTAACACGACTAAAGCTTCAATAACCCTATTACTGCTTCTATCACGACTAAAGCTTCAAATGCCTATTACTGCTTCTAACACGACTAAAGATTCAATAACCCTATTACAGCTTCTAACACGACTAAAGCTTCAATAACCCTTTTACTGCTTCTAGCGCGACTAAAGCTTCAGCAATCCTCTTACTGCTTCTAGTACGACTAAACCTTCAACAACCCTAATACTGCTTCTAGCACGACTAAAGTTTCAATAACCCTATTACTGCTTCTAGCACGACTAAAGCTTCAATAACCCCATTATTGCTTCTAGCACGACTAAAGCTTCAATAACCCTATTACTGCTCCTAGCACGACTAACGCTTCATGAACCATAACAGTTATACTAGCAAGACTAAAGCTTCAACAACCCTATTACTGCTTCTAGCACGACTAAAGCTTCAATAACCCTATTACTGCTTCTACCACGACTAAAGCTTCAATAACCGTATTACTGCTTCTAGCACGACTAAAGCTTCAACAACCCCAATACTGCTTCTAGCACGACTAAAGTTTCAATAACCCTATTACTGCTTCTAGCACGACTAAAGCTGCATTAACCCTATTACTGCTTCTAGCACGACTAAAACTTCAATAACCCTATTACTGCTCCTAGCACTACTAAAGCTTCAAAAACCATATTAGTTATTCTAACACGACTAAAGCATCAATAACCCTATTACTGCTCCTAGCACTTCTAAAGCTTCAAAAACCATATTAGTGATACTAGCGCGAAGAAGGCTTCAACAACCCTATTACAGCTTCTAGCACGACTAAAGCTTCAATAACCCTATTACTGCTTCTAACACGACAAAAGCTTCAATAACCCTATTACTGCTGCTAACACGACTAAAGCTTCAATAACCCTATTTCTGCTTCTGACACGACTAAAACTTCAATAACCCTATTACTGCTTCTAACACGACTAAAGCTTCAGTAATCCTATTACTGCTTCTAGCACGACTAAAGCTTCAATAACCCTTTTACTGCTTCTAACACGGCTAAAACTTCAACAACCCTATTACTGCTTCTAACACGACTAAAGCTTCAATAACCCTATTACTGCTTCTAACACGACAAAAGCTTCAATAACCCTATTACTGCTCCTAGCACGACTAAAGCTTCAAGAACCATAACAGTTATACTAGCACGACTAAAGCTTCAACAACCCTATTACTGCTTCTAGCACGACTAAAGCTTCAATAACCCTATTACTGCTTCTAACACGATTAAAGCTTCAATAACCCTATTAGTTCTTCTAGCGCGACTAAAGCTTCAATAACCCTATTACTGCTTCTAGCACGACCAAAGCTCCAACAACCCTAATACTGCTTCTAGCACGACTAAAGTTTCAGTAACCCTATTACTGCTTCTAGCACGACTAAAGCTTCAATAACAATATTACTGCTACTAGCAAGACTAAAGCTTCAATAACCCTATTACTGCTTCTAACACGACTAAATCTTCAATAACCCTATTACTGCTTCTAACACGACTAAAGCTTCAACAACCCTATGATTGCTTCTAACACGACCAAAGCTTCAATAACCTTATTACTGCTTCTAACACGACTAAAGCTTCAATAACCCTATTACTGCTTCTACCACGACTAAAGCTTCAATAACCATATTACTGCTTCTAGCACGACTAAAGCTTCAATAACCTATTACTGCTTCTAGCACGACTAAAGCTTCAATAACACTATTACTGCTTCTATCACGACTAAAGCTTCAAATGCCTATTAGGCTTCTAACACGACTAAAGATTCAATAACCCTATTACTGCTTCTAACACGACTAAAGCTTCAATAACCCTATTAATGCTTCTAACACGACTTAAGCTTCAATAACCCTATTACTGCTTCTAGCACGACTAAAGCTTCAAATAACCCTATTACTGCTGCTAGCACTACTAAAGCTTCAAAAACCATATTAGTGATACTAGCGCGAAGAAAGCTTCAACAACCCTATTACAGCTTCTAGCACGACTAAAGATTCAATAACCCCATTACTTCTTCTAACACGACTAAAGCTTCAATAACCCTATTACTGCTTCTGACACGACTAAAACTTCAATAACCCTATTACTGCTTCTAACACGACAAAAGCTTCAATAACCCTATTACTGCTCCTAGCACGACTAAAGCTTCAAGAACCATAACAGTTATACTAGCACGACTAAAGCTTCAACAACCCTATTACTGCTTCTAGCACGACTAAAGCTTCAATAACCCTACTACTGCTTCTAACACGACTAAAGCTTCAGTAACCCTATTACTGCTTCTAGCGCGACTGAAGCTTCAATAACCCTATTACTGCTTCTAGCACGACTAAAGCTTCAACAACCCTAATACTGCTTCTAGCACGACTAAAGTTTCATTAACCCTATTACTGCTTCTAGCACGACTAAAGCTTCAATAACCCTATTACTGCTTCTACCACGACTAAAGCTTCAATAACCGTATTACTGCTTCTAGCACGACTAAAGCTTCAACAACCCCAATACTGCTTCTAGCACGACTAAAGTTTCAATAACCCTATTACTGCTTCTAGCACGACTAAAGCTGCATTAACCCTATTACTGCTTCTAGCACGACTAAAACTTCAATAACCCTATTACTGCTCCTAGCACTACTAAAGCTTCAAAAACCATATTAGTGATTCTAACACGACTAAAGCATCAATAACCCTATTACTGCTCCTAGCACTACTAAAGCTTCAAAAACCATATTAGTGATACTAGCGCGAAGAAGGCTTCAACAACCCTATTACAGCTTCTAGCACGACTAAAGCTTCAATAACCCTATTACTGCTTCTAACACGACAAAAGCTTCAATAACCCTATTACTGCTGCTAACACGACTAAAGCTTCAATAACCCTATTTCTGCTTCTGACACGACTAAAACTTCAATAACCCTATTACTGCTTCTAACACGACTAAAGCTTCAATAATCCTATTACTGCTTCTAGCACGACTAAAGCTTCAATAACCCTTTTACTGCTTCTAACACGGCTAAAACTTCAACAACCCTATTACTGCTTCTAACACGACTAAAGCTTCAATAACCCTATTACTGCTTCTAACACGACAAAAGCTTCAATAACCCTATTACTGCTCCTAGCACGACTAAAGCTTCAAGAACCATAACAGTTATACTAGCACGACTAAAGCTTCAACAACCCTATTACTGCTTCTAGCACGACTAAAGCTTCAATAACCCTATTACTGCTTCTAACACGATTAAAGCTTCAATAACCCTATTAGTTCTTCTAGCGCGACTAAAGCTTCAATAACCCTATTACTGCTTCTAGCACGACCAAAGCTCCAACAACCCTAATACTGCTTCTAGCACGACTAAAGTTTCAGTAACCCTATTACTGCTTCTAGCACGACTAAAGCTTCAATAACAATATTACTGCTACTAGCAAGACTAAAGCTTCAATAACCCTATTACTGCTTCTAACACGACTAAATCTTCAATAACCCTATTACTGCTTCTAACACGACTAAAGCTTCAACAACCCTATGATTGCTTCTAACACGACCAAAGCTTCAATAACCTTATTACTGCTTCTAACACGACTAAAGCTTCAATAACCCTATTACTGCTTCTACCACGACTAAAGCTTCAATAACCATATTACTGCTTCTAGCACGACTAAAGCTTCAATAACCTATTACTGCTTCTAGCACGACTAAAGCTTCAATAACACTATTACTGCTTCTATCACGACTAAAGCTTCAAATGCATATTAGGCTTCTAACACGACTAAAGATTCAATAACCCTATTACTGCTTCTAACACGACTAAAGCTTCAATAACCCTATTAATGCTTCTAACACGACTTAAGCTTCAATAACCCTATTACTGCTTCTAGCACGACTAAAGCTTCAATAAACCTATTACTGCTGCTAGCACTACTAAAGCTTCAAAAACCATATTAGTGATACTAGCGCGAAGAAAGCTTCAACAACCCTATTACAGCTTCTAGCACGACTAAAGATTCAATAACCCCATTACTTCTTCTAACACGACTAAAGCTTCAATAACCCTATTACTGCTTCTGACACGACTAAAACTTCAATAACCCTATTACTGCTTCTAACACGACAAAAGCTTCAATAACCCTATTACTGCTCCTAGCACGACTAAAGCTTCAAGAACCATAACAGTTATACTAGCACGACTAAAGCTTCAACAACCCTATTACTGCTTCTAGCACGACTAAAGCTTCAATAACCCTACTACTGCTTCTAACACGACTAAAGCTTCAGTAACCCTATTACTGCTTCTAGCGCGACTGAAGCTTCAATAACCCTATTACTGCTTCTAGCACGACTAAAGCTTCAACAACCCTAATACTGCTTCTAGCACGACTAAAGTTTCATTAACCCTATTACTGCTTCTAGCACGACTAAAGCTTCAATAACCCTATTACTGCTTCTAGCAAGGCTAAAGCTTCAATAACCCGATTACTGCTTCTAACACGACTAAAGCTTCAACAACCCTATTATTGCTTCTAACACGACTAAAGCTTCAATAACCCTATTACTGCTTCTAGCACGACTAAATCTTCAATAACCCTATTACTGCTTCTAACACGACTAAAGCTTCAATATCCCTATTACTGCTTCTAGCACGACTAAAGCTTCAATAACCCTATTACTGCTTCTAGCACGACTAAATCTTCAATAACCCTATTACTGCTTCTAACACGACTAAAGCTTCAATAACCCTATTACTGCTTCTATCACGACTAAAGCTTCAAATGCCTATTACTGCTTCTAACACGACTAAAGATTCAATAACCCTATTACTGCTTCTAACACGACTAAAGCTTCAATAACCCTATTAATGCTTATAACACGACTAAAGCTTCAATAACCCTATTACTGCTTCTAGCACGACTAAAGCTTCAATAACCCTATTACTGCTTCTTGCACGACTAAAGCTTCAATAACCCTATTACTGCTTCTAGCACGACTAAATCTTCAATAACCCTATTACTGCTTCTAACACGACTAAAGCTTCAATAACCCTATTACTGCTTCTATCACGACTAAAGCTTCAAATGCCTATTACTGCTTCTAACACGACTAAAGATTCAATAACCCTATTACTGCTTCTAACACGACTAAAGCTTCAATAACCCTATTAATGCTTCTAACACGACTTAAGCTTCAATAACCCTATTACTGCTTTTAACACGACTAAAGCTTCAATAACCCTATTACTGCTTCTAATACGACTAAAGCTTCAATAACCCTATTACTGCTTCTAACAGGACTAAAGCTTCAATAACCCTATTACTGCTTCTAGCACGACTAAAGCTTCAATAACCCTATTACTGCTTCTAACACGACTAAAGCTTCAATAACCCTATTACTGCTTCTATCACGACTAAAGCTTCAATAACACTATTACTGCTTCTAACACGACTATATCTTCAACAACCCTATTACTGCTTCTAACACGACTAAAGCTTCAACAACCCTATTACTGCTTCTAACACGATAAAGCTTCAATAACCCTATTACTGCTTCTAACACGACAAAAGCTTCAATAACCCTATTACTGCTCCTAGCACGACTAAAGCTTCAAGAACCATAACAGTTATACTAGCACGACTAAAGCTTCAACAACCCTATTACTGCTTCTAGCACGACTAAAGCTTCAATAACCCTATTACTGCTTCTAACACGACTAAAGCTTCAATAACCCTATTACTGCTTCTAGCGCGACTGAAGCTTCAATAACCCTATTACTGCTTCTAGCACGACTAAAGCTTCAACAACCCTAATACTGCTTCTAGCACGACTACAGTTTCATTAACCCTATTACTGCTTCTAGCACGACTAAAGCTTCAATAACCCTATTACTGCTTCTAGCAAGACTAAAGCTTCAATAACCCGATTACTGCTTCTAACACGACTAAAGCTTCAACAACCCTATTATTGCTTCTAGCACGACTAAAGCTTCAACAACCCTAATACTGCTTCTAACACGACTAAAGCTTCAATAACCCTATTACTGCTTCTAGCACGACTAAAGCTTCAATAACCCTATTACTGCTTCTTGCACGAGTAAAGCTTCAATAACCCTATTACTGCTTCTAGCACGACTAAATCTTCAATAACCCTATTACTGCTTCTAACACGACTAAAGCTTCAATAACCCTATTACTGCTTCTATCACGACTAAAGCTTCAAATGCCTATTACTGCTTCTAACACGACTAAAGCTTCAATAACCCTATTACTGCTTCTAACACGACTAAAGCTTCAATAACCCTATTAATGCTTCTAACACGACTTAAGCTTCAATAACCCTATTACTGCTTTTAACACGACTAAAGCTTCAATAACCCTATTACTGCTTCTAATACGACTAAAGCTTCAATAACCCTATTACTGCTTCTAACAGGACTAAAGCTTCAATAACCCTATTACTGCTTCTAGCACGACTAAAGCTTCAATAACCCTATTACTGCTTCTAACACGACTAAAGCTTCAATAACCCTATTACTGCTTCTATCACGACTAAAGCTTCAATAACCCTATTACTGCTTCTAACACGACTATATCTTCAACAACCCTATTACCGCTTCTAACACGACTAAAGCTTCAACAACCCTATTACTGCTTCTAACACGATAAAGCTTCAATAACCCTATTACTGCTTCTAAGACGACTAAAGCTTCAATAACCCTATTACTGCTTCTAGCACGACTAAAGCTTCAACAACCCTATTACTGCTTCTAGCACAACTAAATCTTCAATAACCCTATTTCTTCTTCTAACACCGCTAAAGCTTCAATAACCCTAATAGTGCTTCTATCACGACTTAAGCTTCAAATGCCTATTACTGCTTCTAACATGACTAAAGATTCAATAACCCTATTACTGCTTCTAACACTACTAAAGCTTCAATAACCCTTTTACTGCTTCTAACACGACTAAAGCTTCAATAACCCTATTACTGCTTCTAGCACGACTAAAGCTTCAATAACCCTATTACTGCTTCTAACACGACTAAAGCTTCAATAACCCTATTACTGATTCTAACACGACTAAAGCTTCAATAACCCTATTACTGCTTCTAACACGACTAAAGCTTCAATAACCATATTACTTCTTCTAGCACGACTAAAGCTTCAATAACCCTATTACTGCTTCTAGCACGACTAAAGCTTCAATAACCCTATTACTTCTTCTAACACGACTAAAGCTTCAATAACCCTATTACTGCTTCTAACACGACTAAAGCTTCAATAACTCTATTACTGCTTCTAGCACGACTAAAGCTTCAATAACCCTATTACTGCTTCTAACACGACTAAAGCTTCAATAACCCTATTACTGCTTCTAGCACGACTAAAGTTCCGATAACCCCATTACTGTTAGTACCAACACTACGTAGGTTATTATGGTATCACGGTACCAATTTCGCAACACCGGGGTGGGGGGGGGGGTCGGGGGGGGGGGTTGCGGAGCTTAAGGTGTAGAGAACATTATATTAAATAATATAAAGAAAAATAAACAACAAAACTAGCTGTGATTGGTGTATTATGTAAGAGTTGTAGTTTCTGTCTCGCTTACAAAAAGTGGAGTCTCTTAGCAAAATGTGAGGTTATGTTAATTCATATGTAGATCATGTTTTGTATTTTTAAAGGTTTTTTAAAAATGTGATGCACATCACTGAAAATGTGTCTGTTATTAGTGGATAACTCTTACCCCTGTCTAGTACCAGCAGAGTTATCTCTCTTAAATGCAATGGAGTGCCTGGTTCTGTCCATGTCAAATTGACAATCTAATATTGCTCTCTATGAGAGTGTGTGACACGCATGCTAAAGTAGGAGAGAATGTGTATTTATTTCACCAAACATTAACATTAAGGTCTATGGAAAAACAATTGGTACCGTGATCCCTTATGAGATATACTGACTCCCTTTGCATACATGTAATTAACTCCCTTTGCATACATGTAATTAACTCCCTTTGCATACATGTAATTAACTCCCTTTGCATACATGTAATTAACTCCCTTTGCATACATGTAATTAATACGAACATGACTCGAAACGGTTTTAACTCGGTCACTTAATGTGCAAGGTGTAGCCAGAAAAAAGGATCAGATTAAGGTAATGTTCTCTGCCAAGAAGAATAACATACACATTTTAGGACTCACCGAAACCAAATTAAATAAATACCACAACGTTAATCTACTTCCCTCTCAAGAGTACGATGAACAATTATGCAGGGAAAGGTGAGACAGCGGGTTTGGGGTAGAGGAGGAGCGGTATTATTATTGACAATTATATATTTTTGAATCTGGTCTCTATATGAACAGAAATGTGATCACATGAACTCAGAGAAAATATTTCATCGAAACGTTAGAAAGTAAAGAGAGATCAGACCTCAATCTGTTTAAAGCCCGAAAGGTCCGATTTTGTCGTTGAAAATGACCATTTTAAGTTAAAGTCCGAAAGTTCCGATTTTTTCATTGAAAATGACCATTTTAAGTTAAAGTCCGAAAGTTCCGATTTTGTCATTGAAAATGACCATTTTAAGTTAAAGTCCGAAAGTTCCGATTTTGTCATTGAAAATGACCATTTTAAGTTAAAGTCCGAAAGTTCCTATTTTGTCATTGAAAATGGCCATTTTAAGTTAAAGTCCGAAAGTTCCGATTTTGTCATTGAAAATGACCTTTTTTAAGTTAAAGTCCGAAAGTTCCGATTTTGTCATTGAAAATGACCATTTTAAGTTGAGAATCGAACATTAGTAAAAACAAATAATACAAAACTGAGAGAAAATGTGCGGCATATCCATAAATAATAAAAGATGGTTAAATTGAGAACCTGTTGGAAGTATGGCATGACTCTCAGACACAATTACAAGAGTAAACTAAATTTCCTTCAACGTTATTTTTTCAGCTGCATCGCGCTGTCACCTATAACGTAACTTTCTGCTTCCAGTTTATTCATATAACAAGTCTTCGATTTGGGAGAGGTGCATACGCCATTGTACCTGTTAAACTACCCGTTATATTTATTTCCGTGTATTTGGGAGAGGTGCATACGCCATTGTACCTGTTAAACTACCCGTTATATTTATTTCCGTGTATTTGGGAGAGGTGCATACGCCATTGTACCTGTTAAACTACCCGTTATATTTATTTCCGTGTATTTGGGAGAGGTGCATACGCCATTGTACCTGTTAAACTACCCGTTATATTTATTTCAGTGTATTTAGATCAGAATGACTACATTCATGTAAAATTCTTACACAGATGAAAATTGGACACTATAAGATAGTCCTTAATGAAAACACTAATTTTGATTTACACAAAGATACACTCCAGAAGAACATGTAAGATCATATCTGACTATGATGGTTTTACGGAGAATTTAATCTGTATGTAAAACAACGATCTTTACGGTGGCTGGATAGTGCCACGAAATAGTTTTTCATATCTTGCTTAAACAAGATAATATCCTGTTTCAAGGAAATACTATCTTGCTTAAACGAAATACTATCTTGCTTAAACGAAATACTATCTTGCTTAAACGAAATACTGTTTTGTTTAGACAAGATAATATATTGTTAAAACACAATAATATCTTTATTTAGGAGGAAGACTTTCGTACTAGCAACGATAGTTTAATATTATTTGCAAGCAAGTAAGTGAAAACAAGGCTACCCATTGAAGATAAGAGGAGACCTAGGTACTGCAAATGGACATGTTGCTTCTATGCAAGTATTTCTAGTTGGGGAGGATAGTTTCTTCTATGGAACAAGTCAATGCAATCAAAGCACAGAGTCCTGGTGGAACATTTTTAGGCGACAGTGTTCACTATCCAGCCACCTTTGTGTCCAATCATTCATTTATTTCTGATGTTTCGTTTATACTAAGGAAAAGATAGCAAATGCAGGAGAGTCCCAGATCTCCAGCTACTCAATCCACCGGCTGAAGGTGACAGGGTTCGGGTGGTGGACTAAAAGCACCTAAACTTGAATCTGTACAATAGTTTACTGCTAATTGTTTCTGGAAAGAAAACGTATTCTAAAAACGTCTGTATTAAAAATAAAGGTCACAGGAAACCTTGTTGACTATGGTACCTAGTATAAAAGGATAACTGAGTCAGATATGCATGAGGACTTATGTTATCAAGAGGGTACTTTCTTTGTATAGCATATACAATTGACAAATTGAGTCATGCGGTAATTTGTTTTCTTGTAACATCATTTACTCGCGTGGATAACAACAATCCAAACATGTATCTGCGCAGAACAGTCTTAGAGATAGATTGTTAAATATTCGTGCATATTTCCACTCTGTGTGTGTGTGTGTGTGTGTGTGTGTATAAATTGTTGACATCCAGCTCTTGTTAAATATTCGTGCATATTTCCACTGTCTGTGTGTATAAACTGTTTACATCGAGCTCTTGGAACAAAAAAAAAATAATTCTGTGTTGGGAATTAAATTGTGGAAATTTTTTTGAAAGTATTTTTTTTACACGTCATTTTTATTTTTATGTTTTTAGATTGGATCATTGATTCAAATGAAAAATAAAGCAACTTTGATGGGTACATCCTCTTTCGGAATCCGTACTGGTAGTGACCTTGCTCATGAATGATAGAGAAAACGATACATCCTGATAAATGCACCGACGAACAGGTTTACCGGCGTTTCAATACCGTTTCCCTGTGTTACGTCAGTATACCCGATGTTAGATTTTGTATGTACGTAGTAAGATTGTATAATGCGAAACCATATCATTTTACACCATTTGCATCCTCCTCAATTTACAGACCCAGACCGTCACCAAGAGTTCCTACTTCATAATAGTTTCACATATAGTGTGTAAAAAATGGCACTGTATTTTAAATTTGAGTACATGACCTTTTGACCCCTCTGAGGGATAATATAAGATGCAGCCAAAATAATTATATATTTTATACGTGATTATGACATATATAAGAGAATTACTAAGTTTAAAAAACATATACCCCTTCTTTCAGAAGGTAATAAAGTAACGGACAGACAGACGTAGGGTATCGCAATATCCATATACTTTTCAAAATGTTTACCCTAAAAATTAATTAACTTTTGAAAATCTGCTCGTTTGATACATACTTTTGTGTTATTTAAAATCAACTCCGTTCTGATTATGAGAATTACAATCTTAGCTTTCTATTAATGATTTGATCAGATGTTTAATTATCCACAGGAGCTTACATTTTATGTGAACGTACGAGCCACCTATACCTATTACACCACCCCAACCCCACTACCTCCTCCAAACCCAGACCCTGGCTTACAGCTTCATGGCTTCTTTCAGATGCAAGTGTCACTTATCTCTCACTATCGTTCATTTCGCTGCTTTTACGTAATCGTGTATTGCCTTTCTATGTGTTGAGTTCACGGCACTAGTTAATATACTCTGTTTCAATTTTTCAATTATATAAATATATATATATATATATATATATATATATATATATATATATATATATATATATATATATATATATATATATATATATAATTTGCATGGGGACTACTCTAACTTCCATACTCGTCTACTTACACTGCTAAATCACTGTCATTCATTTTGCGAGGTTAAGCGGAATTATCGTGTTACGTGAGCACAAAAGACGGAAATTAAAGTAGTTTCTATTTTCCGCCCTGTTACATATATTCTTCCGTTCTCTGTTCAGGCTTGACATTTGCTAGAGTGTCCGGCAGGTAAGGCAAAGTTTTAATCTCTCTCTCTCTCTCTCTCTCTCTCTCTCTCTCTCTCTCTCTCTCTCTCTCTCTCTTATAATATCATGAATGTTATTATGTGCGTTAGTGACCATCACATAACTCCGCTTTCCTTCGTATGTTTTGTTTGAATTTGTGTGTGTTTGTCTTTGAGGACGTGTGTTTGTGACCATTACTTATCTCCTGCCATCCCTCACCTGTTTTGTATGTAAGGGTAGATGTTGGATTGCAATTATGTATTAATGACCACCACATGACTCCCCTGTATTAATGTCTTCTGTGACATCAATGATTAGCACAACTTGGAAAGTTTACAAAATGAATTGAAAGATGATTACATAACTTCAAACAAAGTTCGATACTTCGTTGGATTTTTGTCAGTCAAGCTGGTATTACCTTTCAAAACATATTAAGTTCAAAGGACTAACAGAAAGTGGGGAAAGCAAGGAAACAAAAAAAAAATAAACGGCGACACATGTGCTTAGCACAAGGTGGGAGATTTTACAAAACCAAAACCTGAAAAATCCTTAACCTCTGTTCTAATTTAATCAAGAGAAAATACAATGGGCATATGTATAGATTCCAAGACGATACATTTTTGAAAACACGTGTGTGAGCTAAATCGTAATCTATTGATGAGGCTAAATTACCATGATTACATTAAAATTCCCCTTAATCTTTAACTGATCAGCATATTCCATTAACGATCCTTAACCCAGTTAAGTATTTCGCTAGAATGATTTATCTCCCTTACATCTTGATTAGCCCGACCATGTGTGTCCTCATCTTGTATATAATTAAATTCTTCAAGGCTTATAGCATTATCATATTTGATAAAATCTGGTTTGGTAAGCGTATAAGCATTGAAATCAATGGTTGTATATTCAGTGTACTTTCAAGAAGGTTATTTCATTTTCAACCACTATAAAAAAAAATCTTCCTCCGAGTGTATTCAGGAATAATAATAATAATAATAATAATAATAATAATAATAATAATGACGACTATGATGGTGATGACGGCGACGATAACGGCAACACAACAACAAGCAAAGGCATAAAGGGTGAAGGCTGCCCTGGGTTCATTCACTTACTATGAACCACCCCACGCATGAGGTAGTTAACATTTCTTTCTCTTTAAGTTAAGGAAATAACTCAACATCTAGTTTAGGGTTAAATCTTACAGAGTAGTTTTTTCTTATCTATGAGTTATACTCTTTTTTCATGTTATGGAATCTAGTTTAGTTCAGAAAAAGTGTGAGCGTCAAGACGGTTAACCGATACAATCAGATAAACAAACTCCATTCCTTACAAAGGTAGTAAAGCAGATGCATTGACTATTTTCTATTTAGAATCCTTATTGTCTATTAAATATTCTTTTTTGTTTTATTTCCGGTAGACAGCATGCTATAAGCTCCAGGTCAGGGTAAATCTGCAAATCGGTGAAATTGTACAGAACTTGGTGTAAACAACGATATCATAAGAAAGAACAGTCACTGTTGTTGGACGGACGATATCATAAGAAAGAACAGTCACTGTGGTTGGACGGATGACTGAACTACCAGGATGAAATCAATACTGTTACAAATCTCGTTTTGGATGTTTGTGTTAGGTAGGGTTATGGCTTTTCTTTCTGGGAATAAATGTCTATATTTGGATGGGTATTTTATTTTTGTTTTTTGAGGATGTGTTAAATACGTATTGAAATCAAGTTACATGCTAAAGATACTTGTGTAGTGTTATAAGTACAGTATAATACTGTTGGTATAATATTGTTGCCTCGATCACCAGGGTTTACTCGAACTTGCGTTTAAGACTCTGCAAAATATTTATAATTGAATATTCCCTCGTTGACCATGACTAAAGATCTGTCTAACTGATTTACTCGTTTATATATATATATATATATATATATATATATATATATATATATATATATATATATATATATATATATATATATTTATATATATTTGTTAAAATTGTTCCTTCGTCGTGTTTATTTATTTTATTTTTTCTTCATTGTCGTTGTTGTTGTATATATCTTTTCGTTTTTATTCTTACACGCATAATAAAAATATGTCAGGTGACGACACAGGATGCCAGTTACACGGCGGAACATGCCAGGAGGACACTCTGCACTGCAGCGGATATTACGCAAGCGGACTTTGCAGCAGGCATCAGTCTCGAAGATGCTGTTTTACCAGCAGTAAAGGTAAATCATTCCTAAATGAAAATTGTGAAATAATGCAATTTCTTCGGCTAAATAATCAAACTGCAGATTTGCATGATATCTAATTCGTTTATACGGTAAATTTGTATAAATGTTGCTCCTGCATGGATGCATCATGTGATAAAATATTTAATCAAAGGAGAGATCATATGAATATATAGTTTATGTTTCTCGCGAGTATATTTATATTCTCTCCTACCGTAATTTCTTATATTAATTCTACATCAATAGACCGGATAGAAGTTGGGAGGCGGTGGTGTGGTGAGAGGATGCAAGAATTACGGTATGGAATGACGGTATACTCGATTTGTTTCAGGCTTACAAACGTCTTTTGCTAACAATCTGTCGTGTCCCTTATTTTTGATCAATTTCATTGACACATATTCTGGAATTATCATGTAGGAATTTCTGATTTTAATTTGAATGCGAGTGTCTTGTTAAAAGTTTATAAAGAAAAACGGAGCAAAACACTGAAAATAAGTCCAAAATTTACATTCTTGCATAATTCTTGACAAATCGCGTGCAAACATATAAAGATAGGAAACAAAGACAAAGCAAGATGGAAATTCTAAGTTTGACTAACAACATAAAATAAACCATGACTGTGTTCCAAATCATATATTTGTCCTTTATAGATCCAATATCCTGCTCCGGCGTGAAGATCGTGTCTAGGTCAGACTGGGGTGCTGTTCCGCCCACAAATGTGAGCTATCTTAAACTACCCGTCCATCTTGTATTCATCCACCACACCGACACGCTGCCCTGCAACGATATGGAAAGCTGTAGCAAATTGCTACGGAGTATTCAGTATTTCCATATGCATTACCGAGGTAGGTGATTACGTTTTCTACGATACATGTCTAAAGTGTTAAAATCTCAAACTTCAATTAAGATAATTGTTTGCTTAAATGTATTCTTTCCGCTAAAAAATCATCAACATATAGAGACTGTGATTTGGGTTAAAATGAGTGTTGATTTGTGTTGGAAAACTGAAGGTCATTTTGCAGGGGTGTTTTGAGTCTACTTTAAATTTCAACGAATGTATTCTTGTATTAATCAGTCTACTAAGATTCACCTCCATTTTATTCAAAGGCTCAAGTTAATTTGTCAGATCCCCAACACACATACTAATATTGAAACCCACTTAAAACAATTAAAACCGCGATACATTAAAAAACTTTTTAATTATTTCATGTCGAAGAAATATATAATAAATTTGACATTTTCTCCTTTCTTACAATTGGACCTTGGCAATTAGTAGACACACATTTTTACACTACAAGACCATTTTTGGTTGTTGTGATGTGTCAACATTGGACTCTCAAACTCAGGCTCTTTTTATGTTTGAAGTGAACAATTGTGCGTGATTACTCAAAAAAAAAAAAAAAAAAGATTCACGGCCCATTATAAGGATCATTAACGGAAGAAACCGTTCTGAATGCAAATACACTAAACCCTAATGTTATTCATCTCTCTTTTATTGATATATGCAGGATGGGATGACATTGGGTACAGTTTTCTCCTCGGAGAGGACGGTAATGCTTACGAGGGACGAGGCTGGGACCGGGCAGGAAGACATACCAAGGATTATAATGACCGCAGCCTTGGTTTTGCTCTCATTGGAAACTACTCTTACCATCTTCCGCCTGCGACAGAACTAAGTGCTGCGAAAAACCTTATAAAGTGCGGGATCGAAAACGGAAAAATAACCAGTAATTATCGCATGTACGGTCACAGAGACGTGGGGGTTACTTTGTGTCCAGGTACAGCTTTATACCAAGAAATTCGAACCTGGCCTCATTACAATTGTACAGATTCGACACTTTTCTACATGAGCAAGACATGAACTGGGAAGCTCATTCGCCTTATCATGTAATAACGGCTGCAATGTTATTTCTTTCTCTGCTCTTCCTAAAATTGGTGTAATTCATGGCAATAAACTGGTAATACTGAAAATCTCACAATCTCATTCTTATATGAAACATTCATTGTTGTCCAAAACATTGATCTGATAGTGAATATGTTATTCAAGACTGACTTTTTCTATTATTCACCTTTTTAAAAATCAGAGGATCATCTTAATATGCCAACTCCAGCCGATTATGTACTTCACTCGCCCAGAAGTCTTACATGTTGTACTCAACGATGTAAGGGCTTGATTTTCTAGTGAGAGGTAACTCCATCGTTTTCATGGCATAGCGATGAAAGATGAAATGGAGCGGGTGACTAATACCTAGTAACATAAGTAGTACGCAATGCTGAATTCGTCATAGCAATACTCTACAACTTGTCGATGAACAAGTACTAATATTTAATCATTCCTTTCATGCATCATCCATAATAACTTACCAACTTTCATGGAATTCTAATACACGATTTGGGAATTATTCAGATAGTGGTGACTACAGAACACCTTGATCCTTAGCGGCCAGGATAATTGTTCTTTTTTCAGCTATAATGTATTACAATATTATTTACATATATACGTTGGAGTACTTAGACATTTGATATTCTTGAAGCTTGCCATGAAAAAATGACAAAATAAAATATATCTTGTTGATTTTCTAATAAAATGTTTAATATCAATATACATTTTTTAAAACTTCTTAAATCATGATCAAATTAGTAATACATATTTTTAAAATAAATAATTTTTTCTGTATAAATCTTCCATCGGATAAGCTAGTTCGAGACACGTGATTTTGTGTCGTTAGTTATTTGCAAATATTGTTTAAAGACTAAAGTTTCCACTTTCAATCTCAGTTGCGACTCTAACCTTTGCGCATGCCCGTTTGGGACGTCTTATGCGAGTAGCAGACCACTCGGCGTAAAAATGAACGTGAGACTACGGTGACTGGATAGTGCCACGAAATATCTTTTCATATCTTCTGTCAACACGATATATTATCTTGTTTAAACGAAATAATATCTTGTTTAAACAAGTAGTTGCTTCATCCAAAAATGGCATTTTAGGTCATATGTAGAATGTTTCAATTTACTAGCATTTTTTTTTTTTTAGTCCATAGGGAGGCTAATTTATGCCTGCATGGAGTTTGATACACAGTTAAATATCAGAACAACTGTACATAAAAACCGTCATTGATGATGTAATAAGTCGAATCAAAGCACTGTGCATTTCGAGAAATCAATTGCATAACACGAATTACTAGACTACGGTATGTACTCGCGTATACAAACTGCAAACTGCATAGGCCCAGATCTGGCGTCGCATAATGCGCCGGAATATCTGGGTCTATGCAGTTTGTAAGGACTAATCAGTAGAACAAACAACATAGACCTTGATCTGTCTATGTTGTTTGCATTGGACTCGCTTTAAACGCGAGTATATGCGGTATATTTTCTTTCGCAAACATGGGCGATTGACAGATACCGATGAGAATAGAACCTTACCTAGAAACTCTTGAGGTTCAACGGCGTATCATATTCATGAATTTTGCTCATTTATTTGATTAAAAAAATCAAGATTGGAAGAGAAATGTTAGCTATATAGACTGAACAGGGGGCCGTAATATTTACAAAAGTGCTAGTAAGCTGAAGCATTTTACATATGACCTATATATATATATATATATATATATATATATATATATATAGAGAGAGAGAGAGAGAGAGAGAGAGAGAGAGAGAGAGAGAGTCTAAGAGACTCTTCATTCAGTTCCCTGTGCATAATCTGTCTTTCCTATCATAAGTATAACTTGACTTTTCGTGATGAATCGGCGACGCAATTGTTTTTTTTAGATTTACCAAATTTGTTTCGTCTCTAAAAAGAAAAGTGATAAAGTGAATATAGTACACGCTTAGATTTAAAATTTTTATACGTAAAATGAGATATTAATATTTTCATCGGACAATTCAATGTTTTAGCAGTTTTCCTTAGCTCTCTTCTATAAAACCTGAAATGGTCCATCAATGTTATAGGAGAAATATTGTCGCCTTGAGATTGTAGTTGTACTTTTCATAATTATGACGGATTTACATGCATATATGTTTCTGGTAAGACTTCATTTTGAAGTTACGTTGTGGCGCGAACTGTGATCTACTAACCTTCATGCACAAAAGACTACAAGTACTACTTCTATTACTACTACTACTGCTGTAACGGCTATAACTATCTATGACATCACTATCACTAAAAATACACTTTATACTAAATTGATATTTCTAGCATCGTCATGAATACGTAGTTTTTTTAAAGTGAATTTCCAGTGATACTTTTATGACAACAAGTTCACATGAGATTGTGCAAGTTTTAGTACTGAACCTGACATTTTATCTGAGACAGAAACTTACGCGATTCACTGTAGTATATACAATTGATATATGTTAGGATAAACACCATTAGCGGTTATTCGCCTCGTGTTTGAGGGGCCTTTATCCCTGTTGTATAGTTACATCCCCAGAGAGAATGCGTTCGTGCTATGATAATAATATGGAGCGGGTGCCTGTTTTGCCTGTTTTGCCTGTTTTGCCACTAAATATGATAAGCGCGCTCAATGTAATAAACATGCTAACAAAACTGTAATAATGTAAAAAAAAAAAAAAAAAAAAAAAAGCCTTGACGCTAAATAAAAAAAAAACAACCCTTGACGCTAAATAAATCTACTAAGGTTATATTTGGACGATCTGGACGAACGATCATTTGGCAGTTTTATCATAGTTTCTACGGTATAAAAGAAACACATTTTGCCTTTATTCTGAACATTAACACAAGCATTTTTGTCTTTAACCTATTTTACTTATTATATGTGTTATCTCCCTTTCCTTGGCTAATATCTATCTACTTGCAATGTGACTTGCAATAGCTTGTAACGTGGAATATTATATCGTTTCTATAGACGGATTGTATGTTTACTTATTTCTTGACTAAATTGTGTGTAGCATATCAAATAGCATATCAATTACCCTTTGAAACCTTTCTATTACAGAGACTTTTTGTCTGCGTACTTACAAACTATTCTATATATTCATTCTCCAATATCTCCTTAACCATGCTGTTGTAAATGCTTTCCCTTTTCATCGAATATATCTTTTATGAGTATCGAGTTCTAAAGAGTTTTCTAAATTAATGTGATATATAATCTCCTCTTTTAGATTTCACTTTACACGCCCATTCATGTTTAGAAAAATTGTCTATCACAATCAACATGTAATTATATCTGTTATTATCCGTTATTATCCTTATTATAGATTGGAAGAAAAACGTTCTGCTTGAAATGAATGACGGATACCCTTTTGTATGGAAATCTTTTCCTTGCTTGTTTGTGTAATGTGTAGGTAGATTGTTCAGTAAGCCATTCCTTAATCCAGAGTAGTATCTTTTCCTTTTGTTCTGTTTGATTTATTCTGTTACGACTAGGGGTTATGTAACAAAAGAAAAGACTCAAACAAGCTTTCAAGATTTAAAATACAAATCTTTAATTTCCTAAAATATTAAAATATTTCAACAAACAATTAAAGTGAAAGAATTAAAAATAACTTACAGTATAGAATATCCTTAAAAGTCTTAAATTGTTTGAAAGTTCACTGTTCCGGAAATTAATCCAAATATTCCGAATGGAGTATTCCGAATGAAATAGCCTTCACTGTGCTAATATGTTGGTACCATTAAGTTATATCCAAATAATCCTTGTGAATCTGGAATCTCACAAGTTTTAGAAATGTTTTAGATAATTCTAAGGAGCTGTATAATAATTCAGGTTGAAGACAGTACTGAATCCTAAATGTACTGTATTACTTAATAAATATAAAAAATCCCACACTCAAACTGAATCAAATTCGTAATATCCTCTCTATTCAAATGTAACTGTGAAGAATATTTAAACACAGTATTATTTCCTATATATATATATATAGCATTAATGCGCAGAATCGAAATAAAAACCCATACTACGTCTTCAATTAAAAAGGTATTTCAAAATAATGCAACCCTCCCCGAACCAATCAGGAATTAGGCTATGCGTGATTCTGCTAAAGTACTCAAGTACCAGTGTTTTAAACAGTAAACACTGTATTGATTCATTCTTCGAATGTGACCTTAAACTATAATTCCTAGTCAATATTGTTTACTCCTAAAAGTACAAGAACTAGGTCGAAACTTCATTACTCTCTTTCGCGCGGAAAATACGTCACATGACTAAAGCTACAAGCAAACAGGTGAAATATCGATTGAGGCTACCGTATCTATACTCATAAGACGACAGCTGTTTAGACTAAGGACAGAGATCATAAACTAATAAACTATACCATTATTAAAAAGGAAAAATATATATAATTCCGTAACAATTCCTACATTTGGCCGCAGGTTGTACAAGAAGCTGGACTTTCCAGAACATGGTACAGAATACTCTTTTTATAAGTTATTTATTTTAATGTGATTGTCGCATTTAATTGAGCTGCTATATAATTACGTCAATTGGAATCTAATGCTGTCGTTCTTTCAGTTTTACTGTTGTGGTAAAGCAATTGTGTCGAAAATTGACAGCAACATATATTTATTGTCATGCTTATAGGGGGTAAATGTATCATAAAACAAAGCTATTTAGAGTAAACAAATTGTGAGATATTAGAAACATTAATATTTTGCTTATCTCTATTATAAAAAACGATATACTTCAGTATTTTAAAAAGACCGAAGAATTACAGATAACTTTCAGAGATAATTACATAAAAATCAGTTGCTTTTTTACTCTGCCAAATGGTCTATACAAACTTTAAAAGGTGTGCTGTAGAAAACAGGTATCAATTTCACACGAAACACAAATAAATTTCTGGAATCATTTTCAGTTGTTTTTATATTACAGCATAAAGGACTTTCAACGTTTGCCAGGGTTTTCTACAACAACTGGACAAAAAACTGACACTGAATTTACAGAAAGCAAAGTTAGATTTAAGACCTTTAATTACCAATGATTTCCGATACGTAATAATAAGCCAAGGTATATTCACGATTACTTTAGTGTTTATATGCACAATGCTGACAGTTTTGATGCTTTGTTTAAAGTTTTTCCATCTTTTATATTTTATAATCATTTTTGGCAACTGGCATATTTTACAGTTTATATTTGTTTACCAGATTAAATGTCCAATAGCCAAGTAGCAGAAATGGTAGTAAGATGAATGATAATAATTACCAGTTACTTTATAGCTACAAAAAGTGTAGTAAGATGGATTATGATTACCAGTCACTTCCTTTCTGCTGATGTAGGTTTTTTATATTGATCGGGGGCAAATCCTTCGTTATAAAGGTGTCCATAGTTGATAATGAAAGTGGGTGCCAATCATCAATAATCTTAGTATTAATGCAACCTGATCTAACGTTTTAGACATTTCTCGATCATTACTTCCATCAGCATTTTCATTTATCAAGTTTAACGTTCTTCTTACTTTAATTTTCAGCAGCGGATACATTGATTTTACCACGTAATATGCATACTTACTTTGTTTTTATTCGTACATATTCATTCACGCCAGACCATCAGTCTGGTGGACTGTAATGATGTGTATATGTTGGAAAGGCTATTATTAATCACTGTTTTCCTCTTTTTTTTAATTGGTATTACTCTTGTAATTAGTGTCTTATTGTATGACATAATGCTAGATGCATTTCTTTCTCGGTTTTACCTTTTGTAAAATTAAGGAACAATTGACAGATACGTACTATTTGCTAATCCAGTTTGAATGTTTTTGAAAAACAATACAATATCCAAATATTGCTTTTCATACTGTGTATACCCATCATTGTTGAATACTCTCGTTTGGTGCGCATGTGTGAAAAGATCAAACTTTTGTATATTTTCAACGGTCTTGTGTCAAATTTTCTTATGATTTGTGAGTTTTCTAAGTGTATGCAATTCTTGCTCTTAACATGTTCCTAATAGCTAGATTAGACATTGATATAAACTATTGTCCATCGTTTAACAACGGAGGACATAATTTAGACTTTGAGCATTCTCAGATACCGTAGTTTCGTGCATTTCATTCTACAATCAGTATTGCACGAGCGTTTATCCAAGCGTTCTTAGACACAACCTGTCTAAACGACAAAAACCGAGCTACTTAATTGAAACTTTGTCATATGATTTTGCATACAGTATCCAAACATATTTGAAAAAATTTATGTTCCTATTTCATCTAGTTTATTAAGTAAATCAATTTCTTTTATATCTGATAAGAAGACCAGCCCAAGCTATTGATGTTACTAGTCACAATGATCCTCAGCGGAAAAAAATTTAGCTTGAAAGTTTATTTCATGTTCAGATGCACTGAATGTTAAACTGCGTCAACACACCTCGCATCAAAGCGGAAAACAAAATAATAATACTCTTAGTTTGTTCTGCTATTGATATGCTATTAATATGTTCATTTAAGTGGCGTAATTATTCAGGACCAAAATGAACATTTGGTAATATTGAAAGTAGTCACATATAAAGCTTGTATTATGCTGATATCGGTTCTATAACATATTTTTGAAAACTGGAATGTGATGTAGTCACATATAAAGCTTGTATTATGCTGATATCGGTTCTATAACATATTTTTGAAAACTGGAATGTGATGGCTTCCCTCTTTAAATCGAAAACACAGACACGTGGATATACAGGAAGAAGTAAGGAGAAAATTTCAGGCAAACTATAATAAATGCCAGGGCAATACATACGAACTTATCAGGATCCCAAGCTATGATATTTTAATCTTGTATAATAACGAATACTCACGATGCAGCAAGTATTCATTTGCTTGTAAAACACACAAATTGGTCAATGCAATATGTGAAAGATAATTATTGCAGGAGGTGATGTACATAACTTTACATAATTGTCTAAAAAAATAAGACTAGGTCAAGAGGCTGTACTTATGACAAAACTAAAACCTGCTGTTCAAAAAAACTAATCAGAGATAATGTACTTGAAAACGATGCCCGGCTAAAAGGCCGTGCTATCTTTTCACTGAAATAATGGGATCACCACTGAATTTAGCTGGTTTTCTTTTGCTGGCTTAAATTGCCTTTTCTCAAACCATTGTCAGGCTTGAAACGACCTTTATAGTTCTTTAAAGAATGTAGAATGCCTACAATTAACCTTATCGCCTGCTTCAGGAAACTTTTAAATAAATAAGTGCTTTTCGTCTGGCATCATTATTTGAAAAATTATTCCTGTTTTATCTCCAAATAATGGTGGTAGACGATGGACGAGACAAGAAGAAGAGACGTCATAATACAATTTCATGAAAGTAGTATAGTTTATAAAAATTCGGTCTGTCTGCCAATGTAGGTCAATCAATTTTTGTATATAGATTTTACTAGAAGATAAACGTCTAGCAAGACTAGTCACAATTCTCCCTGCTTCGATTAAGGTTTTTAATTTAAGTTAGTCTTCAGTCTAATAGTCATCCCAAAGAAATTAAAAAGTTTCAACAGTTTTATCCGCTAAATTTATAGCTAAGCATTGCAAGTTTTTTTTCTTCTTCATTTCTGAGGCCAACTAAAACACGTTATCAATATGTTTAGTTCAGTTGCATAGACCGCTATATGTTACGCCTAGTATTGTATTGTATGCCTATAGATTCTTCTTGTTCTTAATCGGAGCACCCTCAACTGGTGAGGAAAAGTGATCAACCCAACACTCCCCAACCCTGATCATTCATGCATTCAAGGCGTGAAGAGATTTATATGTGAATAACCAAACTCAGTACACAATGATTTTCACTAAGTATTCTCTATATTTGTGTCCAAATCCAAGTAAAGCATAAGTTAATCAAAAGTATCGTCCTAGACAAAGTTACAGTTAAGTTCTCATCCGGCATTCTTTGGAGAAGCTGAATTGTATACAAAGCAACATGTCATGACTCACATATTTCACTTCTAGGACATCATCAATGTATGATTACTCACTATGCGCACAGACAATCACACCATAATCTTCATATTCTAACGAATAATCAATTTCCTTTAAGTTAAGGATCACTACCAAAAACAAGATAAATCTTACCTTAAAAATAGATAAGGGTGAGGTGGGGGGTAACCTGAGTATTCGGGCGAGACCCATCAGACATATCACCTCTGCGTCATTTGCTGATCTCGAACCAGAGAGATAGCAGTCTGCTGTCTAGCAATGAGTCTGCAATTTAATGAGTCGAAAACTCAGCGCTTATAACCACTCGACCACCGCTCCTTACTGCTATCAAGCCAGAAAACATTATGTTCATTTGGCGATTAATTTATTCACAAGGCTTCTATGTTTTAATAATGAATGTTTAAATTATTATGCATAAAGTACGCCACTTTAACCCATTGTCTTTTTTACTGACAGTAAACGCTCCTCTTTATAGTGCCATCGTATATGCACACTCACACCAATTGTTATATTGCTAGTGGGCTTGCTTTGTTTTATTCTTTTTTGTTTTAGTGTTTTGTTTTGTTTTAAAAACAACTTACAGCACATTATTTGACTATGTTATGCAAGGAATGGGACATAAGTGCTTTACCCCAGGACACTCTGAGGCAGATGACTAGGGTTGACTTGGATTACGAGTCCGATGCTCTACCAACTGAGCTACCTCGGCTTCGTTTGGTAGAAGTGGTAGCAATATGATCACTGGTACAGTGGGATAATAGTTATTAGTACCTTAATAGTTGTACAGGTGGTGATGTAGTGGTATTAGATGCAATAATAGGTTTAATGGTACTGAAGTAGGTGTATTTGTGGTAACGGAATTATTAGTGCTGTGGTTGTGGTAGATATAGTAACTGTTAACTGTGTTGGTGGTAGAAGAATTAATAGTTTTATGATGACTGTAGTAGCTGTAGCAGTAATAATATGATTATTGGTAATACAGTGGTGGTGGTGGTAACAATAAATGTATTAGTACTGCAGAACTGTTAAATGTAGTAATGTGGTTATTAGCATTTTAGTGGTAGTGGAGGCTATTAATACGGTTACTGGTACAGTAGGGGTGGTAGAAGTACTAATAAGGGTAGTTCAAATGTAGTAATTGTAGCAATACAAGTGGTAATAGAAGCACCGTAGTGGTTGTTATGGTAGTGATAGGGGTTATTGGTACAAAAATGGTTGTAAACGTTTTAATAGATACAGCAGAACTGTAAGGTTAATTGAAGCAAAAATAGGGTTAGTAGCATTTTGATGGTGGTAGAATTAGTAAAAAAGATAGTAATACTGTAGTAGTGGTATTACTAGTTGTGGTTGTAGAAGTAACAATAGGGTAGATGCATTGTTTGTAGTAGGGATAGTAAATCCGCGGTAGCGTTGTAGATGTTGCAGAGGTAGTAAAGGAGGTAGTCTTGATGCAATAGATAAAACTATGTTGAATGTGGCAATGTTTGTAGAGGTAGTAATGGGGTAGAAGCAGAACAGGATATTATTATAGAAGTCGTAGGGGTGATATAAGTAATAAAGGGTGGCATTACAGTGATGTTAGTGGTGGTTGATCATTTCGTTGATTGATTGGTGTTGAGCGGGACATCAAGACATGAAAGATTATATCGTGCCAGGGCAATTGGAGTAAAGTGTTTTGCTCTGAGATACAAGGGCTATTTAAAAAGTTCTGAATATTAGTTTGTTGTATCCCTCAAAGTGTGGTCAAATAACTCTAATGTGATAGTTTTGTCGCTTCTATTGTTTACTGGTGACAGGGGAGTTAGGCTCTTCCGATGTTGACGGAAAGCTGATATAATTTACCTACATTGGCAGGAATTCGAGTCATAGCTGGATTTGTAAGGGGATTTTCCGAATGTTTCTGCTTTATCAAAGAAGGTAGCTCTTGCGAGAGAGCAAGGTGGAAATTATAGAATCTTAATTAATATGTCACGTACTTCTTTTATTTAGTCTATATCACATATCGCACAATGGATCCCCCGTCCATTAGGATCTTTTTCCTATATACTATTTAAATCCTCCAAAAAACCAACAAAGTCAGATATGACCTGACATATTTCCTCTTAAGTGTATTTTTAAGTGTATTTTTGTGTAGATCTCAATATTAACGTTATCGTCCCAAGGTTAAGGGTTGATTGTTTCCTACTATGTACAAACATTGTAACATTACTGACATGTTATAGATAACAAGCATTAGGCAAAAGGAAAATGTTTTCATTAAGGACTATCTTATGTCAATATGGCTGTTATAGTGAATTTTCTAGGTATTGAAGAAGATTAAAAGTACATCGTATTTGTCAGTAGATTGTATTTCTTAATTGTCCATATTCCCTCTCTCTTTCTCTCTGTTTCTTGGTAACAGCAACATCATGAATAATATGATCTCTGTTTCTTTTATTCTCTATATCTTTCTCTCTCATAAAAAGAATACTGACTTGTGTTGGATTTTGTAAGAAAAAAATGTTTGTCTTTAAAGGTAAGTCATTGTCCGAAATAAAACAAGTGTTTATCTGCAGAGACACATGTTTGTGTATAAAAGTGTTTTTCTCTGTTACTAGATATGTCTTTCAATGCCATAGGACGTTCGTCTACATTTTTGCCGCCATAAACGAACATTTGTTTGTATGTGTGTTTTTCAATCATAGGACGTTCGCCTGCCTTTTTCCCGTCAACAACAAATTGAATGTAGCAATTGTTGTTTGTAACAGTGTGCGTGTGTTCATCGTTGCTAATGTTCAACTTACGTAGGACCCCATAGGGTCTCAAACGTAATATAAAATTCCCATAGGCTCCATTGTGGCCCAAACGCAAATATTAAACTTCCATAAGCCCCACTTTGACCCAAACGTAATGTTAAATTCATATAAGAACCATAGTGACAGCCATAATGTTAAATTCATATAAGAACCATAGTGACAGCCATAATGTTAAATTCATATAAGAACCATAGTGACAGCCATAATGTTAAATTCATATAAGAACCATAGTGACAGCCATAATGTTAAATCTCATACCACCCTTTATACTACTAAGATTTCTCTTGCTTTTTTAGAAATATGAAACTTTTCGCGTAATCACCCTAATTTGTATGTAATAAGCAAGAAAGTATTATTTTTGGCGAGTTTTTGAATTTATGTCTGCTTTGCGACCATGAAACACAGGAAAATAGGTGTTTCACGGAAAACAGATGAATTTACACTAAGCTGATCATGGCTTGATACTCACTCAATTGTCCAACTTCCTGTGTCGCGCGCAAGGTGTCGGCATCATAATCTCAATTACCTCACTGCATTTTTTTCCCGTTTGTGGTTTGCGCCATGTAGGTATATATAAGGCTTGCATTTTTTAGTTTATAGTAATTTCGTAATTTCTTGTAATTTCTTCTTCTTGTAGATAAATTCACTTGTAAACGTTTTTATCGTGTAATTCTATACAGTTGTTCTCAACGTAGAGCAGTTGTAATATTCAAACTATTCATTTTCTTGTGCACGCATAGATAACATGTATAGTGGTGCTTGTATTTTTCTTTTTTAATCTGTAGGAAGCTTTTCTTGGAGTCAATAACAACTAGGTAACTATTTTGTTATCGGAGTTCATACCAAAATAAGGCGCGAGATCCATAGTTGTGAAATAATACTTCTATTAGATCCAGTACAGTGTGTACAGGTTTGTAAATTCAGTGTTTTCTTTTGAGATTATTTTTGCTTTTGTTTGTCTCTGTTTCGTAATTTTGCCTTCGACGAAGACTCAGTGAGAGTCAAAAGCGCATAGACTAGTTCAAAATCCAGTTTTGCATTGTTCATTGTCAGTTTACACACACATGTAATGATGTATGTATGTATGTATGTATGTATGGATGTATGTATGTATGTATGTATGTATGTATGTATGTATGTATGTATGTATGTATGTATGTATAAGGACATGAAGTTTGATTCATTTCAAGATCACCTCCCTAAAAGTGGGTGAGTCGTCTTTTCTCGCACCTAGGAGCTGAGGTTCTACAGTGCATTTATTTCCTTGTTTGCACGATTTTGTTTCTACTTTTTTTGTAATTATAAGTGAGAGAGGAGAGTTCTGTTGATATCTGTATATAGTTATCTGATGTCACTTGGTGTCGAGTAGAGTGTGCTTGAAGTTAGTGATCGTTAACAATATTTATGACGTCGGTCAAGGAGCTCGTAAAGATGGGGAAAAAACCTGGGCACGAGGTAGAATCCCTAAAGAGTTTTGTCCAACAGGAGCAGTCCCTTGAAAGCTAACGGGGGGGGGGGGGGGGCAGGCTAAAACAAAGGACAGATTAGAATTAGAGATACAGGCAGAAAAGGAACCCAGTGAATTTGAGAAGCAAACACAGAATGAGAAAAAGCAAGCAGAGAAGAAAGGATACGTGAAATTCGGGTAACTTTCTCTGACCGAAAGCTTTAAAAATCAATATCTTGACAAATTTATATCAAATTCTAATTAATGCCTAATAAATGAAATGGTACTTATTAGTATACTCTTCTTTATTTGCATGGATCAAGAGAAACGTTTTGAGCAGAGTGAACATTTTTTCGTTACGTCCGGAATGGCGGGACACATGTAGACAACTGATACTATTTGCTTGTTTTGGGTAAATTATAACTTTGAAGTGACTGATATTGTTACTTCTTAACCTTCTATCTCAGATAGTATGTCAATCATGCTTGCCATTAGAAACCATGCGAAAGCTTTAGATGCTAGATTTGCTATCTTTGAGCAAACTGTCGATCACCTAAGATTGTACGATGAGCAGTTAGTTCGGGCGAACAAGAGACTAGACAGGAAGATATATGAGTTGATTGAGACTGTAAATGGCCTGGATTAAAAAAATGTAAATGACAGAAAGTAGAGTACAGCACCAGGAAGGCCAGTCACGGATGGATAACTTAATCGTCTATGACCTAAAAGAATTTCATGGTGAAAAATGGCTGGACCTCGAAGCCATGACTGTGTCATCCAAAACAGTAGTCACTCAGAAATTAAACCATGAAACCTGCTCCTGCGACAAACATAAAGATAAATGAGTTTTGTTCACTGGTCCCCAAACTGTCCATAACGCTATAGGAAAGTCGAGTAAAAGAAAAAGGAGGAGTGAGGAAAAGGAGAAAGAGGTGATTTAAAAGAAGACGAAGAAGTCACTCTATCAAAGAAATTCAAAAACGAATTCGGACAGGACATTGTCAAGATCAGGAAAATCCCGCCCCCCCCCCCCCCAAAAAAAAAAAAAAAAAAAAAAAAAAAAAAAAAAAAAAAAAACAACAAAAAATAAAAAAAAACAAACACAACAAGCACATGCACATTTTGAAATGACATGCTTGTAAAGTCGAGTAACCGAAATAGGACAAGAATGAGAAGGAGAGGAGGTGATTCAGAAGATGAAGAAGTAGTAGAAGACGAAAAGGCCACTCAAACCAAAATTTAGACAGTACATTGTCAAACACAGGGTAAACATTTGCAAAACAAAGAACCCCACCCACAACAAAAACTGCAAAAAACAAATTGACTTTGTTATATTACATGCTTGTACATTTTCTGTCATTTTCATTCGCCGGAATATACCAAACGTGCACGATAATCAAGTGGTCGTGATTTGCTTATTATGTTATTAAGAAAATCGGAGATTGGATTTCACACACATACAGCCATGACCTTTTCTTCTTCCTTTTTTTTTTTTTTTTTTTTTTTTGTTTCGCTTAATAAATAACGGTTAGTATATGTTTCTGAGATATATAGGTGGCTCTGAAAAGGGCCTTTTGAAAATGGGCAAATAAAAGAAATCATGCAGTTTCCTGTAAAAACTGTAACTGCCGTATTCGTTCCATTGTCTGAGTTCAACCGTTGATGCCGTCGTCCTTGTTGCTGCCATTGTTGTTAATATTGTGGCTGCCATTGTTGTTAATATTGTGACTGCCATTGTTGTTAATATTGTGGCTGCTGCTGAAGGCTTTCCTCTTGTGCTTTGGCAAAGACAATTGATATAACGATCTCAACGCATTAAGTGCAGCCAGGATTTTATGTAATACACAAAAGAGTTTCCCTCTCTCAGTCTGTTGACCACTGACAGTCATCGTTTTCATTTCCTGTTTCCTATTCACTTCCTGTTTTTATTCCTGCTTTACAAAATTCGATTCTTCCTCTTTCTGTCTTTCTACACTTCTATTGTAATTCTTCTTCTTGTTTCTTTTCCAAATCATCGTATTAAAAACATAAAACTGTGGTGTCGTTGACGTCTGAAAATCATGCAATGAAGAATATCGCAAAGAGTCATATAAAATAAATTTGGTTGAACTGATGGCGCAAGTTGAGCAGTAGCCGCAGTGGTGCTGTCATTATTGGTGTAAGGAAAGACAACAGACCCACCCCAACAAATGGTGTTAATCTTCATCTCAGGTAATAATTGGTATTGTACTATACTGTAATATACTTCACTCTATCGTTGCTGGTGGTTGAAATGTTATTTTTCAGTCACACCACATACCATCAGTGTTTTGATTTATGGATGCAAGATGCGCCCTGACTGATTGTTATTGTAAGTGTCTTTGAGTGTGTGCTTGTATAAAAAAATACCCCTATTTCCTTTCCATCCCTTATCAATTTGTTTGCAAGTGTCATTGTGTAATCGCGTGTTTGCATTAAAAACATCCCTATTTCTCATCATTCATTTACGAATTTGTTTGTAATTGTCATTGCATTGTAGGATTGTGTATTTGTAGAAAATTCATCCATATTTTTGCCGCCCCCCACCCCCGGTCCCTTTTCTACTTATACGTTTGTTTGTAAATGTGTGAATGTTTAATGTGTTAGAGTATATATTAATCATTATATAATACTCTCTATACTCCACTCAATATTTCGTTTGTAGGTGTGAATGGGTAATTGTAAATGTAAATGTTATCTCAGGTGCAATTCTGTTTCTTTTAAACTTTTCTGCTTGAACGATTTTTTCTCCATCAAGGAAGAGACAGTCTTTATTTTTTGTTTGTAACTGCTTTTTCATTTTTAGCTTTAAATGTTATAAATGTGAGAACTGAGAATTGACAGTTTTGCAAGAATAAAATCCATTGATTGTATTTTAGACAAGCCAACAACAATCTGAACCTATCGCTTTACAAAACACTTATCAATACGACAAGATGCAGGCGGATGGCTGAGTGCATTGTATGAAAGTCGACAACCATCTGTAACAATTTATGAATACGGTATTATCTAGCTGGGTGAATGAGTACATTGGCTCAAAGTCGACAACGATCTGTAGCTATTGCTCTACAAAAGATTTATTAATACGGTATGATGTAGAGGTGTCATTGAGTGCATTGAAACAGAATCGACAACTAACTCTATCGCTTCACCTAAAATGTATCAATACGGTAGCTGGGTCATCACCTAAAATGTATCAATACGGTAGCTGGGTCATCACCTAAAATGTATCAATACGGTAGCTGGGTCACTATTGATGTGGCGTTCTTTTATAGCTCAGTTTGAGTAGACAACAAAAATGTGTTTGGCCCCTGAACATTTAATTTGCATGTTACAAATACGTAATGCACTAGGACACGCGTAGAAAGGATGAACACAGATTTTATTTGTGATACGTCTTTGTCTGCAAATAAGACATTCATTTTAAAAAAATCATATTTAAGTATTTTTTAAAAAAAACTTTTGGATTATAAAGTTGTACGCTTGCAATATTATAGCCTACAATGTAAGAACAACTTATACAATTAGAACACAAGAATATCCCAGAATGGAAGACAAATTTATGAAAACACTAATCCTGTGTTTTAATTATTTGTCAGTGAGTTATTGAGTTAGTTACATAGTTGGTTGAGTGGGGCATATTCAATTCTTAATTTTGAAGAACAAAAAAAAAAAAAAAAAAAAAACCCGGTATTTGTGAGTAGCTTGTATATTTTTATTGTCCCTTTTCTTTCTCTCTTTCCCTATGTCTCTTGGTAACTTTAACTTTATGAATAATATGATCTCTCTTTCTTTTATTGTCTGTATATTTCTCTTCGTATAAAAGAATACTGACTTGTGTTGGATTGTAAGAAAAAATGTTTGTCTTTCATGGTAAGTTATTGTCCATAATAAAGCAAATGTTTGTCTGCAGAGACGAATGTTTGTCCTTCACAATGTTTGTCTGTTACTAGGTATGTGTTTTAGCGCCTTAGGACGTTCGTCTACTTTTTCTCGCCATAAACGAATGTCTGTTTATAACAATGTGTATGTCTGCCAGCCATAAGACGCTCGCCTGCCTTTTAGCCATTAAAAGTGAATGTAGCAACTTTTGTCTTTAACAGTGTGCGTGTGTTTTTTGTCGCTAATGTTTAACATACGTAGGGCCGCATATTGTCCCAAACGTAATGTAACTTTACCATAGGCTCCAATGTGACCTAAACGCTAATATTACATTAACATAAACCCCACTGTGCCCCAAATGCAATGTTAAATTCAATAAGAACAATTCCTATACGGTCTACTTTACTACTAAGATTTCTCTTGCTGTATAAATACATGTAACTTTCGCGTAATCACTTCTGTTTGTACATAATAAACAAGAACATTCAATTTAGCTTTGTTTCCCTTTTGAAAGTAATAGTTTGCTACTGAAACGTATAAAAATCATTTTGAATCTAAAAGATAAAATCCGTGAATTTAAGTATCTTTGTGTCTATCTTCGTGGGTGCGCAAATAACTGCCTTTTTATTTTGTTGATACATGAATTCGTGGATGGGGGTGGGGTGGTGTTGTCCAATTGTTTCTACAAAAGTTTTATTTTTGGCGAGTCTTTAAATTTCAGTTTGCTTTGCGACCACGAAATACCAGAAAACTGATGCTTTACGAAAACAAATGATGAATTAACAGTAGTTCGTTAAACTGGTCATTGTTGCTTCATATATATCAATTGCCTTTTAAAATTCTAAATAAAATCTCATAGCCATGTGTTGGCAGATCCAGGATTATTTCGAATAGAGATAGTACCATGAAAGTAATGGTTTATTTTCCACCAAATAATTATTTTCTCTTTCACTTTCTAAAGTGTATCATTTTGACTGCAAATAAATGGGGCTTCTATACATCTGCCCCTGCGTGTGATTCAGAGTCCCATTTTCTGCAATCATATCCGTATTTGCTTACTTAATAATACGCGCTATGTATGTTATTATCTCTCTGTGTCTATGTGTCTGTCTGTCTGTCAGTATGTATGTTTATTTCTGTATATCTATCTATCTATCTATATATATATATATATATATATATATATATATATATATATATATTTGCACAGAAAAAATTCAAAAATTATTTATTTCGTACATACATACCTAAGAAGTATATTTCTAAGCGAACAATTTAAAATTAAATGAATCGAAAAGTTATGGACTAACATAAATACGTTATTCATCCATCACTCCATGTATATATACATACATAAATACGTTATTCATCCATCACTCCATGTATATATACATACATAAATACGTTATTCATCCATCACTCCATGTATATATACATACATAAATACTGACAGGATTGTTTTCATCACGTTGCATTGTATTCTTTTCTCAAGTGAATGTAGTCTAGCTGTTGTTTCAGTGTTGCAAGTATGTTTCAGGTCCATTTAACTTTCATGACATGTATATCGCTGGTCTCCCTCAATTGACTGTGGCACGCGCAAGGTGTCGGCATCATGATATAAATTACCTCACTGCATGTTTGTTGTTTTTGTTGTTGTTGTTGTTGTCGTTTGCCTTTTCTGTCTGTTGTTTGTGCCATGTACGTGTATATTAGGCTTGAATCTTTCAGGTTATAGTAATCTCGTGTAATTTATTCTTCTTGTAGATAGATTCACTTGTAAACTTAGGAATCGTGTAATCCTACACAATCATTGGGAATTAGTAGAACAGTTTTAATATTCAAACTATTTTCTTTTTCTTGTGCACGCATAAATAACACAAATAGTGGTGCTTGTATTCTTTGTTTTTGTTTCTGTACGAAGCTTTTTTTTGTAGGTCAATACCAACTAGTTACCCACTTTATTATCGGAATTCAAACCAAGAAGGCGCAATATCTACAATTTTGAAATAATGCTTCTATTAGATCCATAATAGGGTGCGAGGTTTAGTAAATTTTCAGTATTTTATTTTCTGTTGACTGTTTGCCTTGTTTGTCTTTGTTTAGTAAGTTTGCTTCCGGCAATGACTCAATGAGAGTCGCGCGCGCGCACACACACGCACACACACACACACACACACACACACACACACACACACACACACATATGATGTAGAACTTGTGCTATTTTGTGGAAACTACATTTTATTTAATTCACCGTATCTGTGATCCTTCAACTTTTGAACCCCAAATCAATATGTGTCATCGATACCCGAAGTGCAGAATAGAACCGAACAAAGCTTTATTTTATCAAAAATCATACTCATGTCATACATATATGGCATAAGAACAATGAATGTTCTACTATATAAGAAGCAAAGAGACAGAACATCACCGAGAGAGAGAGAGAGAGAGAGAGAGAGAGAGAAGATTATCTAAACATTATAAGTCCAAGGAGAATCTAAAGAAAAGTGAACTATCAATAATTTAAATGAACATGATTTTCATATATTTCACTTAAAATATAAAAAGGACGCAAAAAGGTTGAAATCTGAAATCAGCATATGTAGCTATCCAGGCCTCAATTCAGTATCTAATTTGTTCATAAATAATCTTGCGAAAAAATATGCTTAAATTTGATATTTTTATTTGTCATTAAATGTTAATATTTCAAAATATTCCGACGTATTTAATGATCTTTCTTAATTAAATTCAGCCTAAGCTCCCTAAAGAATTCAAACGTAGAGAGGTAATGGAATTCATCACCTAAAACATTATTCTGACATTTGGTACATTTGGTACATTTTCTTTCTTCATATGTAATTTTATTCCATCGACCATTTTCAACAGGTAATTTATGGCGTGACGTCCTCAATTTCAAGATAGGTAAGTACACTTTCTTTTAGCAAATTTTATCAAATATTCTTCCAGGTGGAGACACTTTTAGTAAAGTTTAAAATGTTTTACTTTGGACGATATTTCTACAACAGACAACCAATCTTGTTTGTGTTGATCTACGAGGACGGTCGTAATATATTTCCTTTTGGCACTAATGTTATCATTTAAATTATTTAACCATACATCATATCTGGCTACCTATTGAAGAGATATCTTTCTATGCACTATCCATTTATATTCAAAACGTTCAGGAATCAATATATAAGCACATCATTCGATATACCATACTTTACATTTTATTGTCCTTTCCATTGATGAGTGACAGTCAAAAGTTAATCATGTGCATATTATTAGTAATGTGCAGTGGATGCCGGCCTAATTCTGCGTGCAGTATGTAGACTGGAGTACTTTTTCGTAAAATTGCTATTATCCTTAGAAATTCATTATGGAATTTTTAATATTAGATCCAGATTTTCATATCCCTATTTTTCATTTTCATAGTTAAGTATTGGCGTAATGGTCAATAATTGTAATTGCAGATCTTATGGCTAATTGAAGTTCCTCATTCTTCTAAACAAAAGGTTAAGAGCCTTACGGCTTGATCAATGAAATTATTCCTTGCCTTGCAAAATTTCCTGGATAAGAAAACTCCTAGATAGTTATAATGATAAACTACTTCAAAACTATGACCATCTCAAAATAAATTTTAATCGCTCGACGTTTCTTGATTCAAAAACAACTATTTTGGTTTAACTACAATTAATATAGTAAATTCCAAGCTATCGATAAACTTTATCCACGTATCTGATACTGAATTAATGTTACTGTGCGGAAATAATTTTTCTTCTTTCAGTCACGATGACCTGGTTCATTGGCACATTAAGCCCCAAATCGACAAGTTTCATTCTTACCCTAGTAACTCGTGTTATTGTGCAACACCATTTTTTCTTTCATTCACCGTGACCTTGATTGCTGACCTTTGTCCCAGAAATCAAAAGACTTATGTCTAACCCCATGTGCAAGCTATCAACAAAGAATGGGTCAGATATGTGATGTAGATCTAATGCCATTGTGCGGTAACCATTTCATTAGTTATAGCACAATTATCTTCCCTTTGGGCTGCTGACCCCAATATAGACAGGCTCCTTTTATCACTGAGTGTCATGAATCCACAAAGTTTGGTCTATGTATGTGGTGTACAACTCGTGTTATTATATGAAAACTATTTTCTTCTTTCAGCCACAGTGGTCTTGACCTTTGAACTTTTGATCCCGAGATTGAAAAGCCTGTTTTACACTCCAAGCGCATGGTATCCACGTAGCTGGGTGCAGGTATGTTGTGCAAAACTAGTGTTATTGTGCGAATACCTTTATTTCTTGCAATCACAGTGATCTTTACTTTTGATATTTTCACTCTGAAATAGACAGGGTTTTCCTTTAATCCAAGTGCAAGCCATCCACAAAGTTTTGTCCATGCGTGTGATGTAGAACTAGTGTTATTTTGCACATAGCATCTTTTAATTCAGTCACAGTGACCTTGTCATTGGACCTTATGACCGTTAGATCTACAAGCTTTTTTCCCTTAAATGCAAGTCATTCACAAAGTTTTTATGTGATATACAACTAATATCGTTATGCAGAAACCTATTTATTCTTTCAGTCACAGTGAATTTGATCTTTGATCTTTTGACACTTTCTCTCACATATAGTGATCTTGACCTATGCCCTTTTTACCCGAAATCAACAGGATTTAACCTTAGAGCAAGTGCAGGCTATCCATAAAGTTTTGTATAGGTGTATGGTACAAAACAAATGTTATTGTGCGTAAACCTTTGATCTTTGACCCCGAAATCAATAGGCTTTTCTCCTACCCCACGACAAAGTTTAGTAACTGTATATTGTAGAGGACTCGAGTTATTGTGTGAAAACAAAATCACGAAATGGGTGAATTGATGGACGAACAAACGGTAAAACAACATCATAACAAAGTACCCGCCGCCTTATTACTGGCTAAACAAATGAAAGAATACATATACAATCATCTAACATCAAACTCAGACGAGTCACTGGTCATTGGCCCTACTAACACTGGATTACTTCAGACTTACATCAAATAGTAACAACCGTTATATATATATATATATATATATATATATATATATATATATATATATACGCAAAACAAAACAAAAGCCAAAAAAATTAACAAATTACGAGACGGTAAAGAACAAGGTCAACGAGAGAAGAAAATTGGAGAACAGTATAGATGCATAAACAACAGCAGCAAAGACAACGGCATTCAAACAACAAAGAATCACAACAGCAGAGGAAAGAACAACACGGAAAAGAAATCTTCAAAGCCGAAACAAACTACGACTTGGAAAAGTAATAAACTTACAGCTGTTCCAAAAACATCAACAAACCAAACAGTCGAGATAAAAACGAATTTTGTAAATTCACACAACAATAGTAAAGATCAACAAAAGCAGCGAAAAAATAGACTCCCAACAACAATGAAGACCTAGGTAGAAATTGTAAAGATGGGGAACTCAGAATCAGTGACCATGACAAACACATTGTCAAACCTGGTCAAGATTATACAACAACAAACAGAAAGGACTTCACAAGACCAAATAGAAGAACAATCCAGAGATTCAAATAAAGGAGACAATGAAAAAAATAAAAAAGCTGCAAATAAAAATTCAGAGAGGTAAAGAGACAGTGTCAAATCTTTCACGTAGAAAACTAACTGATAGTGACTATATACTTCTAGGTAAAGGACTACAGTTTTGTCAAAAACCCAAATCTCATGATAAAATTAAATTAGCTAAAGAAATGTTTAATTCTTCTAGACGTCTGAAATTAAAATAATTTTTTTCATGATAAAGCAGACAACAATTCTGAGTGTGAATCAGATTCTTTCAATTCAAACTATATGAGTTATTTCAACAAAATTAAATCATCTTTACACCATCTGGTGGACGTGACTCCCATTTAGATTTTTACATTGCAGCTATCAGACAAGAAATATTACATGACAGTCCTCAAAAGCGACAATATAGTAATATTTTTAAGAAAGAAATGGAGTCTTTACATAATCTAATTAATGACGAGAGTATTGTGATTAAAAAGGCTGATAAATCAAACACTATTATTATAATGAATCAGGTAGACTACGTTAAAGAATCAAATTAAATGATGGCAAGTACTACGAAAAAGTTAATGAAGACCCTTCATCAGAAATTGAATCGAAAATTTTCACATGCATTGATAAAATCTTTAAAAATAATAGTTTCCGTACATGAAGAATTTGAGACCTTCCACCTCAAAATACGTACACCTCAGTTCTACATATTGCCGAAAACTCATAAAAGTCCTGACCATAATTTACCTTTAAATTATCCAGTATGACCAATTATATCAGGTTTTAATTCATATACGGAGAACCTATCCAAATGTATATAAAGTGTTTTGCAAACTTTAATAAAATTACTTCCTTCATACAGTAAAGGTACTACTGATTTCATTTTAAAAAAGTTGAAATCTATTCCACAGCGATCCCATAATTCCATCCTTGTGTCTATAGATGTGACATCATTGTATACAAATTTAATAGTACCAATTACATCCAAATAATGGGTACGGCAATGGTTAGTCCTATGGATCCCTGACACGCTTCCCTTTTGCCCATAGAACAAGATTTTCTTGAGAGCGAGAATTTTAATCCAACCGTTTGGTTATGATTTTTAGATGACATGTTCATGATCTGGAACCATTCAGAAGAAAAAGTACACACATGTATTGATCGCCTAGATCATTTTCACCCCACAATTAAATTTACTTATACTGCATCCAGGACGCATATATCGTTTCTATATGTAAATGTGATGATTCATTCTGATGATACTATCTCTACAAATGCTCATATCAAAGAAACTAATATCCACCATTATGTTGAATATTCGTCTTGTCATCCCAGGTCATGTAAAAACGGTATACCTTATAACCAGGTGAAGAGATACCGACGTAAGTAGTTATGGGGGGGGGGTACTGAGGGACAAGGGGGCCTCTATAGGGACAACGGGATTTTAACGCTGGGGGGCCTCTATAGGGACGTTGGGGGCACTATGGGGACAAAAGTGAAAAAATTTATAGGGACAGGGGGCCTCTATAGGGACTTACGGGAATTTATCATAGCGGGGGTAATTGGGGTACCAACGGAAATTTAACACGCCGTGTGTAGTGACGAATACAACGTTATCTACCATCCAAACACCCCACACTATACCATCAACACGCCGTGTGTAGTGACGAATACAACATCATCTACTATCCAAACACCCCACACTACACTATCCAACACGCCGTGTGTAATGACGAATACAACGTCATCTACTATCCAAACACCCCACACTACACTATCCAACACGACCTGTGTAGCGATCTTCTGCCTAGTGGCTATATCTATATAGCCTAGAGTTATATATAAAGCATTACGTATACCTCAGACCATGTTGGAGGTGTCAGTAAATTTGCATATATTGTACCTATGTTATAAATAGCTTTAATCAAGGGAACCAACTCATAATAACACTAAAATGGACGTGACTAGAAGTTGTACTAAACTTCGGGAACCGTCACGGACTTTAGCGTTGACTAGAAAAAAATCCGGAACATTAGATTATAATGGCCTAGACTAAAAGTAACACTAAAATTCCGAAATTGTACCGGACGTTAGCGTTGACTAGAAAAAAAATCCGGAAACAAATGTTAAAAAATTGGCTGAGACTAAAAGTAACACTAAACTTCCGAAATTGTACCGGACGTTAGCGGAGACTGAAAATAATCCGGAAAAAAAATGGAAAAAATTGGCTGAGACTAAAACATAGTACTAAAATTTCGTAACTCATTTTAAATTTTTTTGTTATTTTATATTTTTTTATATACAAACCCAAATAAACCCAAAACCCAAACCTAACACACTATCCCAAATGCCTTGTGTGCTGCCTAAAAACCCCAAAAACCTGCTATCAGACGAAAGGGTATGACAAAGGGATGAAATCACGCCAACATACTATCCAACATATACACCATCCATTTTTTATTTTTTAAATTTTTTTATATCAAAACACACACCACACTATCCATTCTTTTACTTTTTAATTTTTTTTTTTATATCAAACACAAAACTTACACACACCACAAATATACAATCCATTTTTTTAAAATTTTTTTATATCAAACACAAACTTACACACACCACACAACCATTTTTTTTACTTTTTTAAAAATTTTTTTATATCAAAACACACACCACAAATATACAATCCATTTTTAATTTTTTTTTTTTTATATCAAACACAAAACTTACACATACCACAAATATACAATCCATTTTTTAAATTTTTTTTATATCAAACACAAAACTTACACACACTACACAACCATTTTTTTTTATTTTTAAATTTTTTTATATCAAAACACACACCACAAATATACAATCCCTTTTTTTAAAATTTTTTTTATATCAAACACAAAACTTACACACACCACAATTACTTCTCCGTCAGGTAGTTTGATAGACTGCAAAAGTTGTTGTTGTTGTTGCTGTTGTTGTCTTTGCTGTTGCTGTTGTTGCTGTTGCTGCTGCTGTAGTCGTTGTGCCGCCTCCCATTCTGTTCTTTCCCGAAGTATTTCTTCTCTCAGTACCTCTTCTACTAGATCATGCGCCATTTGAATGAATGTCATCGTCTTTCTCTCCGGGTGGGTCTCCATCAAATGATTCTTCACCCTCTGAATGTTTACCATAGCTTCATTTAGCTTTGTAATCTTGGTTGCTGCCATCTTCTTTGAACTGTTGAGATCTTGACGAGTCAACGAGAATGACTACACTGACCAACGCACCGCTTTATATGCTTAACGCGCGGACGCGATGGAAAACATGGTAGGGTTTCAGATCGACAGTGAGATAATAGATAGAGAGGGGTTACTTTTTAGATCGATAGAAAGAGAGAGATAGAACATAATTATTATTTTTTGTTAAAAAAAACAAACCACACAACAGCATTTTTTCCAACAAAAATATTTTTTTTAATTAACAATAACAAGAATAAACTTTTTTCTAACATAAAAAACTAACAAACAACAAGAGATTAAAATGGAACGTATTTACAAGGTTGAAAACGTTGGGAAGGTAAACTAAACTTCCACCTTTCTACATCAACATCATTCTGATTGACATTACGTTTCTGAGCTAAAGATAAGAGATATCCATAACGTTCACAAAACCATCGTTCTACTTTAGCATCGTTCCGAGCATAGTTTCTATCAAACCAAGTCACTAAATGTTCTAAGGAATATCCAAGACTGCGTTGATGAAGATAATGTACACAATATTGTCCACACACCATGGAATCCGATCCTTGTAATCGAACATTATTGAATCGAGTAGAGACGGCATTTCTTCTCATAAAGTCAATGATGTCGTCTTCCAAAGGCGGTAATCCATAAGAATCAAAATATTCCACACCTCCACCATTGTGATCGTTGGGAAAGTACACTGTTACCCAATGGGTTCCTTGTAGATGACTGTCGTCGGTATTGATGACATAGGCATGAAGATCTTTAGGTTTACGATGAGGTAGTTCATCTTTAGCACACACCACAGGATTCCAAGAAGAAGTGTAGGAACTACGAGTCAATAGGTAATAAAGTTCTCTGGTATCCATTTTTTTTCTTCTTTTACCACTTGAAATAAAGAACCACCAATTCACACCTGACTTCATGCTTGAATTGTTCTGTCTTGTAATTCCACGAATATTCACGACGGATAGGCTCTGAACTCTGTTGAATGAGCCTTCGATTCGTCTGATCTCCAGAGGAGTAAGTGGAGGAAAAGAAGAATTCACCAAGACTTTATACCATTGTTTCAACACGTGTTCATCCGAGATTTGAGACCAGGCTGTTTCCAAATATTCATCCAATTTTTCTTCTGGAGTCAACATCAAACATTGATCGTGTTGTTTCTGACTGGGATGATCTGTTTGACATCCATAACAATGTTCTTTAGTCAGGCTGTTAATTCTTACATTCATTTCCTGAGCATAACAGGAAACTACTTGTTTTTCTTGTTCTGGCCATCGAGAAGCCATAAATCCAGTAAACACAGGAACCGTATTAGCCTCTTCTTCTGCTATTCGAGGTACTGAATGAATGACTTTGTCATCATCATCATCCTTTGTGGTAGTTTGTGACTGTTGAATAACTTCATCACAAAATCCCTCATCTATCTCCATAGGTTCTTCTTGCTGCATCTTTTTTTCTTTTTCTTCTAATAGTCTTGAATTACTTCTCTCAAACTATTGAACTCTAGAGTATTATCAAATTCTGCAAACAAGATAACGTTCACTGTCTCGGCTAGAGCTGGATCAAACTGAAGTTCCACTCGAAGTGGGCCTGATTTTATAGGGTGGAAATGTCCTTCATCGCTGCCTTGGTCAGGAGTGAAATCAAAACCCCACAAGGCATACCCTCCTGCATAATCGTCGTACGAAATACCGTGGCTGCTGTTGGTGCCTAACTGTCCTGTGGCTTCATACAGGGTCAAGTAAGATCGCAAGTAATTTTTCTGGGGACCAAAGTCAGGTTCAAAAGGTCTGGTACACAAGGTCTTGCCATCTCGACTGACTTCTATCTTTTTGACGCCAAAGTGCTGAAACTGGAACGGATTCTGATTGTGGACTCCATTGAAGGCTGCATTAGTAACCATACCAATGATCAATCGTTTGAGGAGCTGTCCTTGGAAGATGTGATCTTCGACTATGGATCGGAGTCCAGCGGCAATGGTAAAGGTTTTCACTTCCACGCGTCGCAGAGGATACTTAGCAGTGGTTCTGCTCAAGGTTTGACTGATGTCATTGGCTACTTTTGGTAAGACTTCTACACGTCGTACATAAAGTTTGGCTTCTTGGATGACAGTTTTTCACTCGTTGGCATCAGCCATCAAATGGAAAGCGGTACTACTTCGATTTAGTCTCAGACATACATCTACTCCGTTCAACAAATACTTGTCTTGCAACCACATGTCCAAATGCAATCGATCCATCAATTCTAAACTACGCTGTCTGATTTTCTTTCGACGCTCGTTAAATCCCACATTATGGGGGTCTGCTGGAGTTATATCTCTAGCAAGATGACCACTACCACCAACAACACCAGCAACCCTCGCCGGTACTGCCAGCTCTGTGTCGTTGAACTTTTCCGAGGTGTCAGGTTTCCAGACCACTGAAGCATCCAGATGAGTGTTCTTGGCTTCTTTTCCATACGTCAAGAGATTTTTCAAGTAAGCACGGTAAGGGTAAGTATCCAAACTGCTGCTGACCAGTTTGTTATTCAAGTACAAATCTATTCCACTGAACAAGGAATGCATGAAATTATTGACTGGAGCGACTCTGGAATTGGCATCAGGATTGCTGCTGTCCGCCGTTTTCTTCACTTGAAGTTTCAGGTACAAGTAGCTGTCATTCAGATCAATGTAATCTTCGGTTTGTCCTTTGATTTCAAATTCGATAGGAGCTGAATCCGACAAAGACGATACAGGATGAAATTCTACCCATTGGGATACTTGCATCGTCATCATGGTGGGAGGCATGGTAAACATATCCAGTTCTGACTTGGTACATTCGCAAGAATCTCGGTGCATCATTTTCAATGGTTTAATAATCAAACACGTCTAATTCTCTGATGGTTCTTCTTCTTTTCTTATTCTTTTTTGGAACACCACTTTGTGTTTTATGAACTTTGAAAGGATTTCGATGTCGTCGTCGTCTCTTTCTACCTTGTCCTTGCCGTGAAGTAATGCCAGAGCCTGAAGCGTGAAGCGTATTTATAGGATTTTCTCGGAGACCTAAAAGATCTTTGCCAGTGTTCATCAACACATTTTTGCCTGCTCTCATAAAGGCTTCCTTAGGATTTTGTTTGTCGATGAGGACATTTTGCAAAAATTCTTTTCCTTGCGTCAAAGCGGCATCTTTTAAGGCATGGAATCGTCGATTCACCATGGGTTTCAAAATAGGGGCTACCGTCCGAAAAGCCGATTTTAACATATCTCCTAAACCATGTCCTCGTTGTCGAGCCACTCCTCGGTACACTGGATACATTTTTGGTTAAAATGCGTTAGAGAACCTTTTTCGAAAATGTAGTTTCACCGTGACTTTTCCTTTGTCAATGAATGGCACACTTTGTCCCAAATCTCCTTTTATACTAATGTTGACACTGTCAAAATACGATTTACTGACTGGAAGATAATGAGGATGTACAAATTCACGGTGAACGTGCAACGTGTTTCCACCTTCTTCGTACGCACCAGCAGCAGTATCCACTTTGAAAGGAAGGACTCTCAGTAACGGAGCGGCTGTGTGTCCCACCACGTTGTATTCCACCACATCGGAGTACACAAACATTAAATTCAGTCCAACGTTCAATTCGGTAGGGGTTTTAAAAGCATCTGCGAATTCTACGTTACTTTTGATTTTTTTTGTTAGGATACAATTTATTTCCACCCAAAATAGCAAACAATCTAGGAGAAAAAGTGATGGTTAAGGGTGTTTTCTCCTCCACGGGTAATCCTTTGTCTTTCTCGCCAATGAGTTCCCCATGATCTTTGAAAAATTGCAAACGGCGTGACATAGCATGGTAAGCAATTCGTACAAATTTATCGGCAGCGATTAAGGCTTTGTTAAATTGGAGTCCAAACTTGGTTGCAATTGTGTCCACCAAATGTTCACCACTAAAATAATACCCTTCAGGAATTCTCATGGTGTACTGCGACAAGACAGGAGATTTAGGATCTACTACCCTTTTTTTTGACTCGTAAAATAGAGGATCATTTTTTTCCAACTCATCTTGTATTTTGGGGTTCAAGATTTCCACGACGAAAGTGTTTTGACCTTTGTCGATGTTTTGAATTTGCGTAGGATGAATGATTTCTACCAAAGCCACTTCCCAATGAGCATCGTGATCCAATTGGATGGATTGAGGTAATTTGGCCGTGAAACAACATAAGCTGTTGTTGGGAAACACATCCATGGAACTGTCACTAGGTAACGTTAAATAAAATTGGTCATTCATAGTAGCTCCAAAGTGGTTTTGGTCTCCAAGGAGTCACTCGAGTTCAAAGGATGTTCAAAGGGTTCTAAAAGAGGACTGGTATTGTGGTGACTGGAAGAAGAAGGTGGACTGACGTTGGTCGTACTACCGTGGTTGCTGTGGCTGCTGTTGTTGTGGTGACTGATGTCTGTCGTCGTCTTAAATTTCAAAGAGGGACTGGGTAAAAGATAACTGATGCAGCTGCTGAGTAAAATGGTCCACAATTGTTTGTCTCCTTGTTGCAAACTCAAATTGGTAATAGCTGCTCCGATGACACAATACACTACAAAAATTTGGCAGAAAAAGACGATTTGATTTTTAGGCACACGTTCTCCGCACCACACCCAGAGCGATTGTTTTTGTAATTCTTGAAGAGAAGAACTCTGCGAAGGAGTCGATGAAGTCGTGGTTGCTGTGTTGAATGGCATGTTGTTAGGTTACTTCTTTTTCTTTTTATAGTCGACGACTTGAGAAGCAGCAATCCAAGAATCAAAACTAGGAGGATATCCTTTCCAACGTACTTTGACTTCTTCTACTCGACGTTTGCCTACTTTGCGTGTTCTTTGTTCGAGAATGCTTTCGATGTCGTACAAGGCGTCTTCTTTTTTTGGTCACTCGTTGTAACTCAGGCAGGTAAAATGTTCCTTTGAGCACTTCACCGTGCATGTCTTCCAATTTATAGACGGGAGGATGGCGTCCACGCACGGGTGTAGTGACACGAAACAATTCGGTGGTCCAGTTGGGTAAATAACCTTTGTCAAAAGTGCGTTTGATTTTTCCGATGCGAACCCAATCTCCCGTCTTCAACTCCAGCAAGGTTTTTTTCTGAGGTGGTGGTGGTCTGCTCCTCTGGGGTGTACCAAACAATTTATCAAACACGGTCATTTCGTTTTCAGGGCTGACCTCTTCGGGGGCACATCCGATGCTTCGATGGTACGATTGATTGTACGCTTTGACCAAACGAGGTAACACGTCGATGTACTTGAGAGTGTGTTGATGTGTAAAATATTTCCACATGCGTTCTTTCAAAGTTCTTTGAAAACGTTCCACGATACTGGCTTTGGTTTCAGGATTTTCGGTGGTAAAAAAATGAATCTGTCTTTGTTTCAATTCTTTTTGAAAAGCTTGGTTTAGAAATTCGGTGCCTTTGTCAGTTTGCCATCGTAAAGGCTGACGACCACTTTGTTTCAAGACCAATTTTAAGGCCCGTACCAATTCGGTACTGCTTTTAGATGTCAAAGGCACGACCCAGGCAAATTTGGAAAACACGTCAATGACACAAAAGAAATATTTGTGACCACGATTGTAGGCGGCCAAATGAGAGACGTCGGCTAAATCGGCTTGCCATTGATGATCGATGCCTTCCACTTGGGTTGGACTTCTAGAAAATTTACGTCGAATGGGTTTGTGTAACGTGTACGTCGATTGTTCTTGTAACCATCGTCGTACTTCTGGCAAACGTACACTTTTCAATCTACTTTTGGCAGCTCGATATAATTTTTGAACTCCTCCGTAACCAGCAGCATGGCCAGGATTGTAATAAATGGTAGCTAAAAGTTTCTCCATGATTCCTCAATAAGTCAACCAAGTACCAATACTCTTTTCTTCGTGGGGTATCTTTTTGGATTGTTTACGTGTCCGACGAGCCACTGGTGTAAAAGAAGATGTTGTTTGAACAGGGGTCATCGGTTCTGTTTTGACTTCTGTCTTCACTTCTTCCTTTTTCACTTTTGATGGCAATGGGGTAGACATCATCTTTTTTATCCAACCCGGTGTGGCTAACTTTTTTTTTTTAAGAGGTGGAGTTTGTAACTCTTCTTCTTCTTCTTTTACGGTCATCCCTGTGCCGGTGTCTGTTTTAGTGGTGGTGGTGGTTACTTTAGGTTCGCTTCTCATCAGGGTTTTGAAATCTCTCAGAGTGGGTGCAGCTGTTTCGGCTGCAGCTTTTTGGTGAAAGAGTTGTAGACGTTGTAAAAGTTGACCTTACCGTTGCGATTTTTCTGTTTCTGACAAATCACTTCGTTCCATCAGGGTTTGTAATTCTTGTTGTAACTGGGACATCTCATTGAGATTAGGATTGGGTGGTAAATGAGGTATCCGTTGTTCGTTCCAACGATGAAATTCCATCCATCGTTTGTAAGTTACTAGAGTCAGTTTTCGTCCTTCCATTTCATCCAAAGGTACAAAAAGGTGTGGTCTTTTCAGAGAAGGGTGTCCTTTTTATCCTTCTTTTTTTGTTATCGCATGACACCTCCTAAAAGGGGTCCAGCAATTGTTCCTAACAAAGGAGCTGCTATTTTTAACAACGGTCCTAACAGCATAGGTGGAAATCCTCCTCGTTGCACCAACATTTTTTTCTTTTGTTGGAGAGGTATTTTCTTTTTCACCATTTGACGAAGAACGTTCCGATGTTTGCCTAATTTTTGTTTCTGTATCTTGGACAAAGGTACCGTTCCTTTCAAAACGTTCAAACAACATTCACACACGGTATCGATGATTTCTTTAGGGGCTGTTTGAATGAGTTGTTTTCGCATGGGAGGATTGGATTTGGACAGGACAGACAAGACGTCCCAATGTTTCGCCAGACGAGGTGGAAGTCCTCCTTGTTTGGTGGTTTTGCTTTTCTTTTTTTGGTGGTGGTGGTGTGCACGTTTGGGAGTCATCTTTTTTAGTCGGTAGAAACAAGTCTGAAGTCTCTGGTAGGTCCCCCTTCTATTTTATACTGGACACGTCTCCACTGATTGTCTGCACGACGTACCAACTTCATGACAGGCATCACTCGACGTTGAAGTGTTTTCAATGGATTAAATCGTCTCAATTCTTCTTTGGATAAATCCAACAAACTTTGTAACACGCCGGTTCTTTCTTGGACTTTGCTTTTAGGGGAAGGTACTTTGTTGGCGGCCGCTGCCATAGCCAAATCAGCCGATGTCGTCGAGGGTCCCGAAGTGGTGACTTTCGAAATAGGTTTCCATTTTTGCATCAAATTAGGAAACACTTGTCTTAAGTCCGGTTTGGCAGGCATCATCGTGAAGGGTGGTGAAGAAGACAAAGATGATGGGGACGAAGGAGAAGGAGACCTCGTCACGGTTGTTTGTCGTGGTGTCTTGCGGGTGTACGTTTGCGTCCTGGCCGCAGTACCTCTCTTGCGGCTCCTTGCAGTGGTGGTGGTAGGTGTTTTCTTCTTATTGGCAGAACTTTTCTTTTTCTGGTGGGTGGTTTTCTTTTTCTTTGGACTTTTCTTCTTTTTGGTTTTTGGGATTTTTTGGGGGGCATTTGGATCCTATTTCAAAAGGGAACGAATCATGACCCCTCCTAAAGAACCACTTCCACCAGGAGTTAAAATGATTTGTTTTTTAGTCCGTGGATCGATTATAGGATCAGCTAGTTGTGACAACGCCCCTTTATGTTTTTCAAAAAAACGTTGAGTTTGATGAGGGATGTGAATGATGCCTTGCAGTAATTGACGTGCCGTCAAAGTAAACCATCGTAACACTTCTTTAAGAATAGCTTCTAACAAATGAGCACGGACTTGTGCATTTTTTTCGCGACTGATACCATACAAGGCACGAATCAATTTAGCCGAAGGATGAGATTGAAAGGAAGTCATCTCGAAGAATGTGAGACAGAAATGACGTAGTAGATGTTTTTATAGTTTTTTTCTTCAGAGTGTGGCTGAAGGGGACGTGTAAATGACAGGACCTTCTTCTTGACCCCAAGGGTGAAACAATTGGGCACGAAATCTCAAATAGTCAGGAGTGGTGGGTTTTAAGTAAATGAGTAAATAGGGGTTTGAGTGGCATCGTCGTACGCATAATTGAGCCAAGGAGCACCTAACTGTTTGGCTAACACTTGTACTTGAGATTTGTCTCTGGGGCTTTTAAACAACACCACGTAATGAGCGTTAAGACTGATAGTCCGATGGGCTTTACTTTGTTGAAATAAATTTTGAGTAATGTATACAATACTAGCATTTCGATGGTGTCCTTTTCGTGTAAACCAAAGTTTAATTTCTTCTTCGTCTTCTCCTAACATGTCATCAAAGATGATCAGATGTGTTTGACTCACGTCAGACACGATCCCATCGTCTTCGCGAGGGATGCCTTCTACAAATGAAATGGTTTCTCCTTGACTTTCTTTCAATAACGTGTAAGACTTTTGCCACTCTTTGTAACACCACACGATGCGTTGAAGTGGACGATCGAACAAATGAGATTTTTGTTCGATCAAACGTTTGACAAATTCGGTTTTGCCTGAACCACTAGGTCCAGCAATCAACATGTTAAAAGGATGGCGCAGATACAAAGCATTCCAACTGGAACGATCTAACTTTTCGTCAATCACTTTGACCACAAAAGAAGCAGAAGAGGCAGACGAGGCAGAAGATGATGTAGCCATGACTGAGGTAGGAAGATTTTTGAGAAGAAGACAAAAGACTCAAGACATTTTATACGTTTCATACACGTTTATTTTTTTTTTGCAAAAACAAACCAACACAACAAACAAAAACATTTTTTTTTACAAGTCATGAAGGACAAAAATGCAGACCGAAAAATTGGTCAGGTACAAGATTAAGGCTACCACTAAAAGAATGAAAGTTCTGTATAAACAAGTCAATGTACAATATTCTGGTGTGCTAGGAATGGAAGGCCCAGGCACTGGTGGTAGTATTATTCTGTTCGTCTTTGTTCTGGTGGAAGAATGAAATGTCTCTGACGGTAAGGAGGGGGTGTGTTCCTCAGAGGGTTGTATTTGGACGACGACAACGGTGTGGTCTTTCTCTGTTGTGTCAGGTTCTTCTTCCAGGATGGTTTCTAAGGTCATTTTTTTGTGTGACTTAGGTTCCCATTTCACTTTTGGACACTTAGTGGTGACGGGCCAGATCTTTGGCAAACTGTGGTATTTCTTGTAGCCAAACATCGAAACCAACACTTTTCCAGTCACGTACATCTTTCCAACCGGTAAGTTGTTGGTGCATCCAACTAACAAGGCACACTTCGTCAAACGTGTCAAGGCAAGATAAAGTTTGACTAATGTCTTCTTCACACGGAGGTACCCCACTTGTGATGTTCATCACCACTCTCAACACTTTGAGTATAATTTGTCTTTCGTGTACCGATAAAGCATGAATGCTCATGTTGTTGTTTTTTTTTTTTTTTTTTTGATGGTTTATCAAAATAGTCCAAAACAACCACGGGTCCTCCAAAATAATCCAAGGCAAACACTTGTCCTCAAAAATACTCCACAACGAATGTCCTGGAAAACGAAATCAAAGAAAGGTAGTCACTAAGACACACACTGCATAGCGTCCAAAATTCAATGGAAACAGTTCTTGTATCAAGTCTTTATAATCCTCTAAGGTCTGAACACGATCGTTGACTTCCTTCCACGGAATACGTTTCACAAGTGAAGACCACAGATCAGGCATGGTGAGCTTTTATACGGTGAGATGGCTAAGGTAGGTATCTTGGGTGGTGGGTTTTTATATCCAGGTTCTTTTGTGATAGACTATTCCCGGGATTCTACAATGAAAGGTTTTCTCCAGAATCTTTCTTCTGACAGTTTGGAAGTAAGCATACCTTAAAAATCGAGAAATGACTTTGAGTTTGCGTTTCAATTGTATCTTGACAAACTCTCGGTAAATGCGTACTCGCACCTCCAAAGGCAAACCACGAATGTGTTCTGGTAAAGTTTCCGATTTGGAAAGAAGTAACTCTCTTTTGTGTTCTTCACGATAGCGGTGATAGTTATTGTCCAGAATCAGATTTCTGATACGGTGAAAGTCACGGTAGTGTGCAAATCGAGGAATGACTTTGAATTTGCGTTTCACTTGGATCTGGACAAACTCTTTGTAAATGCGTACTCGCAACTTCGAAGGCAAGACACGAATGCGATCTTCTAAACTAGGGACAAAATACTGGTAAATGCGTTCTCGCAGCTCCAAAGGTAAACCACAAATGTATTCTTGTAAAGTATCCTCCGACATGTTTTTTTACTTCTTCTTGTCATCTGGCTTATCGTACCCGTACTCTTCTGAGGCCACTAAAGGTAAGAACTGACAGTGCGGAGACCATCTGGCATGTTCAATGTAAGCTGAGTCGGTAGGCCCCCATTGGTGAAGTCTCACACCGCAACTGAAACATTGAACTTTATCTCCTTCTCCCAAATAGATAAATCCAGATCTGGCTAAAGCTTCGGGAGTAGGTCCTTTTAAATATTTAGGCCACTTGTCTTGGAACGTCTCGAGTCGATTATCATACTTGGAATAACCAGGCAAAGCCACAGGTATCGTCAATTCTTTATGACATTCACAGGTACGTTTAGCATTCTTCCCAATAAAGAAGAAAGGTCGTCCTGCATCTCTAGAGGGACGGTGAGGCATACGTGCTGCATCGACGATGTCCAAGCGTACGGCATCCGTCTGATCGTGTGAATCGATGCTGTCAACGCTTACGGAATCCGTCTCGTCGCATGGCACTGCATCGCACTCCAAGTCGTAATGGTACTTGGAGTTCACACCACTAGATTTCTCCCTCGGTGAGTGGGTGGCATGAGTATTCTTATTCATCTTTGGTGGGAGGATGACAAAATTACTCATCTTTTTTTTCTTCTTCTTGCTCGGTCAACGTTGAAAGTCAGAATGAATGGTTAGGTTTGGAAGGGGTGCCCTTTTTTATACTGCAGATCGGCGTGTCCGTAAGGTAAAGTGGTGTGGTCTGGAAGTCTCACTCGCTTCTCGTACACGATTTGGTACACTTTTTGTAAAGGACGAGTGACAATTTGATGATTAGGTAACCGTACGATCTTGTGAGGTTCTAACGTGTGCACTCGAAAGTCTTCCACTTGTCCAGACAGCAAAGCATTTTTCAAAACCTCAAAGTTAACCACTTGGCTGGTTAGGGATGCCTGCTTGTTGCAACAGGAGTTCTGCTTCGTTTTGTTGTTTGGCTCTGTCCGACTGTCGAATGTTATTCCAGGCTCTTTTCCATTCTTTGCTCTCGTTCTTGTTGGCATACGTTCGCCCCACCACAATAGCCCGAGCCAAGCACATCTGGTCTTGAGTATTGTCGATTTGGACGACACTGCGTTTGGTACTTCGAAGATCGTCCACCAGTAACGGTTTCCTACTTCGTCCACTTCCCCAAGGAGGGGAAACGTGAGTCAAGTAAAGTGTGGCCTTTCCATCGGTGATGGTAAACTTGTCGTTCGATTGTTGAACATGTTCTATTTTGGACATGACTTTGTCTGGCGTTAATTCTGCCGGGGTGCTGAACTCGATCCAAACAGGACTCTTCAAATTGTCGTGATGAATAGACAGTCTCAATCGATCATCTTCTTTGGCTCCACATTGCCGTTTCAAGTTCTGTAACACAGATTCCCACAAATCACTAATGAACCCCGCCGCTTTCTCGGGAGGTACTTTAGACTTGAAATCTTTGAAGTGAACCGTGTGAGTGTAAGCTGTAGTTTTAAATTTTCGAGAGGTAATTTTTTGCGTCTCTCGAATCCGATAGTAATTTTTAGGAGGAGCCAAGGTAGTAGGTAGTCTTTTTTGGTCTGGGGTTCTGGTGTTGGTAGTGGTGGTGGGTTTTGTTTTGGGTGGTTTTGAAGTTTGGGTTTCAGGTTCACTCATCTCTTCTTCGAAATCGCTCGCTTGGACTTGAGCTAGCACTTCATCTAGTGGTGTTTCAGGCGGCACGGAAAATCGTCTTGGTCTCTTCGTTTCTTCTTCTTGTTCTTCTGGTTTCTCATGGCTTCGGCGTGATCTTTTCATCTTGAAGTTTACTTTGAAACTGATTCAGTTTTACCCAGGGAACCTATATATATATATATATATATATATATATATATATATATATATATATATATATATATATATATATATATATATATATATATATATATATATATAGACC